>CM046840.1:37037441-37064941 GCA_025618425.1 Heliocidaris tuberculata
AAGTTTGTTATGATTTCCTATACTGGAGCCAGCCCCTGGACCTATGCCCAATGATCATAATTGAAAATGGAAATTTTGCTCTCTTTCATCATTATGAACGTAAGATATAATACACATCAGGAAGAAAGAGGGCGTCCATGTCTGGCCTTGATATTAAGAAGTCCTAATAACTCTCAAATATTTTGTGATTATATACTGTAGGAAGCCAAATGAAATTTACCCTCAGATGGAACTTGTTTTCTTTGTCTGACAGGTCTACAATGATACATGTAAATGTACTGAGTGACATGTGGAAAACTTAATTCAGACCTTGCTCATTTATGATCCTCAGTCAAAATGAGCTTGTAACTTTTAAGGATTTTATTCCATTCCATTTGTGTTCTGTGCTTGTTTGAGGAAAAAAATGTGATAATGTCTACAAGTATTAACTATCACATTTCGTCACCATGGGTAGCGAATTCTCGAACTCTGAATAAATATTACAATTTTCCACAATATTAAAACATAAAGGTTTGCTGCAATGCATTGATAAGCCATCTTTGCAAATATGCATGTATATTGGCATATTTTCATTATTAACAATTTTTTTATGTACAGTTATATGCCAACTCCAAATATTTTTAAAAACAATTTCATACCTATATACTTTTAATGTACACTCATTGTTAGTTTATCATAATGTGAATGATAACCTGCTAAACTCTGATCATGAGTCTGCTAACTCCCATTGCCTAAGGGGTTTGTCTGTTTTGAGATTTTTACCAAAATACAAACAATGCTTACTTTTCAACTCATGCTACATGTATTTTGTAAACTGATTCAATTGCTCATGTACATATGGCTAGTAAGCAGCTTTGCATAGTGCAGAATTCTTTAGTAGGGTTTGTTGCATAAACCCTAATGTGCCTTGATGTACTGAGCAAATGTGCATTAGACAAAATTCTGGTGTCACAAGTCTCTTTATAAAGCCCAAGAAGGCAATCTCTGAAATCACTATTGTAGGTTATGATGCCAGTATAATTTTCATTTATTGGAAGGGCAGATTTAAGTAACTTCTATAAAAAGTGGTGGGTGACCCGTCTTAGCAAAGACAATGATGAGCTTTTAGCTTCAGGTATTTTCCAAAATACTAAATGTCATCTTCGAATGTTTTGATTTGAATTTATTTCTATTTTTACCATCCATTCTGCCATTTCTTATTTCTCTTTGCAGGTCTGGACAGACATGAGGTACCCAAGTGGCATCAGTTTCATCAAGTAATTTGTATGCTGCAGTTCTATAAAGCTGTTGGATGTGGCGCTATTTTGTCGCATTCAAGTTTGTATTGAAGATGTGATAACTTCTGATTTTAATTGAAATGTCAAAGTGAATATAATAAAATAAGGCAAAAAGTGTATTACCTGATTCAGAATGAATAATCCCCCCATATTCCTTGTCATAGCCCTGTATCCAACATATTTGAATAGAAAACGTATCAAACATTTTGAAATGAAGACTTTAATGACCAGTAGAGGACCTTCTGCATTTACAGCTTTAATTGAGATGTAATTTTATGATTTTTTTTCCCATCCAGGTGTTCACATTTTACATATATCCATCAATGTCTGTTATAAGAGTTAAAGGCCAAGTCCACACTAATATCAAGTTGATTTGAATAAATAGAGTAAAATTAAACAAGCATTACAGTGAAAATTTTATTGAAATCGGATGTAAAATAAGAAAGTTACGGCATTTTGAAGTTTTGCATTATTTCTTGAAACAGTGATATGCATAACATGGGCGGTATGCAAATGAGTGAACTGATGATGTCACACACTCACTTTTCCTTATGTATTTTATTATATGAAATATCATATATTTCAATTTTTTGCTTCAATAAAGTAAAACATGGTTTGACTCCTTATGGAACATGTAAAATCATCATTATTGTAACTTATTTTGATACAAGGGAGAGATTCTTTATTATCACATCCATAAAAAATTGAAATATTTGAAATTTCATATAATAAAATACATAAGGAAAAGTGAGTGTGTGACATCATCGGTTCACTCATTTGCATACCGCCCATGTTATGCATATCACCGTTTCATGAAATAATGCAAAACTTCAAAATGCTGTAACTTTCTTATTTTATATCCGATTTCAGTGAAATTTTCACTGTTATGCTTGTTTAATTTTACTCTATCTATTCAAATCAACTTGATATTAGTGTGGACTTGGCCTTTAAGCCATATGAATGTATAACCATTGCATAATAAGTAATGACTTATTCAAAGAAATTGGGACTGGGAGTTTGAGTAACATTTAAAAGAATTATTATCTCAAGCATTGTGAAGGCAAAGTGTGATGAAAATTACGTCATATGTTCAGAATTTAAAATGGTCTACAATCTACAAGTTTTTCACAAAATGAGTGCCAGTGTTTCTGTACTCATGCACCAATATTGTATCATAATCTTGTGTTTTTCTAATGGAATTCTGTTTTGATAGGAACTGGTGCAAAGAAATTTGAATTGCTCATCATGCATTGATTAGGTTGTTTCTACCAGGAAAATATTTAAGAGTTAACAAAAATATGCTGTAAAGTACATGCTGTATATCATGTACATGCTGTAGAGCACAACTCAAATTTGCACAGGATGTTATATCTATGTGGGTTTGGACAATCAGTTTGATGTCTTATCATTTGATCTTTAGTATTTTATATTTTTGTTGTAACATTGGTTTTGTACACATTTATATTATTTATTTGTAGGCCTGGTGTTGAACATTCAGTGAAAAATGTCAAAATTACTTTTCAGTAGATCATCAAATGAAAAATCATTCCACTTCAGTCCCATTGTTGTTTATGTGCTTTATTACAGGGTGATTACATCCCCACAAGCTCCTATCAGTGGAAGCAGAGTAATCATTTTGTTGAAAATTGGAAAAACATGAGATAACTATATGAGAGTTATAAATTTGCAAAGTGGTAATTTGACAACTCTCTTTATATTGCTTTACAATATACTATCAAAGTTTTTATTAATTTCCTAAGTATGAATTGTCACAGTTAATTAAAGCAGTGTAGTGTCAAAAAGTCATTGTTTTAGCTAAAGTACTGTACTAATGGCATCACTGTTAGCTAGGAAAATAATGTCAGGTTTCCATTTTTGATAAACAGATTAAGGAATTTACAACCATAGGATTTTCATACACATTTTAGTGATGGTGGATTTACATTGATGACCTCAGTGATTATGACAGATGAATTTGTTTTTCCCCCAAAAGGACATTTCTTCTAAGTGTCTGTTAGCATCCTCACTATTGTTCTTATTAGTTCTTCATTCCATGGATTTTTTTTTTATGCGCAGTATACTTACTGGTATACATACCAAGTCTGCACAAATTTGAGATTGTATTTTTTCCTTTAATCTATTGTTTCCTGCATTTTAGCTTCAAGATCACTCAGCACTTTATGCACACACTCTATTGACTTTGTGCAATTGACTTTTTGGTGGGGGGGGGGGGTACTATTATTCTGTCATACATGTAGATGTATATGTGGAAATTCTTGTCAAATCCACATTAATTGGAAATTCAGATTTAAAAGATAGTTTTGGGAAGCTCTCAAAAACTTTTCGTGAGATTTCTTTGATTTTCTTTATAAACAGCACGGTACTAACATAACTAAGATGCTGAAGTTTTTTTCTCCTCAAAGAAATATTTATCGAATGAGAGGTGAAAAGTAATAAAAATCCCTGGCCCAAAAAAGAGGGGATGTAAATTCAAACAACGGCACACACATTACGCACATAGGGATTGCTGTGTGTTATAGAATACGCTGCACACAGTGCGAAGCGCTGGGTTTATTGTGCGGGAACCTTCGGGTGGATATGGTCTTAGCGTGAGGCAGTGAAAAGCGTACCAAGCATTTCTTACAGATATTTACACTAAAATTTGTTCGAAATCGTGAATGGAATGTTAAATAATCTCGTACATGTCTTATGATAAAAGGAGAATAGTATGTGACTCTGTTAGATAAGTTTCTTGCAGCCTTGTTTTTGCTACGAGACTGTCTGTGAGCTTTAATGTTAAGTTTCCTTACAAACTAAGCTCCAAATGAAATATAAGCCACGTACATGGAGCCGTATGTCGGGTCTTACAAAGTGTTTGATAGGGTACAGTCTCGACATCATTGTAAGAAATGTAGGGAGGACACCCTTTCAGTCAAAATTTATGAAACATGAAATCAAATTGAAATTATTATCACTATCCAGTTGTCTAATGCTATGCATCGAGATGTAACATTTACACCTTGGTTTTAATTCACATGTGCAAAGTGTGTTCAAGTATGTTCACTTGTCCGCAATCATATTGATGTGCTTAGCATTTTACTACTTTAATTGATGAGAAAACATCAACTAATATCTAGCTCAAGTTATCATCTTTTCAAGTGGTAGCTCGTAACTTTCCTAGGAGTAATTCTTCCAGCAATCCTCCATATAGCATGCAGGATTCTCTGATAATAACTCACTGTTGTCTTTATAATTCATGTTATTTTTATATTATGGTTATAATTATTGTTGTTTTCTTGTTATTTTTGTCATACATGTAAACTTCTAATGTCCAATTATTACATGCTTTATGTACAAATGTTACAATGTATTTAAAGCTGTATCCATACTTTTTTGGGGTTTTTTTGTATTCATAAAATACAGTCAAGTGTTGAAATGTATATTTCTTGTGAATTTCTTTTTCATCCTGGTTTTATTGGCAGTGATACAGTGCATGCATTATAATTACTAGTTTGTTGTGTTAAGAACTATTGAACAAAGAAGGTAATTCGTACTTATTTGGATATTCTGTATCCATTTAAGTTTTTACATTTTTTAGTGGGGGGGGGGGGGGGGGAGGGTTCATAGCACGTCATCAATGATCTGAATCTATATGTGTGTGAGTCATTCACTGAATCAAAACGTTGAATTTAGTAAATTGCATTATATTTATTTTTAAAGTACCATTTTGCATGACATTGACTATTCCTTTGAATATCTACAGAAAGTACCAGACATGATATGTTACGACTAGAAGGAATCATTTACAGTTTGATAGGGGCATTGATAAAATGTTAGAACATTGTGGAGTGTGGTTGTGTATGATTATATTTATTATAATTAACTTTGTATTGACCCAGTTTCAACTCCCCCCCCCCCCCCCCAATTTTAGGGTATACATAATTGTATATTCATTTGAAATTAAATATTTGTTAAGGGAAAATTGATGGCAACAGTAAAGATGCTTGGTGAATATAGATTTTCATCTTGACATGATCTGATAAGGTTTTAAAGATTAGAATGTACATTTACCAACTAAAAAGTATGTGACCAAATAAAGTAATTGCTCACAAATGCGATATGAAATGCATTAAAAAGTCAAAAGCTTATCTATAAATGTGTATAAATGTATGCCAAATCTTGTAGTTTCTATGGTATAAATAGTTTGAAGAACTTGGAGGTACTTGTATGAGAGAAAGTGTTGATTAATCCTCTAATATGCATTTTTAAAAATTGTTCTTATTGGTTAGCAAGACAATATTAGTTGACACAACAAAGACTTGTTCCAAAGCAATGACGTATCTCCTTTATCATCTCATCTCTCTCTTTGTAACAAGTTGAATTGTAGGAAACAGAAAAAAGTTGGTTAACAAGTAATGAATGTTGGAAAGTTGATACTGTTACTTACAGATCAATCTTAGATGGGCAAATACTCACTTATCCAGATGAGATGTCATCAATTTTCATTTTGCACATAACATTTATCCCTGCGGGTAGTATTCATATATAGTATTGCTAGCATGTTATATAAATATGTCTTCTTGCATGGAAAACCCAGCTCATCCATGAATTTGGAAAAAAATTATACATGTATCTGTCATTTTATGTGTAGTTGACTACATCACGTCACAATGACATTAATGGTTCAAACTGAAATACACTACCACTGTTTTTGTAATCTCAAATATCAAAATTCCTTCTTTTCTCTTTTTTAAATTGTGATCCAATTTCATTCTATTTTTTACCTATTTGTAGCTTCAATACTTCTAATTAAAGTTCTACTTGTCTTCAGAACAACTTGCGGTGATGGTTGGACTTCCCTTTTTAGTATCATCATGTTACGTCAGTGCATGAGTAATTCAGTGTCCTGTTGTTGGACACAACCAAAAAAGTTGATGATGTTGCTTTAACATGTACTTGTCACCCGTTCCAATTTTGATTTTTAATCTCTTTTTCATACCTTTACAATAGCAGTGGTGAACATCCCCGTCTCCACACACACTCTGATCTGGCAGTGGCGTAGTGTGGATCCAGCCTTTTTTATTGAGGGGAAATGGTGTTGGGGGGGGGGGCACCAGCATTATTCTCCACTTGATCAAAGATGGGCTATATAAAATTCATTTTTAGTGATGGTTCTGCTTCCTTTGAAATTGCTGCATAGTTACAAGAACACATAAATTTAATTATTGCAAGACTCGACATGATATCGACATCTCATGCAACCACATAAAACTGCTGCACTGTCATTTAATGTTGACTAAAATGTAAACGCTCAGTCTGTAGTGATTTTGAGATAGCATCTGTTCAGAGCAAATTTGATAGAAAAATATAACTAGAGACAAATTTACAACCGTTTTCATTCCATGGAAACTATAAAACTATGAATATGGCATATTGAAACACTATCACTGAGAGGAATGAATATTCTGCCATGACAATCTAAATATGCATTTGGCATAATGCAGTTGGGGAAGTTCAACTGTCACTGATAACTCATTGTAATGAGCATGATCAATTTAATTAATTCAGGAAACATTTGAATCATAATTATTCGGGACTGTACATGTATTCACATTCTCTTTATGCATTTTTCCAATGTTATTTGTGAAATTAGTGCGCATCACTTGTCTTAAATTAGAAATTGTGCTTCAAAGTAACATAATCTTTCTTAACTGCTTCAAATGTTTATAGAAATGTTCATGACACACTACAGCATACCAAGATTTGCCAGGATGTATAACACATGTTCCTGTAGCAAAATTGTGAAAATAGTCATCGTACAAGAAAATCTTCTTTATATTGCTAACCATCATATATGAAAATAGACTGGAATTTTATGATAACCGACTGTGGGTTTTAGGTCTTATGGTGATTAGAAATTGAATCAACACAATCATAATAGGTGAAATAAACCATACAAATAGGCCTACATGTACATGCAGGGGCAGACTAGGACTAAAATTTTGATTAAAAATTTTGATGTGAACGCCCACTTAACTTATTTTGACCGGCCCTCAGACCACAAATCAACCGGCTCTCAAGCCAAAATATCGTGCGGCCCGTTGGGAACACTCCCCAAAATCCTCGTTGCCAGTTCGCCCCTGCATATGCTCTTTGTAAAATTGGCCAGTTCTCAGTCATCGATGATAATATTTCGAGGGCAACCAATCAAATTAAAGAAGAGATTATCAATTACAATTTTCCTTTGCTTTGAGGAAATTAGGGCTTGAATATGGGTTTCCTTTTTATTGACATACATGCACACACACTGTATGTCATCCCCTTTGCTTCTTCTGATAACAATTCTGTAACCCCATTTATATTTCAAGTGTATGCCAGCTGATAATGCTCAAGCTCATCTTCAGGTTTATCCACTTCATTGAACATGCAGTAACATCATCAAAATTTGTCAAGTGCTTCAAAGTAGGCCTGTAAACCACAACATTAAGAGGGATTAATGAAAGAAACAAGCTTGCTCATTCGGTCTGTCTTTATATGTTGTCCTCACATAAACAGAATATCAAGCATGGCTATCAAAGCCGAATTCATATATTTCAAACTTTACTTCAAATTCGAATACTTTATGTTAAAAACTATGTCCTTTATCTTGTACCGGCATATCAAAACAAAAAGTTATTGATTCCATTATCTTCTTTGACTTTATTTATTTATTCATTTTATTTTTTTTTTCATTTATTTCATTTCCAGGCAAGATGATAACAAAGATGTGTACATAGAGAACATCACAAAGATAGCAGAACAGAACCACAGTATAAAGATTTACATGATTTAGCACCAGCCAATGCCTGGGGATCACCTAAAAGAATGTTAAAATTCTGTTGAGAGGCTCTCCACATTGGTTGGTGCACACATAAAACAAAATAATGAGGTAAGGTAAACATATATATGTACTTGTAACTAAAATTAAAAATTAAACATTAAAAATTAAAAAGATACACAATAGTAGTACTCTCCGCCGTTAACATTTCTGAGTAATCTACAACAGAATACATCTGATTAATTGAGATATATGATATGACAAAGGCAGTAAAATTTCTGTGTATTACGGTACTATGGAATAATTACAGAGAATCAGGTTATCATCAGAAAGAAGATTTTGAAAATTCAAAAGAAAATTACGGAATATTATTATTGATTCGTAGGAAAATTACAAAAATAGGAATCAAAGTATGAAGGAAAAACCATAGGCAATAGCAGCAGCTATTAAATAATACCTAAATTAAACTCAAGAAAAGAGAGAAAGTGTGAGAGACTTTTGACTAATAAGAAAAATTAAGTCATATTTCCTACAAATTAGGCAAATTGACCAGACATCGGAAACATATACCTATGTGTACGTGCAGGGGCGACCAGCAAAGAAAAAAAAAAAAGTTTGTTCTAAAAGGGGGGCCACAATGCATACTTTTCTTCCAAAAGGGGGGGGGGGCACGGGCCGGATGTGCCCCCCCCCCCTAAATTCGCCACTGTGTACGTGTACCAATACTGGCACGCATTTTACATTTCGAGTGCTCAGGGACCGTACCGCTGAAAAGCAGCTCAGCAGTGCATGAACATACAGGATCTAGGAGGACTTGTGTGAGTAATTTGCACAACACGTATTGCCGGCCGGTGTCGAGACGGTCCAGAAACTTTTCATCCAATCAGAGCAAGGAAAAATAGTCTGTAGGTCCAAACCCTTATGTGCTCAATTCTGCTGCATTCAAAGGGAGGGTCGGGGCATGCCTCTGTAGCGTTCCCTTATTTGTGTTCAATTTTAATATTGTTTTAATCTCGACCTAGCCACCCTTATAAAGTATAGGAAGAAGAATACGAAAAAGGCGATATAATGTAGAAAAACATGAACTTGCGATGAGAATTTTTGTTGAAGTTTGTTAATGTCTCTTCTTGATTTATGAAGTACTTTCATTACATTTTAAAACACAACATATCTACCTGTGCACTCCTCTCCCCCCCCCCCCTCTCTTTCTTTCTCTCTCTTTCTTTCTCTCTGCTGTGTGCCTCGCGTACAAAGCTGTCATTTTCAGTATATCAACATCATCCCCCGCCCCCAAATATTCGTCCTTGTGTGTATGATGATTTGGTAATTAAAAGTTTGATGTATTGTACATTTCTACTGATGGAGCTGTAGAATCTATTTTTTTTTTCTCTCTCTCTTTGTCTTAGCGACGATTCGTCCATACCACAATAAGAAGGTTAAGGAAAGGTTGAAATTCTGAAGGGGCCTGAATATACAGACTATGAATGACTTTGCGGATTTTCCTATTTCAAAGGAGTCAATAGAGGGCTTTTTCCACTTGGAGCAGCGGTACGCCTTTTAAAAAAAGAATTCAGAACCTTATTAATTCCAGCGTTTCTATTCTTTTATTCTTCTCGTGCATACTTCTAATATTTTTCATGTCTCTTTTGTACCAAAACCATCAAGTTAAAATTAAATCCGAACCCTTAAATTTCCCCAAAACCTAACCCTTACACCGTAACTGAGGTCTACGTCCTACACAAAAAAACACAAACCCTATAAACTTTGATACTGTAAACCTGATTATTTGCCAGACCCCTCCCCAAAGTATTCATCTACTCTTAAAACCTGACCCGAAACCAAACTGCAAACACTTAGCCATAAACTTTATTCTATTCCCTTGAGTTAGCTCTAAACCTGATAATATTCTAACTTAAACTTTTAATCCTACTGACTTACAGATTAAGGTTAAGATTATGATTAGTGCTAGAGGTTGGTTTGTGGCTAGGTTCAGAGTTAGGGTTAGAGTTATGGCACAAGCGTTTGGGGAGGAGGAGTGGCAGGTCAGTAGGATTCAAGGGACATCGGGCAGTTGCCCCTCCTGACAGATTTTCGACCAAGCGGGAAGAAAGTATTTAGTAGGGTAGTGAATACATGGAAACGACTCATGTCTAAGAGAATAAATTCTCAATCTTGTACATTTAGGCCTACTTCATTTACCGAACAAATGCCCCCTTCCATAAAGCAAACCACGGCCCTCAAAATAATGGTTTCCTTACCCAACTACATAATTTATTACAGTAAACTGACATGTTTGGCCCCTCCTGAGTCCAAGGTCTACATACCCCACTGGATCAGGGTTAGGGTTCATTAGGGTTAGGGTTAGGGTTAGGATAGAGGTTGCGGGATTAGGGTTAGGGTTAGAGTTCATTAGGGTTACACATATAGGGTTAGGATTAGGGTTAGGGTTAGGTTTAGGGTAAGGATTAATTGTGTTGTGGGTATTCTACAGTTTTCCAAAATTTGTTGATTTTAATATTCTTTTGTGTACTTCTTTTCCATGTCCTTCCTCTCTACTTTCGTGCACATTCACTCTTTAAACCAATTTCTAGTCTCTTTTCTAAACAATCTCACACACAAGCTGTGTTATCAGTATATATATATATATCTTTCTTTTTATTTTCTTATTTCTTTCACATTTATTGAGGTTACGGTATTTTTGACATCTTGACGTTCCATCAGTTTGGAAAAATATGCGGTGGAGGAAAATGCAAGCCACAGTATAAATAAAACATTCCCATAAAATGATCGATTGTTCTCCCATTGATCACGTCCAACTTCTGACGGTCATTTTGGGTTCAAGATTCAAGATTCAAGATTCATTTATTTTTCGATACCAATTCGTAAAATCATATAAAGTATTTACATTGTAAAAGAAACTCATCATTCAAACAGAACGCATATGAACTTTGTTTTTCATATATTGTTTTCTAAAATAAATGTTATAAACAGAGAGAGGTGTACGCACGTTTCAATTGTTTCGTGATGATTCAACTTCAACATGAAAATATAAAATTCACGGACAATTAAGTTCACTTATCAAAACATCCGCTTATGTGTATGTTGAACCACATATTACGATATTAGCTGAAACACCTGCCCCTTCCCCTTCTCCACCTCCAAAACCCTTACGCACATAAACACAACAACCACAAATGAGGATGGACTGACTTTTATTCTTTATCATTATTCTTTCCATAGAGCGAATGGTTTAATGGATGAAGGTTAACTCTTTTATTCAAGCTTGTTTTCCTATTCATTGATGATCAAAATTAATACTCTTTCATATAAAATGCAATGTTTGCTGAGAAAACACACACAACGCACATGCACACACACGATCGCTACTTCAGTGGCATAGAAAACGGAGCATGGGGGCACATGGTTCCTCATCAAATGGCACCCCCCCCCCAAAAAAAAAGGAGAGAAGGAAAGAAATTAACAGAGGGGGAAGGGAAAGTGAAAAGAAGACGCCACAACCCCTCCAGCACCCTCACTAATTAACGGCCTAGGCTTGTATTTTCGTATTCATGCACCAAGTACAGTAGCCCCCCCCCCCCCCCCGAGATGCCAGTACCCTTAAAGGGGAAGTCCACCCTGGAAGGCCTATTTAGTTTATTTTCATTAAAGCAGAAAAATTAGAGAAACAATTTCCCCCTATTTTACAACAAAATCCAATGAGAAATATGAAAGTTATGCATTTTTGAAGTTGACAAATTGGCAATTCCGTGACTTCCATTTATCTTTTTCTTTTATTTTCCGTTTCTTTTAAAACCAACTTGATATCAGGGTGGACTTTCCCTTTAATGCCACTGCACCCTTTAATCCAAGCCACAGAGCCACAAACTGATTTACATCCAGGCATAGTATCATGCAAACCAGACACATTTAAACACTATAAATAAAGCATAAACATAATTTTCTTTGTTTTTCCTATTCAATGATTTATTTTGTGTATAAAACCTCAAAATGTATATCTCAAATCATATTTACTTGATGGTACAGTACCCCTTTTTAACTTCACTATATATCATATTTCCATAGACCTTGCAAAATAAGCAAATTTGACTTCGAACATTCAATGGATTATATTTCAGTATTATCTTCATACAAGAGTAGAACTTCTTCTTGAAATAATGTATACAACATCATAAAAATCAACAGAGGCATTTCATTTACCCATACAATCGTGTATGTGTACAAAAGCGATGGACTCGTGTTCAAGTGCTTAAATGTTGTTTTTCCGAAGGTTCATTTTCCTAAGGTTCGTTACTCCGACTGTTCGTAATTCCGAAAATGAAATAGGGTTCACAATTCCGAAAATTAAAAAGGGTTCATATTTCCGAAGGTTCGTAATTCCAAAAATTTATGTAGGGCTCTATTGCATTTTCGGAATTATGAACCTTCGGAATTATGACACCTTTTTCATTTTCAGAATAACAAACCTTTTTCATTTTCGGAATTATAAACCCCCTGCTATGGAAATTTGTGTTTCGGAATTATGAACCTTCGGAAAACGAGTACCCCCTGTTCTGACACCTTGTATACGTATGCATGGTGATGTTGTATTCAGACTAATGCAAACAAAACTTTTTAGCACAGCAAAACATGTGTCACATTATGTCAGAACATACATGGGGGCATGGAATTATTTATATTACCATTGTGTTCCAACTATACCCCTTCTTTATGTTGCATCTATCCCTAAACAAATATCTGCACACTCACTACAAGCATCACAAGGAGATGATAGGAAATACAAAGTGGAAAAATGGGAGAGAATGCTTACTAAATACAGGGAGCGTGATAGGTCCTCTACAGTGCGAGTCAGAAAAAATGTCCCACTTTTTAAAATGCTTATATTACAAATATGATAGAATATATCATATTTCTTGTACCATCGTCAGACAGATTAACTCTTCCCCTTTTATTTGATACCACATTTGTGGAGAATCAGTAATGAATTTACTGGATATGAGCAAATTAATGTGTATGGGTGAAAACCCATTTGCGCCAACATCAACAGCACCTTGCCGGATTTGGATTCACTGCACAATGAGCAAGAAAGCCTTTTGTAATGATAATTGAGTTGTTCCAACTCAGGCAGGGCCCTTTTATCATAAGACTTGGCGCAAATGGGTTTTGACCCCCTTACAAACAATGGCTGTTGTGCGCTCAACTGTAACAGCTAAATTGAAACAGATTTTACCAAGCAACAAAGGAATGTATGCTCTATCCATACATGCTAAAAACATTCTATCAATCCCACATTTTTAAAACCATACTCAATTTGAAAAAGTGGGACATTTTTTCTGACTCGCACTGTATATCATGTTTGTTTAATCTGTGAATCTTATTATTAATTGCTCAATAAATTGTTCTTTTCATCACAGGAAAATTAATAACCTGAAATACACATGAATGTAGATAAATGACAGAAATTAGCATTGCTAGAAAATAGTGCACAGAGTTGGTAAAAAAGTGCCAAAAAATAGAGTTCTATCAGTTTGGAATTTGTGGATACAGCTACATGTGTGCGGGTATTACTTATTCCCTAAGAATTTAGTATGGAACACCTGCATTTTATGACAAAAAGACATCCAATTCACTCTCTTTGATTTCAAGATATTTCAGACTGAAAAATATTTATTTCAAATGGTGGTTATATGAGGTTCAGCCTGTACAATTATGATTATACATGTTACTCTAAAAAGACACATCTGTGCAGTGTTGACTGCTTGTGTGCATAAGTCTACAACTCAAAATAGAGTAACTGTTATAGCTACTCAAATGGTCCTATCACTGACTTCAAGAGTGCGCAGCTATAGGATTATGTTTCTTTCACTCAAACAAGCTGAATATTGCATATAAATGTATGCTCTGTTATGTTTTGCTGCTTTTACACACTTTGAGGTAGTAGTTTTCCTTTAAACTTTCCAATGTACCTGAGTAGCAATGTCATCAATAAACCTGCAAACTGTGGAAATCCATTAGAAGAAAAACTGCATATTACATAGTGAACACATTGGACAACACAATTAAACAATTGTGACAATACAGATGAAGTATTATCATACAAGCACTATCAACCTTGATTGGTTGAAAAAAATGAAAAGCAGACAATCAACCTTTGACACAATTTCAATCCCTTACAATTGATGAAACAAATTAAGCAGCCCATATTTTCCCAATAACAACAATGAGCAAGGTATCCCAAGATCTGTAATACAACCAACAGATTGTTGTCACTTGCCAGGGAGAAAATGAGTATCTTGAGAGATCATCTAATGTTAATCAGACTTAAAAAGGAAGCTTCACAGAATCACATAGTGACACATGAAACACATCAATACATGTCCTGGATTGAAAGTGTATCTTCATACGTATACAAGTCAATATTCACCATGAACTTATTAATAGCCAATGTATAGTTTCAAATTAATGTCTCCATTTTTTAATGACCTTTAGTTTTATCTTAATTATTAAAAAAACTCTGACACAAGGCATCACAAGAGTATAAAAATGCTCAGTGATACATGTACATGTAATATGTTTTCTACTGTAGAAATTTTAACTTTAATCATGTTGACCATCCCCCCCCCCCCCCCACACTCACTTTAATCTTGTCCCCGATTTTACTAATCACTTAAATTTGGATTCTGTATTTCTACATATTGTACAGCGATAACTTCATTTGCCATACATAAGGATAGATTTGTTTACAAATTTATTTGTAAAAAGAAATTCTTTCCTATATATATGGAATGAAGTTAACTACATCGAAGTTTATGGCATCTTACAAAGATATTGGATTATGACAAGTACATTATTATGAGGGGAAAATCATGAGAAAACTTGTGTAGAAAGCATTTTCATAGATGTAACATACAAACTTTGGTTTGTTCCAAAGAATCTAGCCAGTTTCGTATTTTTATACTTTAAGACAGTCTGCACTAACTCCAAATAAAATTCTTTGCTTTATATGAGATACTCCAAAACTTTATGTACATTTCTTGCATTGATTATTTAGTAGCTTGCCTTTACTCATTGAAATTGATAAAAAAATAATAATTAAGCTTGCAAACAGTTTCATAAAGATTTGATAATGACTAAAGGGACATGAAGACTGTCCTTAGGTAACTTGAATTCAAACCATGATGAATTCACTCATGTGATTTCACCGTAACCTACAGATTATCAAAACAGATCTCTATCTAATCAGATTCTGTCTATCATTATATGGCAAAGAGTATCATCGGCTCTTTTCCATAGTCAGTTGTCATCACTAGAAGTACATCCATGCTTAAAACAATACCTCACTACTTGTACACTTCTTCTACTTTGCTTCTTCACCTCCTCCTCTCCCCCCCCCCCCCTCTCCCCCTCTATCTTCCTTTTTCTCTCCTTTCACTGTCTCCATCTTTTCCTCTAGAGTCCTCTCTGGTTAGAACATATCTCTTGCCCAGCTTTAAGCTAAGATCAAGCATGTTTTTCTCATAATTTCAAGATCACTGACATCTCCACACTCTCACCTGACTTGTCTACTGCATTTTCAAAACAAAGTTTTTTGCCACAGCAGCACCAATTTCAGCGAAAAGTCAATTGTTGCTCCTCAAAACCTGTCATATATTTTTAGAATGCCAGCACAAGTCTGCTTTTCGCTGTAGTCTGTTCTGAAACAGTCACCCCATCCAGAGGCGTCGATTCATTGGGGGGGGGGGGGGCAGAGCATTGTTCACAAACAATGTTCCCCCCCCCCCCCAATGCTTTGTCTTTTTCGAACGAATCGACGCCTCTGACCCCATCTGGTCCATAAAATCTGACCCCTTAAAGTTACTTAGGCCATCTAAGTCAAATGACAGAGAGGTTGTCAGGTTTAGCTCCCTATGCACCAGAAATAGAACTAAGAAAGGCCTCTGCTATAATGGGTTTCCTCCCAAGGACAACCTCAATCTGTTCTGCTAGATACTCCATTCTTTGGTCCCTTTCCCCTCACAGCTTCTGGATTGCATGTCTGCAGACCTCCTCATTCTCATTTCAGGAGATTGTGTGGTTGCCTTTTTCCTTGTAATTGATGGGATCAGCTGGTATGGAATCTGTTGAATGAGAACAAAAACAGAGATTTTATTTGCTTGCAGTATTAAGAATGATGTGGATTCATTACAATGAATATGAAATACCTCTGACTTATTTGTTTTTCTTTTATGTTGTAACTTGCAAATACAGTTTGTAACCTGTCACAGCTCTTTCCTAGTTCTTTTCTTTTGGATGGATTATTTTGTTTGCAACACATGTTTCAAGCTGGCAGACTCCAAACTATGCTATTGGTATGTGATTCTCTTTGGGTGTGACACATTCCTTGTCATCGTTTGTACAATAAAAACGTACATTTAGCATATACTGGGAGAATATTTCTGTAATACTGCCTGAAATTTAGGGTGCTGTCCAAATAAACTAACAAAGTGTAAGTAAAAATTCAATATCTAACATCTAAATTACATTTCATGGCAATTTATGGTTCTACCTACTTTATATATATATATATATATACAAAAAACAGGCAAAATCCTCAGTACCACTAAATAACATTTTTAAGCATAACATTCCCATTTCCTTTTCTGTTTTGTACTCACAACATGGCAATTAATGTTTGTATTTAATTCAAATGTCAATGGTCAAAAGGTATCACTGAATAAAATAATTATAAGTTCACAGTTAACACATAGATCCATAGACACATTTCCTACAAAATTAAATTATTGTATGAAGACATTTTCAACATAATTTCTTGATCTTTGCGGTAAATATGTTTAACAAGGCAGACAAGTTCCTCACCCTTTACAGGGAAAATGTTGTCATGTTCAGAAAAAGGTTTACATACCAAAAAGTAATAATGGACTAAAACATTTGTCAAATAAAAACTTATCTTTAAAATCTTACTGTACATGTATGTACAGTGCATCTACATACCCAACTTTGATTGCTTGTAATGAAAAATTCATAGCCAATGTGGAATTGAAATTCATTTCATGGTGAAGAGTAATTTGTTTTCTGTCAATGATACTATATTTAATGACTTTTTGCTACAGATAACTGAGCACTAAGGTTTTCAAAAGTATTTTAAAAATCTCCTCAGACCAATTTTCTGCTGATGCAGCAAATGTGGTACAAGCATATGCATGTGTTAAGGGCTGGTAACATTTGTCCGATAAGGATAACAATAAAGAGATTTTTCATTAAAATTACACCCAAAAGCTGCCATACTATCAATAGAAACGAGCAAATTCACGCGTACTCACAATATAGTACATGTAGGGTGTACTTTGTACATGTACCTTTAATTGAAAACTTCGTTATCATTATCGTTATCAGACAAATGTGACCAGCCCTTTACTGTAGTCTAAAATCCTTTATCAATTTAAATTGGTCCCTTTTGAATGAAACAATAAAAAGTCTTAAGAGCTTTAGCAAGGAATATAGATGAAGCCAAAACTACATATCATCATGAAAAAGAAATATAAATGTTGCTAGTAATGAGACATTCCTTGAATTTGCGTTGATATTATAGTGGAAACTCGGTATAAAGAGCTCTGATATAACAATTTTGCTGGTCCGAAGTCTTTATGTCATTTTGTTTTTAAACCCTGATATAACAAGGTAATTTTCATGGTCCCAAGGTCCTCATTATATAATCAATCTGAATTATTGTGTGTACCTCAATTAGGTACACTGTATTGGCTTACTAACATGTGGAAAAGTTCACATTGCTTTATCAAATTCTCTGTTTGCACTGAATATATTAAATTGCATGCAATTCTCTTCAATTTCAATGTGGATGAGGAAAGTTTTATTTCTGTACATACATGTACCTCATGGCTTTGCTGTAAGTGTTGATGTACTGGATGATCTTGATCTACAAACATGGAGTACACCTGCAGTACCTTCTTCAGCTTGGCAGTCATCTTGTTCATTTGTGTTGATAGTCACTACGTGTCTACCTGCATGCCCATCTGGAAAATAAAATTGTGCATTTTAGGATTTATTAAAAATATTAATATTCTAACAAATCACACTAATCACACGTGAATTTTCACTTGTATTTACAAATGAAGATGATACACTTTCAATTCAGCACAGGAAGAACATATTCTTATAGCATGTAAGTAGATTGCTACACCTCATTATTGAAAAATACTTCAAATCACTTCTGCTATGAAAAAAACTCCCAAGAAATCAATTTCACAGGGGTGAAAGATATAAAAATATCTTTACATCAACTTTTGCAAGAGGCATTTCAAAGATAAAGAAATGTTTCAAATTATAGTGAGTATCAAGCTGTGCAATAATGTTGATCTTCCTATGATCATTCTATCAGACATACCCAATCACATAAGAAAAATAATTATGAAAATTATAAAAAGGTGATGAATCAATATCTTATGATTAGAGGTCTACATGTATATACAGGTGTATAAGTGACATTGTTGATGATAATGCTGTTTGTTTGAACAATTATTACTGACAAATTTATATGCATAAGCCAATTTCAACTTAGAAATAGCGGCAGTGTTCTATACAGTTGGATATTCATTTACCGTATTTCAGAATTGCATGGGTATCAGCTATTATTGAATAACTGTAACATAATCACATTTTTGGAAAGTGAATATGTCTCTCAAGGAAAATCAGTGTTATTTCTCTTATTCAACACAAAACAAAAACTCAGCAGGACCAAAGGATTGAATGTACTACAAAAAATACAAAAGTTCAGCTTATTCCCAACTTTGTATAGACCAAAATGTATGCATGATTCAAGTTTCATGAGCTGCATCACATAGTCTGTACAATCCATTCAAATGGTACAATGCACTGTTGCTAATTTGGTCTCATTTCATGACCATATCCAAAGCAAGATTTAGAACATTGGGACTGATGATTTGCTGTTTAATTTGGGGTAGTTTTTATATGGCTGTCCACACTTTTTCTGTTAATGTACACTGCACTCTAAAGGTGATCACTTGACAGGAAACACTCATGAATTTGATCTTTGATATAGAATGGGTAAAAAGAATGAAACACATGTTAAGCTCCAATCAGAAAAAAAATTGACGAAGCCAAAGTATAGCATTTAAAGGCTTTTATGTTCTCCTTTATTTTGATATGTTAATCATTCAACCATAAAACTAAACCAGATGAATTCTCGACTGCGCGCAGTCGAAATGTATGCCTCCGCCTTTGCCAGATCAGAAATATATCTAACATTCATGTTGATTTCTTTAAAACTGTGTTCATGTTACTGATTCGTCTAATCAATTAATCACCCTATCTTTTTATACTTATACAGTCATTGCATGCTTGAAAAAATATCCATGACAGGATTATACAGCTGCCATTATCATACTTTTAGGTTTAGTAATGATATCAAGCAAAGTGAAATGTTGAGCAATTGTATTTATATGCCATGCCATGAAAATGGGGACAAAATGTTAATAAATGTTAATTTCTAAAAATATATTCTACTAAGAAGCATTTCATACCATTTAAAAGCTTAGAATATGTCCTATTTATAAATGTAATGATTTCTTCGGGACCACGCCCATAAATTTAGAGGGCAGTACTGAAAAATGTTTTTTTACCACTAAAAAGTAGTCAAGATGCAAATTCTACAGATATCATTATAGAGACTGGTAAAATACATGTACATGTAGATAAAACCAGAATAAAAAGCCTCTAATTACATGTTAATTGACCTCTTTGACTTTACACCTTATAACCCAAAAGTCTGATCACTTTACATGTACAGTGTATCTCCTCCTAGTCATGAATACAAAATAGTTGAGATATGGTGATAACAAAGGTAAACCAGAATAAAAAACCTCTAATTACATGTTAATTGACCTCTTTGACATTAGACCTTAATACACCTTATAACCCAAAAGTCTGATCACTTTATCTCCTCCTACTCATGAATACAAAATAGTTGAGATATTGTGATAAAAAAGGTAAAAAACACATTAATTTCACATACATCTGTATAATGACCTCTATGACCTGTCACCTTTGACCTACGTGAACAAAAAGCTAATCAGTTCGTCTCATTATGGTGATGCATACTAGTTCCAAGTTTGAAGTTAATGGATCAAATGGTTCTTGAGATACATGTATCACGTTAAGGCTAAAACCTGCAATTTCAGAATTGACCTCTATGACCTTTGACCTTTGACCTACGTATCACAAAATCTATTCAGATCATCTTCCTATGGTGATACATACTACCACTAAGTTTGAAGTTCATACCTCAAATGGTTCTTGAGTTATGCTAGAACTAGTCTAACAACTGAAATTTCAGAAAATGGCCTCTGTGACCTTGACCTTTGACCTACATACCCCCAAATCTAATCAACAAGTTTGAAGTTCATACCTCTTGTGGTTCTTGAGTTATCGCTAGAACGAGGCTAACAACTGAAATTTCAGAAAAATGGCCTCTGTGACCTTGACCTTTGACCTGCATACCCCCAAATCTAATCAGATCGTCTTCCTATGGTGATACATACTAGCACCAAGTTTGAAGTTCATACCTCATGTGGTTCTTGAGTTATCGCTAGAACAAGAAAGCAGGGCGGACGGACGGACGAACGGACGGAAGGACAACCCGAAAACATAAATGCCTCCGGCACCACCTACGGTGGGCGGAGGCATAAAAAGTGAATTTGATGCATTTTAGGGACAACAGTATAAGTGCGCTATATTATACTAGAAATATTTTTAACATATCATTTCAAAGGTTATATACATACTAGAATATTGGACTTAAAGAGAATAAGCTCATAAAGGAACATTTTGGTCATGAACATTCTTTTAAATGTTATTCATTGAAAGAAATGCCTATTTGAAATAAGTGTTGGGTTTGAATTGCATCAAACAATCTTTATATCCATGTGATGGATATCCTTTCCAATGCCTTGACTTGATTATTATGTTCAATTACTATCCGAACCTGTTCCCAGTATCATTTTGTAAGGATGACAGTGAATATTTCCACATTGTACTCTCCACTGTATATCTTGCCATTGTATTATTAATGCATGCCATACAACTCAATTGTTACTATGTCGCAGTCCTCGTCCTCTTCCTCTCTCTCTCTACTCCCATCTTCCCTTCTTTCTCTCTACTTCACTCCCTCTCTTTAATTGTCTGTTCCTTTCTTCCATTCTTGTATTAATTTATATTGTGTTTGTGTAATGTGTATTCAGGCGTACCCACTACATGTTGGGATCGCGCCTTCTTTCTTGTAATTTTTTTGCAAGTTCTCGTTTATATCCATACTACTAACTGTACAATTTGAACAGATGATGAATATTGTCAAAATTGATGGAAGAAAATAAATGTTGGTTTGAAAGAATCAGGCTTTGTGTCATAACTATTAAAGCTAATGTTAAGATTTCAGAATGTTTGCAATGAGCAGGCAGGAAGAAAACTGATATTGGAGGACAATGGACCTTCTTCGTTATTGACCCAAATTCTGTAAATTGGCATCAGTTAAAAACATTGAAGTCTATGAGAGTGACTAGTCTAATTCAAGCTACCTGTAGGTACATTTCTTTAAAATAACCCATAAAATCTAATAATTACGTTGCCAAAGAAGGGGGTAGGACATCCATTCTTCCAGTGTGTGTGTTTCAGAATGCTCCACATGAGATTAAGGAAGTTCACCCTAGGTGACATTCTATGCAACTAATACATATCCATCTTCAACTTTTTCAAAAAAGTATTGCCTACATGTACTTAATGTAGAACAAATCTAGGGATTACTGCCATTCTGAAATATAGCTTTTTGAAAAAGCATTCACAATGAGGACAACATATTTTCCCGGGGGAGGGGGAGGGGGCAGTCAAATATATTGCTGTACACACACGTGACCACAGGTTTTCCGAAACCCCCCTAAACAAGTTTTATCCATTGGTCAAAATCACACCCTTTTTGAGGTTTTTCACTTTTTCTCAAGAAATTTCCCCCTAAATAAGTTTAACCCCCTCGAACAGACCCCCTAAACAAGGTGTACCTCAATTAAACCTCTGAAAAGTCCTAGCTATTTTGGGCCTGTACACATATCACAGAATGTCTGCTATCTGATTGTTTTCAGGCCGGTATTTCTACATCTATATAGCTCTATTTGTAAAAACATTACATAAGGAATTTAACAATTTTTGGAAAAGAGGCTCTCACCTTATTAGCTTGTGTACTTTTTGTACAAAGAGAGAGAGAGTAAATTTTTTTAGAAAAATATATCATAACAGAATATGAATAATGATGTCTAAGGTTGATATTATATCACACTTCCAATTAATATTCACCACAAGTACATGTATATAACTATATACACTACATACATGTAGCTATCAGGTGAAAAATTTGTGCACTATGCTAAAGAGTTTACTACTATAATTTTTTTCATAAATTTTATACAAAACAGCAATCATTTTTTGCTGTTGGATTTTGACCTGAGTAATGACTTTCACTGGACTCTCATTACTTTTGTAAAGAGTAAGCTTTGAATGATAAAATAAGCTTTTCATTATGCATTTCATGCCTGTTTAGAGTAAAACAGAAAGAAAAAAGTACATGTACAGTTGGTGTATTTACCCTAAACAATTGCATGCTTCTGCACATGGCATGCATATTGTAAAGAATGATGTTGTTGAATTTAAAGGGCAATCTAATTTTCTAACAAGTTAATCCGGATAAATCAAGAAAAATCAGAGAAACAGATTGGTGAAAGTTCGAACAAAATCATTTGAAAAAAGAAATACAAGTAGTTTAAAAAGTGGTCATCACTACCATACCGTCCACACAGGAGCTGTCCTTTTAAGAGGCAATGCCAACACTTACCGGGTACATATTTTAAATGCCCTTTGAGAAGCCACTTTCCCTCATCTTTGTTCATTTAACTTGTAGTTTTTCTTGTGTATGCAAGTATGTTTCAACAGTTTTCCTTGATTTTTATTCTACACCTTAGTTCCTTATTGTTTTTTTCCTTTTAGATTCTACTTTGCATACATGTTTAATGTTTTAATATGTTTTTAATTGTACAGACAGGGCCTCTTGGAAGAGCAATATTCTTCATTGAAAGTGCCACACTGTATAAAGAAGACTGTAATAAATATGTTTTAAATGAATGAATAAAAAAATTCATCATCCTACCATGATGTACTTGGAGACATTTGTTCTACACAAATATTATTGACTATTGATTTCCAATTTTCTACGAAGCACGTTTTTTCCCTTGGAACTGTACTAAAAATATTTTCGAGATAGCATGTTCTTCTACATGTAGGTTCTCCAAAAAAAGTCATATCAGGTCATAAAGTCGGAAAATGACATTTCAACCTTACTGAATGTTGGAACATTAAGGTGCTATTATTTATTTGTCAATTTGAAAATCATGAGTGTCTAATGATTGCAACTTTATAACAAAATCATGGCTTTCTTATAACTTGACTGATTTAAAAAGGAGAAACAAAAATCTGCTTTTCTTGATTTATTCCCCTTTTCCTTTGGAACAACTTGATACTAAGGCTAGACTTCCCTTTAACCCTTTCAGGACAGGAATTATTTAAGGGTTAAAGTGATCACATTTTGTTCTTCAAATTGGCAACAATAATATTTTCTTTTAGTGCTACATAGTTCGAATAACTTGTAATGTCTTTGAAAAAAATATACATGGTTAGGAATTTGCCGTAAAGTTTTAAAAATTGCCAATTTTGATGAAAAAACAATGATTTTGAACCGCTCGATGTGTTGCCAATTTAAGGATCTCAAAGTTAATTCTCCTTTTTAAAATTCCTGGCATCAAACGCAATATGGTCATGCAATAAAAATGGACATAGTGTGTGCAGAAAATTTTGCTCTTTCTACTCATGCATCTGGTATATTTTTTAGAGCTCTGGATCAAAAGTTATTGAGCCAAACCACAAAATGTGGTCAATTGTCTTGAAAGGGTTAAAAGACCTTTTTATATTTGGGGTTGTGTTATTGATGGTTGCTGTCAACATCTCAGTTGCAGAAATAATGCACCAAAATGCACAAAGACGTAGAGGTGACATGATCCAAGTATACAAGATCATTCATGGTCTCGACAGAATCCTGAGTAATGCCTTCTTTGAATACTCTACTTCCAGTACAAGGGGTCATAGCCTAAAACTCACCAAAAACAGATGCAAGACCAAGGAAAGACAGGAAGCCTTCAGCCAATGAATAATTAATGAGTGGAATTCACTGCCCGAGGAAGTGGTCACTGCTCCCTCGGTGAACACATTCAAGACCAGACTTGACCGGGTACATGTATGGGCAAACCAATGATTCAGCTCCCCATACATGTAGAGCAAGCTACTGAGAGCACAGTAAGAGAGCCAGAGACACACGGAATAATATACAAGAAAAGGAAAAGAAAGGATGACCCCGAGCCAGCAATGAGAATAGTCAAGAAGAGCCAGAACTGGAAGCCCGACTGCTGAGACGACAGCAATCTTGGGTAAAGGTGAAGAAAATGAACTCGTACAAAAAAAAACCCAACAAAAATAAATAAACTCTGACAGTGCTATGGATTTGTGATCTCCTGTGCTCATGCAAGCACAGTTCTTCGCCAAGCGGAGGAAATCAATATAAGAAGAAGAAGAATACAAATTGACTTTTACAAACTATAGACCTGGCAGTACTGGTACTAGTAGTAGATCAGGGCCACGTCTTATAAAGAGTTGCGATTGATTCAAATCGATCACAAATTAAAACTTTGTACTTAAGAGATAGGAGTTGCGATTGATTTCAAGTTGCGATCGATTCAAATCAATCGCAACTCTTTATAAGACGGGGCCCAGATCACTACTACCTTGATCATCTGAAATTTTCAGGATGTTTTTTTATCTGTCCTGTGATTGCAAGTATGCTTTGACAATGTTTTACTATATAGGCCAGGATTTGGTTTGAAATCTTATAATGCAACTTGCACATTCCTAACTGATCTGATGAGATTGCAAATCGCAACAAAATGTTAGACTTGATCTTCTCTACACCATGGTGGTATTTCCAGCTTGTCACTGATTTGCGTTGGAAAGTCATTAAGTGACGGTGGGGGCAAGGTAGCTGCAGTTTTGAAGGCATGGTTGCCTGTTGTAGGAAGTCATTTGAAAATTTCTGATACTGATTTTGCTTTGACCTTTGCTCTGGTGACACTTGCAGAATGTTTTATTTGATTAAAGATAGGGTTAGGGTTAGTGTTGCTATTGGCAGGCCTGTTTATTAATGATAAGGCAAGTGATGTCACCCATCATGAGAAAGAATGAGTATATGGTAAGCTGGACAGACTTCCATGTAGCTTTTCCATTTTATTTCTTCATCTATCCATCTTTCATCCCAAATGAAATGAGAAGGTTTTGATAAATTTTGGATAATATCAATACACACATACATTAAATTGCAAAAATGAACAACAGAGATGACAATTATTGAGTAAGAGAGCAGTGTATGTGAAGTTTATCTTGTCAGAATACATCATAGATCAATGGTATGTTTCTAAAAAAAACAACAACAACACACAGTTGAATAGCTACAGGGCACATGCTATCCCCTCAATCAATTGGTTAAACAAGGGGGAATAAGACAGAAAAGACACACAAAAAAGAGGAAAGTGAGAGAGGGAAGAAGAATGAGCAAAGACAATGATAAAACTCCCTCCCATACCCTCCCCCTAATTAATGGCCTTGTTAATTTTCATTTCATCTATTTTGTAAGATCGGTGCCATCCCCGTGCAGGCCAACAGCAGTGCACTGCACAGTAGAATCAGCCCTGTCTACGAGAGCAGAGCTAGGGCACATTGCTTGCTACGACGTTCCACATGCATGTCTAGCTCACTCACCATTATAAGAGAATGGCTACTTACATGTACATGTATATTGTGGTTGATATCGTTGAGGAAACCACTCGTTCGAAGGATCTGGCATAAAATTAGATATTCTATAATTCTAAAATGTAGAAGAAAGTATTTTCTCAAAATTTTGCGGATTATATTGGTGTTTTTACCTCTTCAACTTGGAGGTCGTGACAGGCCGAAATTGACACAGCCCCATATACAGTGTAGTGATGGTCCCGTGAGTGGCCTCGCGCTGATCATGCAGCAAACACACAATTTTTCAGTGAAAATGGGGGCAAATAAAAATCGAAACTAGATTGTAGACTCGTGGGACATTCGCACGGCCATCGCACAGCTATCGCAAGGTGGCCGCTCGCTGCCCATGCAGTATCCGTGATTTTGGACAGTCATCCCACAGCAACCCCACAGCTCCCGCGCCATGCATGGCCATGCCACTCATAGGCCCTTGCCTATGTGGGACTGTGTCCAACATTCACTGTTGCAGTAGTCAAAAACAGATAACAAAATTGCTCTAAATAAGCAAGATTTAATTTTCTTAAATTTGCTAGATTACCTGATTCAGGGACTCTTCAACTCTTACTATGCCACAAATTTGGGGATTCAGAATTGTAAGTGAAATTTTAAATAATTATTTTCCTCTCATACTGTATGAATGATCTAGACTGGAAAAAGGCCCGCTAATACACACAAAAGCTACTGAAGCCTATTCACCCGTAAAAGCTAGTCTGGAGTACAAGGTTATCTGCAGATAAGCTTGTACATGTATAAGTGGGCCGTGCAGCCACCTCGAGACATTTTTCAATTTCAGATGGGCTCCATACGATTTCCATGCGGATGCTGCGGAGACTGCACGGCAACTGCACTGAAATTGCATGATTTCTGTACAATCTCTGAGCAGCCTCTGTGCGGATTTGCCCCGGCCTGCCCCAAAGGGCCAATACAAGAAATGGCACGATGCTCGTAGAATAGAGGGACATACCTGTAGTTATTCATGCACAAACTGAGGGGGAAGATAAAATGATACAAGAGTGAATATTTAATCATTAGCAGTCTCTTGGAGGATTTGGAATATAGGACTAGGCCTACATTTATGAATATATTTGTTCACATCTTGTAAGGTCTAGTAGAATAGACTATTCATTAATTAAAGAACGCTGCCAAAATTCAGCCTATTTTGAACTGAAATATAAATTTTAAGATCATGCATGTTGTACTTAGCCTACTTACCACACATAGGCAATGACATGACTCCCTAATTAATGTAAATTTTAGATACTGTGTGCACAATTGTAATAGACCCAATTACAGTTAGGTCTATTATACAAGATGAAGGGGATAAAGCACACATAAATATTCCCAGCCCCTGATGAAGGCCTGTAATGTGGTTAAAATAATTATTAAATTGATGTAACATTACCATCTTTATATGATGTCCAATG
>CM046840.1:37069941-37419941 GCA_025618425.1 Heliocidaris tuberculata
GCCTTGACATTAATTGCTGGACCCATTTGCAGTCTAAAGTTTTACCATTAACATTAATTAAGCCAGGTTTATAGGCAACTACTAGACCTAAGTTAGATCTAGATAGATCTAAATGAGATCCAGATCCAGGGCAGTGAATGGTGACTAGTGTCACGAGTGTCACTCAGTAATGAAATGAATGCAGATTACTTATGCCATAGACATGATAGACCTCTATGGCAGATGAGTGGTCTATTTCACGATTAACCCATTTATTAAAATTTAATCAATCTTTAGTTTCTATACATACCTTAGAATAAATGCAGAGGTGCTGCTGACCCTGGCCTGAGACTGTGAGAAGCCCCACACCCATCAATCATCATGGGTGATGCAGTCATGGCTCCTTGGACCTAGCTGTAGAGCTGGACCCTGGGCTAGCTGAGGGGCGGGAGGCCGTCGGGAGCGGGTGGGCGGTCGATCGGTTCCTCGATCCAAGTTGCCAAGAGCCTGGCCAGCTAACTAGCTGTCCACTTTTTGGATGGTTCCTGTACGTACTAAAATCGTAATGGAGCGCCATTCACAAAATGCTACTCGCTCTTCTGCAGTTCTGACTTGTATTATCAAGGCTCTCCGGCTCCCGTCCTATTTCTACGGTAATAAAGAGCACGATCATTTAGCACCGAAAAGCCTTGACAAAATGCTGATCTAGGTATCGATCGTAGCACTGCCGGTTAACCATGCCGCTAACGCGGGCTGACTTGCGTACGCATTTCCGCTGGCCAGCTAGGCCGCACTGCTTGCTCCCCTAGTGTTTAAACATGTAATTTTTTCACAATCATGCGGCTGGTATGGAAGTCTATATAATATGACACCAGGGTAAAACGGGTAACACAGCGTTCAGTGCCCACTGGACTCAAACCTAACACACCTTGGATGTGTTGTAAATTAGTCCCTTGTCCATTGTACCTTTTTTCCAACATATGTCATTGGTCATTGTGGATGGATTCTGTATCGGGTGAAAACGTCGAAGTGGAACGTGCCAACCGTACCCCTCATACATCCCGTCCTCAATCAAGCGATCAGCGCAATCCACGCCCAAGACCTATTCACGTGAAACTACTACGCTTCACAGATCGCGAGGCAATCTTGAAGAAGAGCTCGGCACTTAAAGATGTTCGTATCCGCGGTGCAAAAATAGGAATAAGTGACGATGTTCATCCAGATACTAGGAATGATCACCAACGTCTGATGGCAAAGGTCAAAGAATTACGCAATTAGAATAAATTCGCGTTCATCCCAAACTCAGTCCCAAGAGTGATAAAATATAAAGACGGACCAAAAGATGCACCGGGACTGCTAAAAACATTCCGACTCTCAGATCTAAAGAATGGCAAAGATGATAAAGTTTTCTAACTGGCTAAAATTTATGTAAGATCTTAAAGAAAAATGTCAACTTGACATCGTTGAGTATACCTACCATCTTGACATCGTTGAAGATATACTTATCAAATGCTGTTATAAAACTGAAACGAAAATGATTACCATACGAAGATAACTGTACACATGTTTCTTACAAATAATTTTCATTTCCAGTATAAAAAAAATAATGATAATATCCTCTTTTGTTATTATCATGGTAATCATGGTAATCATGGTAACAATAGGCCTACTATGCTTTACCAAAAAATGCTCCATTTTCACTATGTTTTATGATGTTAGCTGATGGACAACTCAACCAGGAAAGTTTTGTCCACTGCTTGTATTTTTTTATTTAGATCATGTTTATCATGTTTTGTCTCTATTTTTCCCCATTTGTTTCTTTTTATCCCTTTTTACTTTGGTCATATTTTACCCTATATTTGAAATCAAGCAATTGTCAATTACTGAACTTTTACTCTTTGAGTGCTTGAATACAGTACATGTTCTTATGAAACCCATAAAGTACACATCCACTAGTTATTCTCATACTAATACATACTGGATATGATGTGTGACCCTATAGATATCAAAGTCGGGTCGATTATAGCCTCTTGTCGAGGCCCTTGCGCTGTTGGAATCCTTGGCGATATGGAGGCAAGCGCCTCGGTTTTGCCTCCATATCGCCAAGGATTTCAACAGCGCCAGGGCCTCGACAAGAGGCTAGATCGATTAATGTACGAGGGCTCGGCAATAATATAAAAAGGCGTTGCTTATTCAACTGGATACGGAATATGGATCACCATGTGACCTTTTTTACAAGAAACGCATTCACGTCCATCGATAGAAAAAAGATGGCGTCAAGAGTGGGGTTATAAAATAATATTTAGTCATGGTCGTTCAGGTAGTGCAGAAGTCTCAGAAGGTGAACGTAATACTAAATACTTTTTTAATTTAGAAAAGAGAAATTTTCAACAAAAACGTATTTCAAGGCTTCATACAGCGAATGGAATTATTACCAATTTTAAAGATATACTCGAGGAAGAAAGAGTGTTTTATGGAAACCTATATGATTCAGGTGATAAAAAAGACTCTCCTTTTGATTTCATGGATAAAATCAATTTACCTAAATTGAATTATAGGAAGGATGAAGTTATTTTGGGTGACCTTATTTCTGAAAAAGAATGTTTTGAATCTATACAAACTTTTAAAAATGATAAATCACCTGGATCAGATGGGTTACCCATTGAGTTTTACAAAACATTTTGGCATGATATCAAAGATTTACTATGTTCAGTTTACAATTCCTCTCTTCACGATAACATTCTTCCACAATCTTTGCGTACAAGTATTATTACTTTGTTACCTAAAAAAGGTAAAGATCAATTACTTCTTAAGAACTGGCGTCCAATATCGCTTCTCAATAGCGACTATAAGATTTTAGCAAAACTTCTTTCGTTAAGATTTAAGAAAGTACTGAGATCTACAATAAGCAATGATCAATATGGTTTTATTAAAGGGCGTTTTATTGGAGAAAATGTACGATTATTTATTGACATTAAAAATATGTGTAAAATTGAAAATATTGATGGTTTAGCTTTAAGCATTGATTTTGAAAAAGCGTTCGATATGATAGACTGGAATTTTATGTACAGCGCCCTCTACGTTTTTGGGTTTGATGAAAAGACAATCAATTGGGTGAAACTATTATACACAGATATACAAGGACGAGTTCTTAATAATGGCTATGCATCAGATTCATTTGAAATAAAACGCGGTGTAAGACAAGGGTGCCCCTTGTCCCCATATATATTTATTATTGCAGTTGAAGTAATTGGTTGTTTTATAAGACAAAATAACCACATCTATGGTTTAAATTTGTTAAATGAGGAGATAAAGATAAGTCAATATGCCGACGATACGGTTATTTTCCTTAAGCCTGAAGATTCGAATATCCGTAGATGTGTTAAAGCTTTGAATGACTTCAAAAAAGTGTCTGGTGTTCAAATCAAGTTTGAGAAATGTTATATGATAAGATTAGGAAATTGTACAGCAACATACTGTCAAGATATCCCTTTTATTTGGCCCTCAAATCATTTTACTTATTTGGGTATTACGATTCCTCTTAATAAGGATTTAAGTTTTTACAATCTAAATTTCAAATCGAAACTTGAAGAAATTAAGACATTGTTAAATATATGGAATCAAAGATCTCTTACACTATATGGAAAGGTTACCATTATTAAGAGTCTTGTTATTCCAAAGTTAATTTATGCACTATGTATTCTTCCAGATCCTCCTGTATCTTTCTTTACAGATTTACAAAAACTGCTTTTTCAATTTCTATGGAGTAACAAGAAAGATAAAATAAGACGACCTTTGCTATATAATGATTATGCAGAAGGTGGGTTTAAAATGCCCCATCTACTGTCTTTTAACCGTGCAATGAAAATTTCATGGATAAAGAGATATCTTGACGATAGGAATAATGGTAAATGGAAAATGTTTTTTATGCAGTCTCTTAAACATATGGGAGGTGATACTTTTTTCAATGGAAATCTATCGGTCTGATCATTTGATTTTCAATGAATACGTGGATCCATTCTGGAATGATATATTGATTGCATGGAGTCACTACAAATACTACAACCCAGTAAAATTTAAAGAAATTATTTCACAACCACTCTGTTTGAATTCACACATTTTGATAGGTGGAAAATCTCTTAATATTACGCATTTTGGTGGTGATATGATGTACGTAAATGATATAATAAACATCGATGGATCTTTTTTGTCTTTTGACCAACTCAAGGTCCGAAGAAACTTTTTGTCAAATTCTTTTTTTCTATACTATTCAATTCTTTCGGCATTACCTAGTAGTTGGAAAAGAGTTTTAAAAGATGGTTACCCCGAGAAAGGGTCCCCATTAAACTGTGTTGACACTTTATTGCAAGATTTTTATAAAGTTAAAAAAGTATCAAAACTAACATATAACATTTTTTTAAAAGAAGTGTGAATTGATATTTCAGAAACAAATCAGAAAGAAAAATGGCAAAGTGATTTACAGAATAATCTGAATGACTCACTGATTTGGAAATCTCGTTTTACGTTATTATATAAAGCATCAATGGACAATAAAATGAGAAATTTTCAATTTAAACTTATTTATAGAAAGACTGCAACACAAAACTTTCTTTTTAAAATTGGTGCAAGCTCCTCTTCAATTTGTTCTTTTTGTAAGACTCAAAAACAAACATTAGCTCATTTATTTATACATTGTAAAAAAAGTACAATCTCTATGGAATGAAATACTTTCATGGTTAAAAGAAGCAAATATACGAAATGTGTTGTTTACCGATGAAGAAATTATATTTGGTACTCTTATAATTAACCATTTTTATTTCGTCAATACAGTAATTTTGTTTGCCAAATATTTTATTTTTTCTTGTAAAATGCAAAACGTTATTCCACTCTTTAGTTCTTTTGTACCAGCCCTTAAACATTTAGAAAATTTAGAACATATTATTGCTTTTAAAAAGAATCGGCTCGAGATTTATAAAAAGAAGTGGCAGATTTTTTGTTAAGTAGGATCAAACCATGTATATCGTTTTTGTGATATGTTGTATACTGTTCAGTTGGTTTGAATATGTTAATTGTTTTTGAATGAGAATTGCTTCAATAAATACTTTTTAAAAAATGAAAATAAAAACGTTATTAAAAATTGTTTCCTGATCAACGAATGGAAGATTACCCGAGGAAGATGATTACTTTATCTGGGTTGAAATCTTTTAAAAACACTTCACCATCTCTAAGGTGTGAATATGCAAAAACTGGTGTGATACCGTTAAAGTCCAAGTTCATTGCTCAAATTTGAAGTTTGCAAAGTCATCAACGGTTCAAATAGAATCGGTGAGCATGGGAAAACAGTCATTTAAAAAAAAAATTTGATTACTTTTCAATGGTAAAATTGTAAGAAAATAAGGTCTTTTACTATAAATCCCTACAAATTTTAATGAGTTTATAATTATAACAGGGAATACGAGTCTGAATGAGTCAGGAGTTACAAAGTTAAAACGGAATCCCAGTTTCAATGATTTGGAAGGAGATTGTCATAGTTCTTGCATAGACTTGAAAAACTAGTCTAAAAAAAAAATCTCCCCAGCGCTCCAAAGGTCGCTCAGTGGGGGGTATCAGATTTTATGGGGGTCCAGAATTCTCTGACAAGCAAGCAACAAAAAAAAAAAAAAAAAAAAAAAGGGGGGGGGGGGACAATTATTTTTTCTGTCAAAAGTTGTAAGGGGGGCACTCTGCTCCCCTGCCCTCCCCCCCTTGGGTACGCTAGTGGGCATACCGTGAACTTGTCTGTAATTTTCGCCACTGTTTAAAGTGTTTATCCAATTGTTATAATCTGTTTGACCAAAATTCTATTATGTAACTAAGTCTTTGAGGCATGCGTCATACAAGCATTGCTTTCTTAGCATGCCCCTCCGTTTCATTGTATATGTTAGGTCAATAATGATCCGTTTGAGTAAATTATTTTTGTGCTCTTCTTTATAATATCCATATGTTTGTATTGTTAGTTTGATATACACAGAGTTTTCTACATTGTGTTATGTTTAATGATTAAATCAATATGTATCATGTATAATTATTTTGAAACGGAAAAAAAAATCAATCAAATCAAATCAAATCAAATCAGGTTATAGGTCACAAGTGATAAAAACGAGAGCAACAAGCTTCATGTTTTCACATTATGTTTCAACCTCCAAGAAGAAGAGAAGACCCATGATCTAAGTCGCTGAATGGAAATTTAATGAGAACTCATTAACATCTTAAAGGGAAGTTTTCACATGTGAAAATCTCAGATTTTTCGAGAAGTTGGCTAAAAAAAAAATCAAAACTTTTTAAACAGTCGATGATAATTCCATTTTAACTCGATACTATCCCTTCCAACTTCAACATTTTGCACTACAAAGTTAATCTTGAGCTTAACATAAAGAAGAATGTTTTTTTTTACCCAATGCCACGTTTCTTTCTACACACTGGGATAAAGAAAGAGGTCAAATTTTACTTCCCAACTCGTATACTTTTAAATCTGTATTCCACACTGATCCATCCACATTTAAACTATGGTATAGTAGCATGGGGCAGTTGTGCCGACTATCAATTAAATAGAGTTTTACTTTTACAGAAAAAAGCGCTGCGTGTTATATGTCACTCGGATTACCGAGCGCACACCGATGCACTCTTTCATAAACATAACATACTAAAGATAAGCGATTTATATAGTTATAATCTTGGAATATTTATGTATAATTTAGATAGAAACGAACTGCCCAATGTATTTTATTCAATATTTTCAAAAAATCTCAATATTCATCAGTACCCTACTAGGTCTGCCGGGCTTTTTCATCTACCAAGAACGAGAACATTGATTTCAAATAAAACGTTTAAATTTACTGGGTCAAAACTCTGGAACTCCCTTCCAGATCCAATCAGAAATAAAGCCACACATTTTAGTTTCAGTAGAGGGTTTAAAAAACTTTTACTTCAAAAGTACAGTTCATCTAGGAGTTAAAGTCACTCTCTCTTCTTTTTTTCTAGTGCAGTTCTGTCTGTGTTCTGTCTTGTTTTTCTTCATTTTTGCCTGTCTTTTTTTCTTCTTTCCCCCTTTTCCCCTTTTCTTTCTATCTTTCTCTGTCTTGTTTTGTCCTGTGTTGTCCTGTCCTGGTTTTGTCTTGTTCTGTTTTGTATTATCTTGTCAGTTTCTTGATTTTCTTGACTTTTGTTTGTCTTTTTTTCCTTCTTTCTCCACTTTCTTTCCTTTTTCTTTCTTTCTTTGTCGTGTTTTGTCTTGTGTTGTCCTATCCTGGTTTTACCCTATCATGTCTTGTCCTGTTCTGTCTTGTACTATCTTGTCAGTTTCTTGTCCTCTGACTCCTGTCCTGTCATTTGTTCTTTAGTGTACAGCATCTTGCTATGAAAATTTTCTTCATTATTGATACAGGATTCATGACTATTTAATTATGTTGTTATGAGAGATATGCCAGTATATTTATATATATATTTTTTTCAAATATGTATTTCACTTTCAATCTTCCATGTTATAAAAGATAATTATGCTAATGTTATATTTATTCTTGGGAACCTACACAAACAAGCTATGCTTTCCAATAGGTTCCTTTTTCATTTCATGATTTTGTACTTTATAAATCACATTGTTTTGTATTTGGAAATGAAATGAAATAAATCTTGCATCAATCTTGCATCAATCAATCAACAAACATAAGAACAAATCAACAACATTTGGTGTGTATTCTGCTTCGTCTACAGATATGACAGGATCAAGAGAATGCTTGAAGAGTCTATTGCAAAATACGTTTTCGTGAAAGATATGGGTTTAGCGATGCAAAGCAATGACCTAAGAGAGTTCACTCCGAAGGGATATCGTCATTCTTTCCTGATTCGGCATCCTATCTTGATGTACTCATCACTGCACAAAGCAAATTTCAGGCATCTGAAAAGTGTAAACCAACTACATGCTGACGAAACCGACGAAGCAACATTTGATCTACGGAACCACATTGAGCTGGACAACCCAGCTGACTACTTCAGAAGTCTGTACGAACTCTGGATGTACGTCAAAGAAAGCATCGATCCGGAAACGGTTATTCTTGATTCTTCCGATTTGCTGGCGAATCCTTCCGGGATGCTCCCCAAGTATTGCGAGGCAGTGGGACTGCCTCACACCACTAACATGCTTGAGTGGAAACCGTCTCTTGATGATATTCTACGATGGAAATGGGGTTGTGAGATCAGCCAGCACACCGGTTACTTAGATCGCATGCTCTCAACCACGGGGTTCTCTCCTCCTCAAGAGTTACCATCACGTGACACATTAACCTCTGATGTCATCGATTTAGCTGACGCAGCTTTGCCGTTTTACCAGGAAATGCACAAGAACCGTTTACATTAATGCCTGCTGCAGGCGAGGCCTCATTTTAATTGTGGTAGTATAACTTGCACTCATCGAACCTGTGAAGGCATTAAACCCATACGCAATTAACCCATTGCCTACGGGAACCGGGTGGTCCCTGTATTAAACCTATGGGAATGATAGAATTCAGTAGTCATCGGGTAATAATCAAAACATTGTTCGCCCTTTTCGTTTTGCATTCACTTTTTTTATACGATATCACTCCTTCATTAAGCGTCAGGCCGCGCCAGTCACATTGAAGGGGACATTACAGTTATAGAACTCCATATAATAGACCGTTTACTTTTAAAAGGGTCAGGAATATTGTCTACGATGTGTATATTATAAGTACATAACCTTTGAAAGACGTATCATATGGAAAATAAGTCTTTTCCATAAATCATGTTTGTCTTATATTATAATATTTATGATTAACCGCACCAATTTCATTAAAAGCCCATATTTATCGGTAGATACAATTATTTAAAAATAAATATCAATGCAATTGTTATAAGTGTTCGTTATTAAATTCCTTTTGACAGAAATGCGAGATTGCCCCAAACCAATTTCCTCGGAAAAGATCTTTCTTTGATTCTCTCTGATTTTTGTTATTCTTTTCCTTTCGAGTTTCAGGATATTGAGGTATCCCAAAGGGATCCCCTGACTGCACCCGAGAGACATAGGAGACTTGTTTCCGAGAAACTTTCGTACAAAACACGAACTAACAAAAAAAAAAAAAAAAAAAAAAAAAGAAGATAGAAGTCAGTTGTATTATTTTATATTATTAAGTCTGTTTAGAAAAAAATAACGAAAAAAATTGTTGGTGATGATAGTCCAAATTCACTGATTGCCATATAACACTGATCAACAAGAACAACAGTCTCTGACGCCATCCTACGTCATACAAATTAATGGCGCCTCGTGTGCGACGGGCTTCAAAGAGGTCAATTATAGAGGTCAATCATAGAGGTCAATCTTAGAGGTCAATCATAGAGGTCAATCCATCGATCTCAACCACGTGGATATAGCTGGTAAAGATCGATGGGTCCATCGGACAGTATCCATTCATTATTAGGGGCGTCGATAGAGGGATGGGGTAGGTAGGTGACATCCTCTTTGAAAATATTCTTATCGGCAATTTTCAAATCACACACACACACACACAAATGATTACCTTATTTTTGCTTTTTGGAGGAAAGTGTGGAACTAGAACTGTAAATTTGACATTGTGAGGACCGGTTATCCTGTTAATCAAATACAAACAGTCACCCCCGTCAGCAAAATCTAAAGCCCCCTTTTCATGTTTGCTCGAATGTCTTTTGCTATAAATTGTCCGCGAATTCGGCCTAATACTATTTAAAATAGAGCTGTAACCATGGTAACGCCAATGATTATCACCGTCCTTATAAACCCGGGTCACAAGAGATGTACTTTCATTGGTGTCGATATAAAGTCAACTACTCTTCAATTCACCAGAATAATTCATGCCGCTGTAAGCAGGGGATAAAAGGTTCGGATGGTGTGTGTGCAGTTCTTTTCATTGTTCGTTTTTTTTTTAAAGAAGCAAGATTTGGCAATTCTTTCATAAATTCTGATCTTAGCCAAGATCTTTTAAGGTCTTTAATCTCGATCCCCACTCATTTATGTCCCTTGTTTTTGCGTATTCTTTATTCTTGATGTACTTTTCTTATGTTTTCATATTTTATATGTATGACTACCGTGTGCAATTATGCACTTTTATGTATTGTTTTTACATTGATGAGTGAAATAAAAAAATCTTAAATCTTGAATCTTAAATTGGATGTTTCTAAAACCCTTTAATACAGACGTATTCCTATCTATTACCATGATTAGATAATTGACCACTCAGAATAACGTCTAGACCATTTCTTCCATAATGCTATTGCATGACCAGTACCAAACATCATCTATAAACAAGAAATTTGAAGAACTTATAGAAAGAATAAGGTGTTTTATGTCAAGAACAGCAACGATATATATATTTATTCACAATATTTAATCAGGAAACCCAATCAACAAATGCTGCTCTCCCTTGGGGTCCCGTACAAAATGCGAGCATCATACATGAGTAGTTAATACATATCAATGATCATTATGTGTAATAAACAAATTAAAAACATCAGCAATGAAATATGTAAGCTATCAGCTGCTTACAAGTTTAGAAGGTTTAGACTCCACATTCGTAATTTCTTCATGAATGTACTACTTTTGTATTCGAATGAAGTCAATAAATATAATCTTTAAATATCAACAATTTTGAAACTCTGTGAGATCTTTTATTTTGGATGATAAGTACACGAGACCGTCTTATTCTCTGAGCTCAAATCCAGGGTAGGGTTTATAGTTTGAGTATACATCCCGTTTTTGATGTCTATTTGATGTCTTTGCAGCATTTGGCCGTCATCACTATAAAAAAATATAAAAGGATAGGCCTACCAAGATTTATGCAGGGAATGAGCATTGTAGAATATCAGTAAGGATTTGTACGGGAAAATGTGTTTTGGATGTATTCATATATACACATGTGGGCAAGTCGAAAGTATACTTGGTCGTTCTGTGTCCCATAAATAACCTTATAATTTGGAAACTATTATCTTACCAGCTATAGTAGGGCATTAATACAATCCGCAGGTATACTCAAATATTTAATGTGGTTGGTAACGTATGGGGGGAAAATGGAGGTGTCATGGTATAGTGGTTCATTCACTGGACTCTCAAAAGGTTGAGGGTTCGAATCCCAGCCCGGCACTAACGTTCCTTTGGCAAGACATTAATCCACATTTGTCACTCTCCACCCAGGTGTAAATGGGTACCCGATATTTGGCCGCCAAGATATGACCTGGGTAATAATGTTAGAACGCCAGGAGCGTCACAACGTGACGGACATGAGCGCTATACAAGAAGCCATCATTATTAGTATTATTATTAATACCTTTGACTTGTCCATGTAAGAAATATATATGGCTTTTCATCGATAAGTATTCCGGTGTATTTAACACAGTCTGCATGAGTATGTAATGTAATGTCAGAATTATCCTATGCTCTGCTATACGTTGGGTCTCACATAATATTTACTGTAAACCTGTCAACTGAATATAACTTAGTTTGGTACATTTAATAAACCATTTCAAATCGAATCAATGTGTGGAAGGACAGACATTGCGATGCTGAAAACCACAGAGAAAGTCGTTTTATTGTTTAAAAAGAGTGTATTGTACTTCAAATGTGAGATTTCAAAATTGATTGTAGTACCGCGGAGTGTATGTGGATTGAGGAGTTAAAAGGAAACGGTTTATTCGTCGAGTCTAGACTTTGAATAGTACACAGGATAATGTGATGTATATTTACAGGAGTTCAAGTATGAAACGAAGAGCTGCAGACCGATCATGAGCGATTGTACATGTTTAATTGCTGAATGCAGTTTAGCGCGCAGGTATACCGTGAAACTGGGGGAATAGAACAATATTGGACGAGCTTTTTTGACATGAATATTCCCTAAGCATGGTGCAGTCATTTTTCATTTCTTTTATTCGTCATATAAAAGAAATATGGAGCGGAATTTCCTGGGAAAGGTAAAGAAAGCTTTTCAAATTTTTGTTCCTATTCAGACCGACGTTCCTATTCACCGAGTTTTACAATATTTGATATTGCTCAACATGCAAATGAGTGCTACGTTGCTTTTCGGATAAGAACTTTGTTGCTGATGCCATCAACATGTCTGAGACCCGTACTATACGATCTGGACGAGTAATGCTTTGGACGTCCCATAGATGTGTGTCCACGGCTTTCTCACGCTCAGTGGGTCAGATTCCAGGGATGGAGGTATGGTATGAACCGTTCGCCCACTGTCACCACGCCGGGATCAACGTAAAGTTGAATGACGGCGTAGATCTGCCGACAACATATGAAGGAAACGAATCTTCGAAAGGGCTGCTCAGTATATTGGCAAGGTGTTGTCCAGACGGTTTCAGCCTCAAGTACTTTCGTAAGAAAGAATGATATCCGAAATTTATCATGTTTATTTAAACAGATTATACCCTTTGCGCAAAAGGCGTCAATTCGATTGCGTTGGGATATGAGCTAATGAAGCCTATGAAAGCAATCGGCACATACGCCAGTAATTCCTGGGGGGCATGTCTTATTGAGACCTGTAAATCATCCGCGTAAATCCCTTTCTGAAAAGCACCCTAAACGGGGATATTGCAGTAGGAGTAGTTTTGATACCCTAAATAGGGAAACCCGTCTAACATCTCTGATTTTTATACCCTTTTCCGTGGATTTTCTTGATTTTTGCAGTTTTTGATCCCCTTAACGTGTTACCCGGGTTACGCGCCTAATGCTGAAAAAGTACCATTTTTATCCGTTTTCGTGTACGCGGATGATGTACAGGTCTCAATGAGACATGCCCCCCGGCCCGGGCAGTAATTCAAGGCAATGTTTTCACATTTCACTTTGAATTCACTTTTTGTAGTAATGCACCCTCACATAGTGGGTCAAAGGTCACGCCAGCTGCTGACACAGTCCAACGTCAGCAAAATGACGCATCGTGTGCATCAGGGCCCTGTTTCATAAAACTTGTCATCAATGACAAGTTGCAATAACTGTTATAAGCTACTGAAATCCTTGCATCTGCTTGGTTGAGAGCAAATTTGTCGGTATAAATCACCGACAAGACACTCTGATGAAATGCCCCCCCCCCCCGACTTTTAATAGGACTATGAAAAATGTTTGGAGATACAAGCAAGTTGTAGTATTGAAATTGTGGTTTTCCATTGGTCTCAAAACATAATTGCTAGTTTTATCATTCTTAAAAATTGCATTTTTACTGTTCTTAATTGAAAGCATCTTGATTGAACCCAAACGTAGAACCATTTATCGTCGAATTATCTCCGACTTCACCCGAGGCGTCAATTCTATGACGCCAATCCGTTTCACTGTTTTCTCTGCTTCCTCTTAAGCCAATTTTTAAGAAATTAGCTTGTTTACATTATGGGATAAGAAAGACAATTGTACGCTAGACTTTTCAGTGCAATAAAATATCGATCAATCAATAAAATATGATGTAGGATGTAGAAGTTGAGAATATATATACACATATACATTATTCTTCCATTTCCTTTCACATTATATATATATAAATAAAATACATATATATAAGTGTAAGGCAGTGGTGTACTCATGATTTTTTAAAGGGGGTGTCTTTTTACTCCAAATTCTCTGACAAGAAAAAGTTATAAGCACTTTTGGTTTCAAAAATAAGCTTTTGCTTCATTTCTAACGGGGGTTGTTTTAATATCTAAAGGGGGTGTTTTAACACCCCCCCCCAAAAAAAAAAGAGGGGGGGGAGTGTTTGAACACCCAACACACCCCCACCCCCTCGGTACGCGCATGAGAGTAATTGTTGCGTAGCTTAAATCAAAGTTATCTAGAGCTGTCCTTTTGCAAAGGTTGAAAAAATGTGTCCGCCGGGAATCGAACCCGGGTCACTTAGAACGCCAATGCCTTAACCACTAGACCACGGAGACGGGCCAGTGGCTTCGGCGACACCAGATTCAATTGACCAACATACTGACAAATATTCAACCTCATTAATTAATTCCTTTGTCGGGGGCAGGTGAGTTTTGAACAATGACAAGCCGCATGCGTCAGCTGGATCCAAGCGAATGCTTTGAGATACATGTACATGTTAGAATGATTATTTACAAGTGTAAGGAAAATAAACAACATGTATTTCCTTACACTTGTATATAATGCGGCTTGTCATTGTTCAAAACTCACCTGTCCCCGACAAAGGAATTAATTAATGAGGTTGAATATTTGTCAATCTGTTGGTCAATGGAATCTGGTGTCGCCGAAGCCACTGGCCCCTCTCCGTGGTCTAGTGGTTAAGGCATTGGAGTTCTAAGCCAGTGACACGGGTTCGATTCCCGGCGGAGACATTTTTTTTCAACCTTTGCAAAAATTTCGAAATGGGAAGACAGCTCTAGCGAACTTTGATTTAAGCTACGCAACCATTATTCTCTCATTTCCTTTCAAATTATATGTATATATATATATATATATATATATATATATATATACATATATCTGTTCACACACACACACACACACGCACACACGCACACGCATACACGCACACACACATATATATATATATATATATATATGTATAAATTGCTACTAAGGGGGCACTTAGTAACAATGTGTGATGTGTATTCTGCATCTTCCACAGATATGATGAGACGAAGAGCATGCTTGAGGATTCCACAGCGAAACATGTGTTCGTGAAAGATATGGGTTTAGCAATGCAAGGCAATGACGTACGAGAATTTATTCCGAAAGGATATCGTCATTCTTTTCTAATTCGGCATCCTGTCCTGATGTACTCATCACTGTATAAAGCTCGTTTTAGGCATTTGAAAAGTATAAATCTTCTACACCCCACTGAAACCGATGAAGCATCGCCCACAACTGACCAACCCCGCCGACTACTTCAGAAGTCTTTATGAGCTCTGGATGTACGTCAAAGAAAGTATTGACCCGGAAGCGGTTATTCTCGATTCTACCGATTTGCTTGCGAATCCTTCCGAGATGCTCCCCAAGTACTGCGAGGCAGTGGGACTGCCTTACACCACTAACATTTTGGAGTGGAAAGAATCGCTCGATGACATCAAATCATGGAATTGGGGTTCCGATGTTGGCCATAGCAGTGAGAGCACCATCTACCTAGAAGCTATGCTCTCAACCACAGGGTTCGAACCTCCTAAAGAGCTGCCATCACGTGATACATTACCTCGTGACGTCATCGAGTTGGCTGACGAAGCTTTGCCGTTTTACGAGGAAATGTATAAGAACCGTTTAAATTAAACATTTAAAGATTCCATGCATTGGGTCATGAATTGAAGTTATGGTTCATTCGAGCATCTTCTATTGTATCCTTTCTTACGATTATAATAAAACCCTCTTGTACGACTATAGAATGCAAATTGTAATGGGAATGATCAAATTAATATAGTGTTCTTTGACCTCTGAACTGAACATGTCTAGTGGGAAGCACATGGTAAACGGGATACTTCGGAGCTCCCCAGAAGGATGTGATTTGTAGCTGGAAGGCCTGGAGATAAAGATAGATTTGGTCGTTGGCATCGATATTACCGAGCTCAATTTTAATCTGCCCTGGTGTAATTCAACTTGTTTTTTTTTCAATATGTTCTCTGGTCAGGAAATCTGTAGGTAACTGCATTAATGTGTTAACTTTAATGGTGTTTGAACAGTGTTTTAAGGAAGGGGTATGAATATGAGTTGATGTTAACAACTCTTAGTTTAAATCTTCGAGGTTAAAGGGTGCTAAGTTAACATCGGAGTTTAGTTAGGGATGAGAGCAAAGTTGTTTTGAATCTGGGTTAAGGAACATTCGGGTTAGCATTTAATGTAATTCATCCAGCTATGTCCTGAAGGTTGTGTTTCTCTTACAACGAAATGTTATTGGATGAATGTCAATTCTGTATTGTTGATTGTATTGTGTGCTCTAAGACAATATTGATACATATCAGTATTTCATTCATAAACATACAGTATAAATCATATAGATCATAAAAAATTTAATTTGTGAAAATGATGGAAAAAAATATCTCAGACTTGTGGATAACATTCCAATGTTTTCTATTTAAAGAAAGTCATAGTTCATCGTTTTTATCATCAGTTTGCATGATAACGCCCTAATATTTTTGTTTTTGTATTAGGTAAATAATTCTTTTAAAAATCATATCACTTATATCTTCATTTTATCATAGCGGTAGTCAGTGGCGTAACTAATTTCTTTGATAATGATATATGAAACTATTGTAGAATAATGAATATGAACTGAAGACAGTAATATTTCATTTCAAGAAGAATTCGTATCTAATCCATAAAAAAGTATGATTAAGAGTTACACAGGAATAAAAAATCATAAACATATTTCCAGTTGTAGCATTTATTATAGTTTTCACAAGGATGGCGAATTTCGCTATCGTTTATTTACAACGTTACATGTAATAATTCAAATAAAACATTCAATTTACTATTCAATAAAATATATTAAACATATATCAAAGGCAGTATATTTTCATTCTTACCATTAAGAAATCATGTATGCATAAAAAATCTCCTGCTTTGACATGCTGCAACATCAATTAAAAATAAATTGAAAAAGAAAGCCCAGAGTACCCACTGTTACGTATTTTACTCTATTGTTGAGGAAAAATGTAATTCATTGCATAGTTAGCTTATTGCATCATACCCATTTCTAGATATCCTAAATTTGAATAAATGTTTGAATAAACTTCTATTGGCATTAGACTTCAAACGCCAAACAGGCCCTAGAAGGTATATTTTCTTTATCTTAGAAAATATTATCGGGTTGGATATGATTCAGAGTGATCATAACTATTCATCATACTGATTATCTCCTTATGAACATTTGGCAGTGGCTGACTACGTTATTATGTTTAGTTTGATATTAGCGATTTTAGATAACAGAAAATTAAGCATATAAATCACGGAGAGTCCTCCATTACACATGCACTTCACTACATGTTAGAATACATACCTTCAGCAACCTAATGAAATATACTTTATGTGGATCATGACTTTGAATAATATATAATGCTCTATACGCAATTTGTTCCTGAACTGCAAAGTATTAATAAAAAACATAACAAGGCGCAGACTCCACGTACAATGTTTAGAGAATTGCATAGCTCGTAAGGGAATAGTGCAACAAATGTTGGGTTTTATGTGGTTATTGATAATTCAAAACGAGATAAAACATTATGTCGATCTAAATTAAAAAGTCAAAACCACGAATCTCACAGGGAAATACGATAAATTATCAAATTAGTGTTTAAACTAAAATATGCTGTTCATGGCATGATGAAGTAAAACGACTTGGCTACTCTGGATGCGTAAACCTTTGCGTTTGACTTTTAATGGATCACAGTCTCAAGTAGATGAACCAGTTCAGTCTGACGGTAAAAACACTCATAGTAAGACCCATGACGCATCGTGAGTGCTCAGCTCTTTCACACCAACATTTTGTGACAATAGTAACGACGGATTGGATATTCTAACTTTCTTATGTAATGACAAAATATCCACAAAGAACAACCGCTACATAATTTTATTATTTGAATAAATGATACTAGACTCACCTTATGGCTTCATTGAAAAATTGATCGACCAACCCTCGTTATTATCGGATTAACCGTATAAGTGAAAATGGGTCGAAAAAAATCGGGACTGTGTTAAAAAGAGGGTTAATGCAATGAACTATCAGTAAAAGTCTGGGCCCAACCATAGTATGGAAGGGAGTTAATTAGCCTTGGCCAATGAATAAATTGTCTTTTGTGATTAAAAAGAAAGCCTACAAAGATATGTTTTTAATAGGCCTATAGCTTCTGTCTTGCTTCCAAAGGTACTTTTCCTATGTTGATGGTAGATTCGCACAGTGAACATTTTCCTTGCAAAGCTCTAGCGCACTCCTCGCAATAAACCCCATCACATCCTTGGTTGGAACAGTACACCAGGAGTCCGTCATCCGGGCTGCAACATCCTAAACATTGAGTTTGTTTGAAACCACACATGGTAAAGAGACTCTTACAGCAAGGATACCTCAGTGTCAGATAGGATGAAATACTGATTTTGTTGTAAGCGTCCTTTTCTTTCTTGTTGCGTTTGACGGATTGGCAGAGCATTTTCATTAACGTCTGTCGTTTCTGCAAGGTGCGTCCGTAAAGATACGCAATACGCTCTACTTCTCTTTCTGGGTAGTAGTACGCGGCAATGTAACGGAGAAGACGCTGGGCGTAGGCCTGTGAAAGTGTCATTAAGATAGTCAGTACGTAGATGACGCTAATGATGATTGCCAGGTTTCTGTCAGGTTTAATGGGCTGTGGCAAGCACATCGTGGTGTCTAGGGAAGTATTGAAAGCGGATGTAGCCTTGAAGCCTTCGTTGAAGAGAATCCTCACAAGATCAGCCACCACCCCATTGCCTCCGATTTCAACATCGGTGCTGGCCTCTCCAGATGTTGCAATCTGGACGTCACCGTGCTCTCGAATCTTGGACAGCAACCAGTAAAGTCCGAAGTCGATAAACATCAGAAGCCCCGCAATGATCGAATGTAGACAGACAGTCGAAAGCCCGAATTTAAAATAGCCCTTCTCAGATTTGCAGAGACGAACAGCAGTCACGTCGATGAGTCGATTTCGTTCGTTCTTTTTCAGTGGCAGGAGGTGAGGTTGGTCATTTTCCTTGCGGGTTCCATCTAACTTCTTAAACTGTGCCGTGATGTACTGGTTGTCGAAGGAATCCTTGGTGCAGTAGCTGGAGTGATACATGTACGATTTAAAGAACAACCACACGAAGGAGAGTGCTAGGAGTTTATCAGAGAAGGACAGGATCCAGTCCACATAGCTGTACGCTTCGTCCAGCTCCTGTGAGATCGCCTCTTGGATGTGCTCAGCGGTCGTACTCGAGTTCGAACGCTTCTCAAAATATCGTGAGAAGTCCACTTCGGCTGAAAAGGTGTCTACCACGCTCCTCATAGCAGTGCGCGTGTTCAGAAGGGCATTGTTCACAGCAGTGTCTAGATAAGCTGGTGTAGCGCAGATACTGTTGACTCTGAGAAGACCACATACGGCGTCTGCTCTAAAAATCTCACATACCTGGCCTAAAATGGGCAAGAATATGCAAGAGAAAGAGAGAGAGAGAAAAAAAACCCCATAAAAATACGCGAAAGGCATTTTTTTTTTTACAGTGCTCTTACTTCATGTTTTCTGTAGATAAAAGAGAGTTGGTTATTATCAATTGACAACTTGACAACACGTCACATACAGAATCAATAATATTTTATTATGGAAAGAAATTATTAAAACGCATTCATTATTAAGGGTCTGTGAATAGTGGCACAAAGAAATGTACTCTAAGTGTTCTTATACAGCAACTACACCGAGAAACCTAGCTAACAGAGGGTTCAAAAGACCGAATGCCCATGAGATCAAAATTTCGAACTGCCTGGCCTTCTGAATTGTGGCAACTAAATTCATTAGGAAGGTTCAAGGGACCAAAATTCTCGCTGTAACGGACCTTTTTGTCAAATGGCATATAAAAGAAGTATATGAGCAATTGATGAACGTCCAATTGAATAATAATGATAATGATAATAATAATAATAATAATTATAATAATAATAATAATAATAATAATAATAATAAAAATATGGAATTGCATGTTCTTATCTTGTCTCTTGCAAGATTCTTTGGTCCAGTCAAAATTTCTACTAATGCCAGTTGTTTATCCATTTGAGGTTGTCAATAATGATAAAGGTCCTCTGGATACTAAAAGCAAGTCAAAGCGCTATTGACCCTGGGTAAGGTAAAATCCCTCATTATCAAATTTTGCGGATAACTAGGACCTTTAACCGTAGGCCCAATGGCTGCATACCTTACTTGTTTTCTTAGCAGTCTGATAAAATATATTATCATTCAGTCTTCTTTTCAGAATACTTACCAATGGTGTTTGGGACTCTTTTATCCTTCATAAAAGTCTGACAATCGATGTAGACGTTATTCAAGTTCCGGTAGCAACTTCTGTGGGCTGATCCTAAGATATCGTTACAGGCCCTTGCAGCTTTTCCTAGTTCTTCTCCTGCAGCCTGTTGAAGAGTAAGAGATCTCCCTTATTTAGGTTAAGTCGGATATTCATACGATTTAAAAACCGACTCCAAAACCTTTTCTCTCTTGTGGCTCTCTAACAACTTTTGGGGGATTTTTCAGACTAAACATATACAGGAAAAGCCTGAATGAATCACAGGCTCTATTTTTGAACATATTTCATACAATTTTGTTGCATAATGATTTCGGTAACATGCTCTCTTAAAAAAAAACATGCATATGCAATGTACATGCAATGAAGTCAGTATAAACTTATATAGCTGCTCCATTCAACTGTACACAAGACATGCATTACCATTTTTACACAACGGTCTTGTATATTGTTCACATTTCCTTCCTTTTTTGCCGCACAATCTAAACCAAAACCGCCGTAATCTTATATTCGCGGAGAAAATAACTTTGGACAATCTGAATCGTTCTAATTCTTTCTATGTCTCTCTTGTTCTGTTAAACTTTCCTTATGTAAAGTGCAGATCATCTGGATTCGTGGAGGTGCTACGACAATTTTGAAATGTTCTGAATTATCGTTGCTTCTCTTCTGGGGTTACATTGATTATTATTGCAATGGTTGCGATCTACGATTGACTGATGAAAAACGAATGTCGTCTATATTCTCAAATTGAGATCATGCCTTTATAAGGGGTCCGCTTGCTAGTCATAAGGACAGCTATTCATAATGGCAGCTAATAATGAATGGATAGCGGTCCTTATGACTTTATGAATAGGGACCCCCTTTCCGTTTTATGAATAGCGGACCTTCAGGTAAAGGAACTTACACGTTATGAATAGCGGTCCTTTTGAATAGCAGTCATTATGACTAGCGATCCTTATGACAGCGAGGTTACCCCTTTTTTCAGAACGTGGAGTCTCAAAAAGTAATGATACACTGCACTCGAAAACATTCAAAGTCTTATGAATCTTTATTGAAATACAAGACAAAAACCTATCATAATCAAAAATACGAGATAATATTGGGTATGAATAATATTTCTCTTCAGCACTTTGTCATTTGCTGAATGATGCATATGATTGATATGATGTATTATGATCTACAATATGTGTATGTTTATGAACAGAATATCGATATACATGTATATCAATGATGTTTAATAAATACAATACATTTACAAGATATTCCTATTCCAGTATACACCGTATACTGATGCATTTCAAATAAAGCTCAAAGTTTCCATAATCCATTTTGCCTTCCTTTATTATCCTACTGTGCAATATATAGTACGACAAAGGACTTCAATAAAATGTCCAATACAATTCATGTTCAAACATTAATTTTGTGGAAGGAATAGCTCATCTTTATTTTCTCGTAGACATAATACTTTCACTCTTAATACTATGGATAAACCTCTTTTCAGTTATCTGTTTTGACAATACCGTCAAACTATTCAAACTTTGTAAATAGTACTTATAGATAGTGGATAAAAAGTACTTTAGCTGCCCTATAGCCTACGACATGCAAAAACCGATATTTTCTTTAATATTTCATTTCCTTACTACTTTGATAAGTAAAGGTACATTTCATGCAAAAGTACTTCAATCAAGTAAACAATGAATCAGAACGACACAGTCAAATGTAAAAAAGTACTACAAATTTTGAGTACAAGGACTATACAATGTCATTAAAAAGACTGAAAATAAAAGGTTTGGTCAGCGGCCAATTTTTGTAATACATTGTATGTCAATAAGATATAGATAGTAATTATTTTGAGAATAAGTTTTTGTAAATCATCGCGCTTCAGGTCTTTTTATGCCACTGGCATTTAGTGGGTCGTGTATATGAAGCGACATAATACAGTGACTGGCCCAATTTCAGTAAACCTGATAGTAATTGGCCGATACAATCCCTTCATGTTCTGGTTTAATTAATCGTACACAGTGGTGTAGCTAGAAGGGGGGGGGGGGGGGGTGTCGAATGCGAGAAAAAAAAAGAAGGGAAGAGAGAAAGAGAAATGGACAGGAGGGAGAGGCAACATGAAAAGGTTAGAACACATCCTTCCATTCATTCGATGGACTTGCTCTGTCGCATTTTATCCACTTAATAAGACCCGTGCTCCTCATGACACTGCCTACATGAAATATTGTATACGGATCATGACAGAAAAAACAAACGTAGATAGTTCTCAGTTTCAAAAATAGTACCACGAAGTCCCTTTCTTCGTCATATTAACAGACATGGGAGTAGGACATTTAGTAACTTATAAAGTAATTACAAAATAATTTAAGAATAGTACGCAAGATTTTTCTTTTTGAGTTAGTACAAATACTTTTACAATAGTACATAAGTTTCTTTCTTACCAAGAGAGTACAAATAATCTAAGAGTAGTACAATCAGGCGCGCCGGAAGCAATTCTGGATTGGGGGGGGGGGGGGGGCAAACAACCCAGGGGGTTCACTATTTTGGAGGGGGAGGGGGCTCATGTCAAAAATTTTCGGAGGAGACCAGAGGTGTACGCAGAATTTTTTTTTGGGGGGGGGGGACAAGACGCGTAAAATTTTTTGAAGAAACTCGAAAGCGAGATAGCGAAGCAACAGAGCTGGTTACGAGCACTGGCGTAAATCACACATATAATCTTTTATTTTGCGAGCGAGCGAAAAATAACCACTTTTCTAAGTTATATACAATATTTTCATTCCAACTCTTCTTCTTTTTCTTCTTCTTCTTCTTCCTCTCCCTTTTTTTTTTTTTTTTTTTTTTTTTTTTGGGGGGGGGGGGCTTTTTTTGGGGGGGGGGGCGAAAATGCATTTTGCCCCCCACTTTTTCGTTTGGGGGGGGGGGCGACTGCCCCCCTGCCCCCCCCCCCCCCCGCTTCCGGCGCCTATGAGTACAATAGTACCCTTCTCACTACTTTCTGTATGAATGACCTTAACCCTTAGACTACTAAATTCTTGATTTCCCATAGGCTTAGTACAGGGACTATCCGGTTCCCGTAGGCAATGTATTAACAATATCACTATTATCCATTACTTTGTAGTACATGCACTTTGATAAATGATTAATCAGACGGATTATAAAGAAAAACATGTTATTTTCACCATGTTCACATTTATGTATTTTTCAATCTATTGATGATTCAGCTTAATCATTCGAATTTGTAAGTAACTTTCTTTGATATCAAAGTACCCATATCAAATATACAAAAATATTATTTGATTAAAAAGCATATTGCATTAGTACTTAATCATTAAATATGAAATGAATTTGAAAGAGTCAAGTCTTCACTTCATTTCGAAGTTATTAGAGAAAGGAGATTTATTTTCACAGAAATGCATTCTAAAACTGCCCAGATGTTTTCTATTTTTGTTCTTATAAACATTTAGATTCTGAATTTATGCATGTTATATATGTTTATACTATTTAAAATCATCTATTTTAACACTCAAGTACTATTACGTTCTAATTACGGATACAAGTGTTCACTATTTGCTTTAAACCTACTTCTGTAAGAATGACCATCTCATGACCATAATTTTTGTACAGAATGAAAAATACAGACAATAGCACACCTTGTAAAATAAGTACAGTTGTTTCGAGGACTACTTGTTCTCTTTACTCTATACAAGGAAAAACACACTACAATTGGTGTTCAGCTTCTTGTGGCTTTTGCCCCAGGTTGATTATACCATCACAAATTGTACATTTTCCTCGCAATGAGTGTGCGCATTCCTCACAATAAACCCCATTGCATTCCCTATCAGAGCAGTATACAAGCAGACCGTCGTCAGGGCAACGGCAGCCCAGGCATTGCAACCTGTTAAAGCCGCAGCAACCAAGAACATAAAGAAGAGATTTACAACATGGAAAATTTCTTGCCAGGTAAGCAGTAATGCTTATTCGTTCATTGGCGTCTCTTTCTTTCTTGTTAATTTTCACTGCATCGCGCAACATTTTCTTCAGTGTCTGTCGCTTCTGCAAAGTGCGTCCGTACAAGTACGCGGTACGTTCCACCTCGCGTTCGGGGTAGTAGTATGCCGCGATGTAGCGGAGTAACCGGCGCGCGTATGCCTGAGATAGAACCATGACAATGGTGGTGACGTACAGGAAGTTTATTGCAACAGCCAAATTGTTGTTTGGTGAAATTGGTTGTGGCAGACATTCTGTGGTATTCAAAATGGTGTTGAAGGCGGTAGACGCTTGAAAGCCTTCGGTAAAGAGGAGGCGGAGAAACCGGGCGAGAATACTACTCCCTTCTATGTTAACGTATGTTCCCGTTCCCCCTGACACCTCAACTTCATAACGGCCATGTTCTTGAATTTTTGACAACAGCCAAAACAACCCAAAATCCATAAACATGAGGATTTCTGCTATAATAGCGTGAAGAAGAACCCTTGAAAGCCCCAGGGTGAGGTACTGTTTTTCGCTCCTGCTAAGACGCAAGGCGGTGACATCGATAAGATGATTCTTCTCATGCTTCTTCAGAGGCAGAAGATGCGACGCTCCACGTTCCTTGCGACTCGAGTCAAGCTTCCTGAATTGAGCGGTTATATACTGGTTATCAAAGGAGTCCTTGGAGCGATAGCTCGAGTGGTACATATATGACTTGATACAAAGCCAAACGAAAGTCAGCGCCAGGAGTTTGTCTGAAATAGCCAAAACCCAGTCAATCTTATCGTAGGCCGCATCCAGCTCCTGTTGAATTGCCTCCAGTATGCGCTCAGCGGTGGTGCTCTGATTGACGCTGTGCTCAAATAGGCGGGAGATATCGACATCTGCAGAGAAGGTATCGATGGCAGTCTGTATAGCCCTGCGTGTGCCCGCCAGAGAGTTATCAATGGTTTCGTCGACGTAGACCGGCACCTGACACACGCTATCGATATCTAGAATGGCACACACTGATCGTGCGTCGAAGATGTTACAGACCTCACCTGCAATGAACACATACACAGGGGAACGAATATCACAAGTAGACTTAATACTGGTTGGTATTCTGCTGATTCAGTTAAACCCGAACCTTGGTCTGGGGAGCGTTTCATGAAAGGAAGTTGTCGGATATTTAATCTGACAACTGTTATAAGCTACTGAAATCCTTGCATCTGATTGCCTGAGCGCAAATTTGTCGGATAAAATATCTGACAAGTCCTTTCATGAAACGCCCCCCTGAAGTCATGTTTACCAAAACGAAAACTTATTTAACTTCCTTTGTTACACTCGACTTTAGACCAATAGTTCCGTTTAAATTTTAGCAGAATACGGCCATTATGCTTAAAAGTATAAGTTTTTAATAAGGCTCTCTGGTAAGGTACATAGTTTACATAATAATGAAAGAATTGACAACACTTCATGAATGTTTAAAATGAAATTCGAAGACATATGTAACGAAAAGCAATAATTTGAAGCAATCATCATCTACGTTATCTGTTTCAAATTAAGTGAGAAACGGACCAAATTTTATCAAACTTTAGACATGTCTTAAGAAATGTAATGGAAAGGAGACAGTGATATTTTTATTGCTCAAAATTTTTTTCTCTATATGATATTTATGGCTGAATACCCATGCAAGAGTGAAGCTTATAAAGAACATTCAAAACAAATGTTTATGTTTTGTGTATGTGTATTATGATTTGTCTACAAACATGGCTAAAACAACTTATCAGTTCTACGTACATCGGCTGCAAAATGAGCCCAGTCAAGTTTTAAAATGATACTGGTTACTCAGCATCGATTAAAGTGGTACTATGTATCTGCATTCTTTCAATGACAAGGTAGGGATTTTAGTAAGCGTAGAGGATTTACTGTCTATTCTTACCTAGAGAGTCGATAACATTCCGTCCTGTCATGAACTCTACGCAGTCGGAACGCACTCCGTCAAGATTGTCAATACAGGATCTATGGGTCGATCCAATAATATCATTACAACCCTCTGCAGCCTCTCGGAGCGCTTCAGAAGCTTGCTACAAGGAGAAACCAACGAGATGTTTTTGGTCCTCGACAAAAAGGGTTCTTAGTTGCTCGTCGCGAGTGATCTTCTGTGATATAATGTGGACTTTGTTTGTCGCGCTTATTAGATCGATTCTTTCCGGATATTCAACGGCTGAGGAATATACTGAACGACATCCAATATTGAAATAATGTCGTGTACTCGTAAATCAATGTTCTTTCACCTATTTTACGAAAGAAACCTATATGCGAGGAAACAGAATCAACCGCCGATTATGTTACCGATTCTTCGTCAACACCGGTACCATGGAAATTATAGTGGTAAAATGAGGAGGGAGGTGAAGATAAAGAAGGTTTCACTGCAGTTATGAGAGAAATTATATCTTTAAGGTATCAAGATAGCAAGGGAATTATTCAAGATGCAAAACATACAGCAATGAAATTATTTTCGGAGAAAAAAGGGTAAGTGGAACTTGGGTTTGACGGGTAAGATATTCTCATGCTTTACATGACATCGCGAGCTGTTCCATTACATTCAAACATTGCAATCTAAGTGCATATACCACAGGAAAGATATTAACGTTCCATAATGGATGCTTAAAACTATGAACATATCATTCAAGATGCAACTTACATCAAGTCCTTGATTGAGTATGCCGAGACCGTCTTCAACAGGTTGAAAGACCTCTTGGACCTGAGCAACAGTATCTTGTATTCGATCTACACTGGTCAGAAGTCCCTTGACATAGGCATCGAGGACACGTTGGGCAGCTTCCTGTATCTCACGGGTCTGGTTGTACGCGAGCTGGGTGGAGATGGAAGAGAGTGAGAGAGAATAATTGACCATTTTCTGGTTAAGAATGAATTCGTATAGAGACTTATTTCATTTCACAGTACCGTCGTACCGTCGAGAACTCAATAAGATCATAAAAAAGAACAAAAAAACTTGCTGCTCTTCGCGGATCGAACACATCAGTCCTCTTTAGGGTCCTGGTTTATTTCGTCAAAAATGTAATGGTTATGGTTGCTATTAGGTTTTACTGTAGGATAAAGGCCGCATGAGCATTTTAACACGCCAAAAGCATGAACGTACCTGTGCACTACAGCTCATGGAATCAGAGACTTCATTGGAGTTCAGATAGATGTTGTGGATGGGTCCACGCAATAGGAGAGTCACGATGAAGGTCAGGAAGGCAGCCCGCCCTCTCGAGGTGCAGATTGTTGGCACCATCAAGGCTGCGACACACCTTGCACGAACTACAAACACATAAAAACCAAAACATGTTATGCTAAAAATATTGATAAAGCTTACCTTAAGATGCAAATAAAATGACATTGTAATATTTCAGAGGATGTAGACCCCCCCCCCCCAAAAAAAAAAATGAAAAATAAAAATTATCAAATATTCTCAAATTGGTCTTATGTGTTAGAGGGTAAAGGAGCGTCCACGTAAAACAAGCACTGCAATCACATATTCCGTAATAAGACACGATATCATGCAAGACAAACGATTATTATGAATTTACAATCTAGTGTCGTTGTTTTCTAATGAAATTCGCATTGTGCTTCTTTAATACGCATTATTACCAACTAAGTTAGAAAAATTAGAATAAACGAATCTTAGGGATAAAATGAGAATCAGTAAAATATATTGAAGGTAAGACTATAATGACGTACTACATCCATGTGGTTCTTCATATTTTTCTGAAAACACTGAGTAGCAGTCTTACCAGTGAATGCGAGGCACAGAGCCATGAAGGCAGTACCAACTAGTGCGATGATGAGAGCCGGGTAGATCGGGTAGGCGAGGCCATAGTAGAGTCCCAAAAAGAGAAGACCACCGAGAATGAGACCGACTAGGAACCCAACGATTGCTTTGAGCTGTAAAGAATTTTGTAATCTCTTTCAATTAAATTCTACTATTCATATATACGAAACCAGACATGCAAATCACATCCATCTACCCAAGCACAGAACCCTATTATTCCAACATAATATCCGGTATTCAGGACCCAAGCTGTGGAACGTTATCCCTGACACAATAAAATACTCCGCATCTCTCGCTAGCTTCTCAAGAAGGATGAAAAAATATTTCACTTCATCTTACAAATAATATGGTTTAAGACACTTCCCCACCCTCCATTGTATCTATTCTCTCCTTTTCTTCTCTCTGCCTCTTCTCTTTTCCGTACTCCTCTCATGTTGCACCTCCATTCTCCCCCTCTTTTTCCTCTTTCCCCTTCTTTTTCTTTTCTTTTTTTCCTCCCCTCTTTTTTCCCTCCAATCAAGCTCAGCGATCTCTTTCTTTTTTTGTATGTAATTATTTTACTTTTTATATATTTATTATGTAATAATATATTATGTACTAAGGGCACCCTCGCCCCAAGCTTTTAGAGGTGTGTCCTCCAACTATGTATGTACCACATTAATGTATATTTTGTCATATTTTTTGTTAAAAATACATGCACATTATTTTTGCTCATTTATTACTTTGTATGTTGAAAAGTTGGAAATAAATGTCTTTAAATTGAAATTGAATTGAAAGAAAACAAAGAATACGAGTGAGACGAGGGATGAAATAAAACCCAGCAAAAATAAGCAGTTCTAAGACTACTTGCGACACATCTCAAGTGCTTCTTTATAACAATTCAATCTATCGATGTATTCTTTTTTTTTTACTTGGGCACTTCTTAGCAATTAAGCAAATCGGTTTGACCTACGTTTTTTTGCCATAAGACATAAATACCATTATGCAAATATTTTTGTAAAATACATTAAAAACAATTGTATGTGCTCCGTATGATTGTACCTCATTCAGATTTCTGAAACTGTCAACATGACGAAACCTGCATGATAACGATGATAATTCAATATGAATTCACAACGGCTAAAAATGAATGAAAATTTCACTTTAGGGGGAATACGGTCTTATAAATCAAGTTATAAATAATGAAGGACTTAGGAATAATGGGCAGAGGCTTGCATGTATTTTTCATTCAAAATGGGACCGGGGTCGGGTAAGATATATTCCTCATACCCACTGCCACTAGCAATAGACATGTATACATGTAAATCGACACCCTTCTGTGGAAAAAAAAAGATTACTTCTTTTGATTTCGATCGTCCATACCTTCTTATGTGAGCCACGATCACTGAGGAGGATATCGTTGAGGAATTCATTACTAGCTACAATATTCTTTGGCATGGACACCAAGCTACTCAAGGAGCTCTTATTCCGTCTTCGTCTTGGATGCTGTCTAGAGGGTGAACCGCCTGGTGATGATGGTGGGGTGGGTGTATCGCCTCCATTAGAGAATGATTTGCTCTGAGAAAGATTACATATAAAACAATGTTAACAGCACCTCTTATACCTCTTAGGTATAACGTATACAGATGATCACATGGCAAGCTTAGTCGTCCAGGCCAGGGTAGCATCAGTTACTGTATGAACTCAAGATGCCATCTGCGAGCAGCCTCCAAGAACAATCATTGAAAATTGAACAATAATATTTCTAAAAGTCACAAATCCGTTAGAGCGTCTTTACTTCTCAACGTGAAAATCATACAGAGAAAGATTGTTACCATGGAGTATTTGATAAAAATATTTTTAATTCTTATGATACATGTAACATGAAATGATAACATAGGGGCCTACTAATTGGCGTATCTAGAAATAAACATGGGCAAAATCCCTCTATAGATGGGGAAGGCAGAATATATTTGGGCAGCCCTGCTTGAAGTAGACACACTTAACTATGGATTTTTTTCTGAACCCTCAACGTGTTCAAACAGGGGGCCTTACGCTGGCTCGTACCACTAAAACTAGTCAACTTACATCATGTATGTACAATGTTGAAACTTTTGTTACCTTTTCTGGCAGCGGGGAGAACCGAGGCGCCGTGTCTGGTTCGTCATATCCCGACTTCTGCAGGACCATGTTGATCTTCAACGAGTTCTCCACCTGCTTCAGGCTGTTGGTGTTATCGCCACCATTAACCATACCTTCTCCAATATCACCAGTCTTCTTGACCGGGAGAGTCGAGCTGTCCTTCTTAGTGGTACCGTCCACCAGGGATCGCAGGAGCTCCTCGCGTAAGGTTTCCCGCCTTTTCTCCCCCGGTACAGACGATGCTCCAGAATGAGATGCGGCGTTGTGGAGAGACGTGTTGGAATCGATGAGGATGCTAGCAACTCGGCCGGCTGGTGCTGATTGTCGATTGCGTCGCTTTCGTTGAATTGCCTTACTCGAAACCTAAGGATGAAAAAACAACAAAAACGAGTGGATTACGGCCTACTGTCATTTGAATAAGAGAAGGAGAAGTCCAGGGTCATTTTGTTATTTCTGAAATAGATATCCTGAAAGACTTTATTTTCTAACACTTAATTTCCAAATATACTTACTTTGTTTGCTTATTAATTTTTCAACATTTACAGAATAGCGATCTTTGACATTTAAATATATATATATATATATATATATATATATATATATATATATATTCACACGTTTTATTTCAAGAATCATTAACTACATGTATTTTAAAATTTATTTCATCTTAATGATACCAAAACTTCAGCTTCGTATGCACCAAATAAATTCACAGGTACTATCCCTATCCTTCTTCTGCTCAGTGAAAAGTGTCAGCTCTCTAGTTCTGCTTTTTTTTTTGTCCTATCAACGAGTTATCACGGTACTTCAGTATCTCCATGTAAAACAGTGTTATAAACACTGATGGGACCACCCTGGTTCAATATTACTTGATGAAATAAACTGACAGAATGAGATCAGCCTGTTTAATATGCAAAAGAAACTCCTTGGTCCTACCGAAGTACTAGACTGACAGTTTTTCACGTTCTGTTTTGATTACGGCAGAAAGAGGAAAAGTCAGAGAGATAAGTTTTCTTTCGCCTAGATCGAGCCTCTAATCTTGTGATAAGCTACTCACGGTAGGTATGTCCTTGTCCGCCCTTGATGCAGAACCTGATCGGGGGCGATGGGGAACCGACGGGAGGGGTCTACGCTTCATGGATTGCACGGATCCCCCACTCATCGAACGGGATCGACGTGCACCGCCCACGTGTCTGTGAGCCACTTGCACCTCTGCAGAAAGATAGGGGGGGGGGGGGGTAGAACGGTGTCAACGTCATCATTATCCAAGTGATTGACTGAAAATATCACATATTTATGATACTTTTCATTAGCCTTGGGTGAATGTAAACGATTTTTAGAAAGACTTATCCATGTATTTGTTCCAATTTACGTGTTTTTTTTTTACGTCGAAAAAGAACTGGAAGATATTGTCACACTTAGAAGAGATATATTCATTTTTGCGAGCACTCATTACTATATTTAGTACAGATATTTTTCACGGAGTTATTCCAATCAATAATACGGTATGCTGAATAAAATATGTTTCTATAAGTTCTTGCTTTAAAATTAATAAATAATTCTATAGAAATATCCAGTCCTATAAGCTTATCCCGCTTCAACCTCATAGGGCTATTGTTGAAAGGAATTGAAGGAAAGAACATTTTAAACTGTCGCATGGCTTCAGATTAAGAATGGAGAAGCATGAATCATTTTAAAACACACATGAACAAATTTATCATTCCTACGAAATATCAAAAAATGCGCTAGAATCATTACCAGGATTTCCATATGAACTTTGTCGGTATAAATATTATATGTTATCTTTTCTACGCATTGTTTAATTTTACATATGATGCATTCAGTATTTTGGTTTTTCGAATCATCCTGTCTGCAATTATCTCGCGATTGTAAACTTTAAAAAAAAAATCATCTTCAGAGTTCTAAACAACTATAGACTTTTAGGAAATGATTTGTGAAACACACCTTCATCGGTGACGAAATCGTAGGGCTCCGGCTTGGTCTTTGAGGCCTGACTTGGAGGAGGTGGTGCCGCTTTAGTCGGTGTCCTGGGTTTCTTTACTGGAGAGTTCACAGGAGTAGTCTCTGGACTCATGTTTTCAGAACTCGGTGGTCGATCGAGCTGCTTGGTGCTCCTCATCTGGTTTGCTAGACGTTCCACGGGTGATCTAGATGTAGGTATAACCATATTTAATCACTTTTATTGTCATTTAACAAATCACTGAAAGTATTATTACACTTGAACACTAAGGCAACAAGTGCCTGCACTGACAAGAAAGTCAATGGTCCACCGGTTTCCGACTTTAAAATGCCGCAAATTGGTTACTACAGGAGTGTATGTTTATTTCCTCGATATTCCTAAGAACTGGAGCAGAAACTCGGTGCTTTGCTTCTTGGAAAATCAATTCAGTTCTCACACTTCATTTTAGTTTGGCTGCCTACAAGTTGGTAAAGGTTTGTAGACATCTAGACTGAGTCTTAGCAAGAGCCATAACACGAATGTTCTGATACTCAGTATTCCAGTAAGCCAAGTCTAACGACAGGCACAAAACTTTCAGGCAAGTAAAAGATAATGTGAAAGGTTCTACTCTTGATCAGTAGATGTGCCTTATGAGCCATAGCCGTTGCCAACCTGAAATATTTTTGCGCCTGACTGGAACGACTGGCTTGGGATTTGCGTCACTAGTGAGGGCGTGAATTAGGGGAAGATCAATTAAATTATCTTGTAGTCAAATCATCCGCTATGAAAACAGATTTAAACATTGGTTCGACAGACATGAAAAGAAATATGCGCGCAGGCTTCGTAACATGGCAACCGTCACGAGACAGCAACGGAACCACCACCTCCAAGCCATCTATGTTCATTTATTTATTGCTCGTACCATGGTTGATTTGGTTCTGCTGTGGGCGACTACTTGCCAAAATGTTGTGTTCCTAATTTCTTTGACGCTATCTTAATGAAAAGCCAGAATAATTCCTTATCAGGCTACAAGCTGCGGCTGGAAAAAAAAACTATTTCATGTTTAATTTGCTAATCGAATTAACTCTTGGAAAATATGAAAAAATACAAAGAGCGGCGGTGGTGTAGGAAACAAAATACTGAAATATGCTTTCTGAAAAACATACTTGAAAGATTGGAAACGTGGAGCTTGTACAGGGAGTTGACACTCATATTGATATTCATATCATAAAGTTTGTTGTAGACCCATGCTTTTATCAGTTTATTGGATGTAAATAATTATTTTGTGCAGGTGATTTACTTGGGAATCAGTAGAAGTTAAATTATAGACGAGACTGATAGGCGTCTCCCCCTCCCCCAGCCATGCCAGCTAATGCTGTTCAATATCCTATCAACCCCTCTGTGCAATTTGCTTCAATGGTTATATACAGGTGGGTTCTTAATCTAAGTTCAAACACTACCACAACATTTTTGGTGAACCATGTGCCACACGTTAATATCAGACTTTTTGGTGTCTGTGTAATTCCCAACCTTGCCCAGAAAAGTCAGGGTCCCGTCTAATAAAAACAGTTGCGTCCGATCCCAATTGATCGCAAGGCTCCCAATCAATCGTACACTTACAATTTCCAATTTTTTTGTACAGAGCTCCTTTGATCATTGATATCAGTTTCAAAGATAAGTTTCGATCAATTAGAATCTATTCCAAATTCTTATACGACGGACCCAGGGGAGCGTTTCATCAAGCGTTTTGTCAGTGATTTTTACTGACAAATTTGCTCTCAGCCAATCAGATGCAAGGATTTCAGTAGCTTATAACAGGTGTTGGTAAAAATCACTGACAAAACGCTTGATGAAACGCTCCCCTGATCTCGGAAGATGCATACCTTGTGTAATGAGGAGGGTGTTGGGGACTAGCTGCCGGTGAATTGTTTCCAGATACAACACGACCCTGGCCGTCTCGAAAACTAAACTTACGTCTGCTTGGCTGAGGAGTGAAATAACGATGGCGACTGCCGCTGTATTTCTCCAGCTCCGAAGGCGATATACCACCGTCCAGAGTACGATTGCGAGATACCTCTGTGACGTCAAGATAGAATAACATATTACACGTAAAACGAATATCTTAGAGAATTGATCATTGGTTCAAACGAAGTAGTTCTCAATGCTATCGAACAATGATTGCAAACAGTACATACATATCTGAATTATAATCAAATATTGTATCTAATAAGTGGGCTTGTTATGATTCCGAAATTGGTTTGTTCTTATCCCGTCACTACCAAACAAAGTTTAGTAGTGACTGCTAATTTAATTAAGATTAATCATCAGAGAATAAATATAGACGGAAAGAGACTGAGAAAGATAGAGGGAGACAGGAGATTGAAAAAATAGATGGAGGAAAAAGGGGGGAGATACGATCTAATTTTTAAATAATGACTCTATGATGATAACATTCACTTCAGATCATGACACCGATAGTAAAATCACATGACCCTCTAAGCATTCATACAACAGACATCTAAAGATGTTTCCTCAACGTAAATGTCTCACCCAGTATGACGACATGCTTCTCAAAGTCCCGGATGCTATATGCCTATCTCTTGGGTGACGTGACATTTCAAGCGACCTGATTAAATAAATAAGTAGATGCAAAAGACATGCACATGCAAAATCATAAAACGACTTCATGAATTATAATGGTGCAGCTTTGAGTCGTGTAATGACCCCTGCCACAATGGAGTGACTTTTACCTACATCTGCTGGATACGGAAGCAGTTAGCCATGAGATGAAAGTGGTTATTTCTTCTTTAATGTGCCATTATCTCAAGAGGGTTTAATCTTTGGACTCGAAACTTGTCTCATGTAGATCTATTTATTGGGCAAACGTCTCAAAATATGCAATGGAAACGTTATATTGTGTATCACTCACCTGATTGAACCGTTATTGATGTGTTATATGACAATGAAACAAATTTATATGGAAAATACATGCTGTAAGGTGTTCTGCTTGAAAGAATGCATTCGAAACAAATATGATAATTGAGAAATGATTTTTTTTTTTGCGATTTAATAATATGCAATGATACATGTATTTTTAAAAAAACTGATGATCTTAGAAAATTGTTATGCTTCTACTACTCCATCTTATCAGACGTGGCATTACCAATTCAGTTTAACAGAAAAAGCCTGCAAAGATCAACGCCATGACTCAAGAAGAAAGAGCGTGCATACCATCTCCTTTATAACTTACTTCGCTTCGAGTTTCCATCATCAAGATCGTTGAGTTGTTGTCTGTCATTATTTTCTGTAGCTGCTCGTCTGATTCGGGAGTTGCTCAAGGGGTCTGACTTCCTCCGACCTACAGGGGGCTTCGTCGGAGCCTGTAAAAGATGGATATAAAGGATGGGATGTTATAAATGGGCTCTTGTTTGCTAATGTTATGAAATCAGGGATGGAATGTAACCACAGTTCGGTCAGCAATGTTGGTGCGACTGGTCAAATTATTTTGATCAACCGGCCACAAATCTACTGCTTCCTAATCCAAGATAATGACCGGATTTGCAACAACAACAACAAAAAAAAAAAAAAAAGAAAAGAAAAGAAAAGGAAAAAAAAAAAGGGTCCTCAAACACCCTATAGAGGGGCCGCGGAGCGTTTTTGAAAGTGGGGTGGGGGGGGGGGGCTGATCTGGTTTCACTAATTGATGACAATTTTCGAGCCTTTTTTCCGAGATTTTTTTTAACGTGTCTACTCAAAAAAGTGTGTGTGTGTGGGGGGGGGGGGGGGAGCTGCAGCCCTCCAGCCCCCCCCCCCCCCGGCTCCACGGCCCTTGCTATACGATGGATGCCATTTCTGCCATGTATGTATTTCATTCTTTTCATAATTAGGAGGAGATTTTTTAAAAATGGAAACTATAAGTTAAATCGTAAAAGACCTCGTTTTGAAATTTTCTTTCAAAATCATAAGAAGGAGTTGTTCGGGATTCGATCTCCCTTGCCATACATGTATATTTGGCACTATTTTTTGCTCGTGTAAACGTGGTAGAGGTGAACATTAGTTACATGGAGGGGAAATCGTAGAATGATTCACCCTAAATACGTGCACAGGTAAGACATTGAGTTAGGTGAGTCATGTTAGAGACCTAAGTGTAAATATTGTGTATTCCTTGGAGACCGACCAATAGGCTGGCTAGATTTCCTGTCCTCGATAGGGGCAATATCAATATACTGGGGACACCGACAAATCATGTGTTTCAATTTACGTGTTGTCGAGATTCTGATCTTCCGTGATTCTGGTCATGGGTTGCTGTATACACTATGACTGTTTGTAGACACGTCGGCGTACGGCGAAACCTTGCGTGACACGACTGTGACATCGCGACATGACCGTATGGACATCACAATGAGACGGCATTTCAATGTCCATACGTATCATGATTATCTCATGTCGCGTTTCTTTGTACGCCGATATACCTCACACTATATTGATAGCTAATTTACGCGTTGCTAGAATCATGAGAAAAAAATATAATAGTCTGGACATGGCGAAAGTCTTATTCATCTCAGATACGATCTATGGAATTGGTGAACATGAAAAATTTTGTTTAGGGCTACAGATATAGATCCTAGAATTCAATTAAATTCTTCATTAGACGTCAGAGAGTGAAATAATTATGTTTATATGAATGTATGGAACAGCCACTTATTGGAAAACTAGTGCACACCATCTTTATCCCTCAACATAGCAAGAATACAGGGAAACCTTATAGTTTACTCATAATTATAAGCATAAACTCTTTTATGGTATATTTTTATAATATTTTAGAAACTTATTAGAATATCCTTTATTGATCTTTGAATGATTCTTACCGCATAAATGACAATTTCGATGACAATTAGAGACATTACTTTATTGGGGTGATTTCTTAAGTGTCTTTCACTGTAACTGTCATTTTGTCAAAGTGAAAAGCCCAAAACACCAATATCATTTTATTCCTCGTGTGTACATATTTTTCTATTTTACAAAAAGACAAAACAAGAGACTATAAAAGTTTAGAAATATAAACATTAGCTTTTCACGCAAGGGAATAACACTGGAATTCAAACCTCCAAGCCATAACTTACAAATTATACATAGCTATCTAGTGTCATCATGTTTAGTCATACCTTTCTCTTTGGTTTAATGGGATCTTCCTCGTCGTATTCCGGCGTAACTCGTAGGCCATCCGGCGTGAACACACTCACACTGCTTCCTGGAGTACTGGGTGTGCTCGTTATGCTATTAGTCTTGGCCAGACTACTCCTGGACTGTGCGCTAGGTGGCTTCAGGGCTTTCTTGGTCAGTATCCCAGCACTCGCGCTTCCGGTCCCGCTGTCAAAGCTCTCATCCAACGACCCTGTTCTTTCTCCTGAGTCGAGGCTCGGACTCCCAAAGGTTCCTGTCCGTTTCGGGATGGTGAGGGTGAGCTTAGGTTGCCTGGAACCATTCTCCTGGATAAGAGGTGTCTGAGGCTTCTGAGACACCGGAGGCTTGGTGGATAGTTGAGGTCTAGCGGATGGATTAGGCTTCAAGGCCTTCCTCTTGGCTGGTTGAGGGGTGTAGTATCGGTGACCAGGATGAGGTACTGAACCGTCAGGTGGAGACAGATTTTGGTAGGTATTTCCCGGGGTCTGATCGTTGCCGTCATTCTCTTCGTCCTGTAGTCGGGAGAGACTGCTGGAGCGAATGAGTCTCCCTGAAAATAGATGAAGGAGAAAAAAACCCCACCTCAGTCAGATGTATCTAACATATTAACACCATTTACAAGAATTACCATTACCCATGAGTGTACTCCAAAGTGGCCCTGTGGAAAACATTTTTAAATGGTTGCCACAATTCTATCACTACGTGAGTTATCAAATGTGAAGTGGGATTAGATAAAAGCTGTTCATATTCAAGCCACCTAAGGGTAACAGTTTCAGTGACCATTGTATTATGGACAGGTAACTTGGATTCCATGAATAAGTGACTGCAATAATGCTACTTCTGTATAAGTGAGAACAAGAAACCATATTGAGCATGCATATTCGATATGTTTAAAGATAATTCTGAGGGAAGTAAGGAAGCCAATAAATCAATCACAGTACACAAGACGAAAAAATAGAAATGATATTTAGGTGTAATAATGTTAATGACGTGCTGCATTTCGGTCGAACCAACTTATTGAGGGAAATAAAATATGACATGAGCTTCATACACGAACTCGCCTTATCTTCTGACAACTCGTTTCTGTCACGTCCAATATATTTTGCTTTACAGCTGGATAACGTGGCTACTTTGCATAAGCCATGCAGATTTAAAACCGACAAACTACATCCTGATTCTAATCATATAGCAACTTTAGTAGGTTTATGTAATATAACACATTGGGAAAATAACACGTTGGGAAAATGAACAGTCTTTTTAAAAAACCTGAAATAGTGATGTAGTTCAAATTTTGATATTATACCTGCTACTACATTGCCTTTACACCCCCCCCCCCCCCCCTCGTCACCATATCCTACAGTGATACTGATGGATCCTATATATTTGCTGCGGACTTTATTTCGTAAAAACAAATTGTGAATTTCTGCCTATCAATGAACCGAAATCAAAGAATTCTGACTATTTATGACTATGATGACACAGGTACATAATATTATGAAATACCAAGTCATCCGCTTCAACGAGGCCTACTATGGACCCCCCCCCCCCCCTTCGCCACCCCGTTGCACTCAACGCGGGGGTCGGAGATAGCAATAACAGGAAATCAGGAAATATGCCCAAAAGATTTACTGGGCGTACAACCCCTGCAGGATTTTCACTCCACTGGTGAACGAGTCTGATGCATAAAAGTCTGTGTGGGCTTTCATCTGATTAAAAGACTACTGCATCCATATACAATCTTGTCGAAAGCGATGACTAAAGAGCTTTTGGAGGTTCCAAAACGATTTCATATATTACATCAGTCGAAAACCACAACGTATGGTTTGAAATCGGTCCCAAGATATTTCATCCCTTTTGCTAATCCTAGAAAGGTAGGCTGACATGTATTGAAATTTACGTAGAAAGTAATGTTACACAATGCCAAAATAACGCGCATATGAAACAGGTTAAACAAACGTGAAACGGTGTAATAGACCTTCAAACCTGACCTGGCATGAAAAGCTATATCATTAGGCAGAATCCATGATTCTCTTTATATGCATGAATATCTGACTTGAAACAAAAATGTTCAGAGAATAAACACACACGATAAATTTAAAGCATTTTTTTGCCATAGTCCATATCCTGACGACTGACCCCTAGGACCTCCTATGAGAACTACCTCGTTAGCAAGGACAATTATTCTCGAATAACCACCCTTAGGACAACTACCCTCAAGACACCTACCACCGAACAACTTCCACAGTAAAAAAAAATATCAGGAATATCCCTCTGTAACCACGTATAGGGGTAATTAACTCACATGGTATAACATAGAGTCAACATGTATCTGTTATTGTGGTGTCTACAAACTTACATCGAAAATCACAAGAGACTTGAAGAATACAGAGTGGGGGGGGGGGGGGGTGGAGAGGGCTGGAACAACTTTACAGATGGAAGGGGTGGCAAAAACATTGGAAGCACGCACAGCATAGGCTATACACATAACATTTTAATTGGGGGCACGAACGCCTTTAAAAGGATCGACGCCCCTGGATGAAAAATATATACTGACATTACACCACGTTAGACATACACTTGGAGTTAAAATGTGAAAATAAACAAATATACAGCAAATTCATTACACCTTTGAACTCACCACTAGTTCATTTTGTCACGATTTTGCGGGGCTCGTGCGAAGAAACGGGTCTGGAGTTTATAAAATAGGAAACCGAGTTTAACCTCTTATTCCGTTTGTTTGCCATCACTGCTTCCTATTTTGGGGCAATGAAACCCGACTTTGTGAACCCACTAACAAGACTTATAACAGTAAACCCCACTTTTTATACTTTTTATACGGTACCTTTAGGTAAAGAGTAACGCAGTGGCAAAGCAAGAAACGGAACGAAACATGATCAGAGGTATTTTTTCCCGAGAATACCAACGTCGTGTTCGTATGTTAAGATGTTTCTAAAACATGGTACGATTCACGAGTAATAGGCCTTCATTATTTATGCATGTATATTATATAGGGAAAAATAATCAAATGCACAATAACAGCTCTAATGAAGATGTGTATTGATTAATAAAGGTTGTGAATTCATGCAATGGAGCAGATACAGGAGGGGGAAAATTCCCATTTAGAATGGGAGTGACTTCACGTGACGTAAAAACACTGCAATAAATAGTGATTGTTGTCCCCTGGGTGTCGGGGGGGGGGGGGGGGTACACCAACTTCTGTGCTAGATACGCTTCTAACAAGTAAGTGTACCGGCTGAAGTGTTTCCTGTTTTTCTGTTTTTATTAATTGTTGATAATTTGGATGGTAAGTGTAGGCATTGGTTTCATTAGTCATATGAGATAATAGGTACATATTTAGCCACTTCATGTATACAATACTGCTGCTATAGGCCTATAGTATTTTGTTTCCCCCAGCTGCAGATGTGTAACATATATGCGAGACTCCTCTCCCTCTCAAATGGTCTTTGGAAAATTTAGGCCTCATTTATCATTTGTTATTAACACGGGCTATGACATTTGTCACCTGTTGTATTTCTAGAATTATAACTTAGATATTGAATCAGCAACAACTGGCTCTGTAATCTGATGTTTTTTCTGATGATGTATTTCAGAATTTTTTTTTATAAAGTATGTAAATATTATTATTCAGCCTACCACTAGTTAATATAAAAAGTGATGACTCTGCAGTACAGCGGATGAGAATTTACCGCATTGTTACCCAGAAAAAACAACAACTGCCGTATTTCTAATACTGGGAGTCAGATTAAAAAGAATATAAACCAAGGCCTGAACAGGAAACTTTATCATCGTGACAGCGCAAAATCGTTAATTGTTGAATCCTATTCCGGTCTCACGTCAAGAGAAAATTCAAGTTAATTTTTGTTTGCTGATGTTTTGTTTTGTAATTGTGTTTTCTTTTCGAAGAAAAAAGTTTGATTCGATATGACATCGTGTAAAATTACAAATGAAACAAACTCATGACCTAGTTCAAAACAGTCGGATGTATTAGTAAAATAGATAATAACAAGTTTCATAACCACCTGTTGGTTGTTGATTGACAGTTAGACAAAAAGAAAATAGAAATATCATATTTCAAATTGAACTCATTTTGTTCAAGTGAATATATCCTTTGTAAACACGCAAAGGCAATTAATAAATCTGTACAAAAAATAATAAATAAATAGAAAGTCATATGCTATGGTGCATCGCAAAGTAACAAGCTGTCCTCTTTTTAATATTTTAGGTTGAATCCTTCACCGCGTTCATCATGAGATGATTAATCACGTCGCATGGTTTAAAAATATACGCACACACGTGGTTTAAGTAAAATGAATCATTATGTTGCATATTAAAGGTAACGTTAAGTTCTGTTAGCGAGGCCCGAAAATTGCCCAGTAAATGATATGGTTCTTTACAAAAGATTTTCAAGCTAGATATTTTTTTCTAATTCCATCTATGATTCTTGACTGATTTTAGGATAGAGGATCCCTTAGTTCCTCCAACTCCATATACCAACGCCTGCTCTGACCGCTTGGCTAACTGGTAAAGGTTGTTGTGCATGTTTCACCCGAGTTTCGCTTCCCAGTGTGGCGGAGGGGTAATTTATTTTGATAGCCCGGCGAAAAAGTGTTTAAAAATTGTATTGTGATTTCTATATCTTGCAAAGAACATCTAACTAAATTGAAGTTATGAGTGGTCTTATATGATCGTTTATCATAAGGAATAATGAGTTTTCATTTTCTCTGTAAGTGCTTGCAGGAACTTGTTACTGTGTTGAATATATTATTGTTCAAAGAGGGAAAGAGAAAGAAAAGAATATTGCACTTCAGATCCATCAACTAATAGATACAAATGATTTATATGAACGTTGATAGGTTTTTGTGAATAATACCTTGTTTAAATCAACTTTATTGCAATGAGATCACGTACCGTATATTTTCTAGATATTTTTTCCTTATTCTATATAAATGAACGAATGAAAGATATTTTGAGATCTGTCTTTACTAAACAGTGCAAGATACCTACCTCCATGTGTTTTTATCTGAATATGTCACTGGTGCGTATAATTTTTGTAGACGTCAGTGTTGAATTTGAATACAATAAATAAATAAAGCAAAACAAATATAACTCATGGTATTATTGAATGTCTTCGAGACAATGTTGTCAGAACAATAGACTTCACCCCCTTTTAAGGCTGTATTGTATGGATCTGGAATAGACATATTGTTTTGTGAACTATTCACATAATTTCGTTTGAAAAGGTCACTGATATAGGCATTGACATTGGACTTCCATATATCTGGAGTAGGCATGTTCGGTGGGGGACTTCGGGGTTTCCTTTTAAAAAGAATCAATTGAAAACAAATTCTGTACTAGAATACACAAGGCTTGATGGTTCACTGTACATGTCGAGAGCTATGGTCTTGTTACCACAATGTCACAGGTTCGAAACGCCCCTGCCCTGCCCTGTAAATGACCAGGTCTGCAGGATGGGATCGGACGAAGGTACTATCATCGGCTACATGTCGTTTTTCCGAACGTCTATAAAATTCAGAATTAAGGTTCGTATTTCCGAAGGTTCCTTACTCCGAAGGTTCGTAATTCTGAAGGTACATAATATCGAAAATCAAAAACGGTTAATAATTCCGAAAATGAAACAGGGTTCGTAATTTCGAAAATGAAAAAGGGCTTGTATTTCCGAAAATGAAAATGGGTTCTTAATTCCAAAAAAAAAAAAAAAGGGGTTCATAATTCCGAAGGTTCGTAATTCCATAAGTTAGGTAGGGCTGTATTGCTTTTTCGGAAGTACGAACCTTCGGAATTATGATCTCTTTTTTATTTTCGGAGTTGTGAACCCTATTTCATTTTAGGAATTACGAACCTTCGGAGTAATGCATCGGAATGTTCGGAATTATAAACCCCCTGCTTTTGGAAATTTTGAAAATTTCGGAATCACGATCCTTCGGAAAAGCGAACATTCGGAAAAACGAGCCCCTTATTATATCGCTCACCTACTAAGCGTATATAATTGCTTTGTTAGCAGTCAGGTACAAAACACTTCAACATTATCCTTTTTGTTTTCACCATGGTCTCGAAAAAAAAGAAAAGAAAAGGGAATATTCTTGACAAAGGATGAATAACTTTAACAGCCGTACTGAACAAGGATTTAAAAAATACAATAACAATGGATAGAGGAAAATATCATTTTCTGGATCTATGACGAACCTCATGAAATGAAATTCAAAAGAGTAAACATTTATTTCCGTAAAATTTTCATTTATACATCTTGATTGAATACATGCTCTTGGTTGATTGTTGTATTGTCAAATTATTGGATTACTTAAAGTGTTTTCTTTTCGACGAGTGATTTATATGAGCAATCTTTAAAAATTCGATTTCATACAACTTTTTCGTTCTACATTTGACGATAACAATTACAGAAACGTGTACCTTCATGTGCTATTCAGGAAAGGCGAACTTGATAAAGGAAGAAAAAAGAAGGTATTTATTACAAACGTAATATTTATTATTTGATCATTATTTTTCTGATACCCCCCATGTATGGTGGATGATTAAGATTCTATGTGTAATCATGAAGTACTGTTGTGTAAGTTCGCACAAGATGGTTCTGTATTTGCTTGTTTCTATCAACGTTTTGCCTATGCCGAAATTAGTCATAATCAATGAACATTAAAGTCAGATAGTATTACGGCATATGTTGTAGAAATTTCATGAGAATAAGTTCATTTCGCTGAAGATTAAATAATCGACTTACCATCATTTACCGTTGAATCCATTTCTTGCTATAATCTAAAAATATAATTTCCTCGTCACTTATTTTAGTTCAGTTAAGAAATAAAATTCAGGCAAAATTTCGATCTTTAATCCATAATGTACAGCTTCACATGCAGAAACAGTTCTCTCATATATAGGTAAAATAATCAGTACAATACGATGAAAATGTCCTCTCAATTCTCAGCCCTTCTTTACGAAGCACTTTTTATTCAAGCCAAATTGTCTGGTCAAAGAGGTGCAAATAAAGGAATAGATATTCAATTAATAAATCCTGCGGCCAACTATCTTTCGTTCTGATTGAATGAAAGCTTCAACTCTGCAAGTAGAGTTGGCAAAATGAGCTACTAAGAAGAGAATTAACACGACATGGATCCGTATATTTCCTGTGCATATCATGAGAAGCAAAGCTGACAAAATGATTGTTTTATATACCACTATCGCGTAGGAACAATATCTCTATGCCGCTTTTGGTACCTTGCACCAAAGTTTTTGATCGATCACCGATATGTTTAGAGTAAATTGCCTCTTTAATACTTCCGTCGCACTGTTTGATATGAGTAAGAGAGAAAAAAGGCTAGCTAGAAAGGAAGGCCATTTGGAAGAGGATACCATTTGCAGAATTAGGGGTGTAAAGTTTCACCGTAATGAAACAAATTGGGATAAAATTTGGCCCTATGTTTTCGCTACTTTGCGGCAGATGCACTTCGCGAGGTGAAGCGACCGTGAAAAGTTGCTTGAATATAGAGACAAGTATTGAATGGCATACAGCATTGATACTGGAATTAATACAAGATTTAAAAGTGGATTAAATGAGAAGATCAAGTTATGCTTGCTCTTTCAGAAAGTCCTTTGTATTAGAATAGTTTTGAAGGACGTTGCTCAATTTGTATACCCTCAGATGGCAGCTGCCTAGAAGCATAACGTCTGCGGGGTAATCAAATTATGGGGAGAAAAGTTCAAAAATAGGGAGATAGATGATAATAAGACTTGGAGAATCGAGAAAGTGAACCGGCAAATAGTTGCAGACAGAAGCAAAGCTAAGTAGGGAGAGATCGAGAGAGTGGAGTGGGGAGCAGTGAGTGAATGAAAGGGAGAGAGAAAGGGGAGAGAGAGAGAGAGAGAGAGAGAGAGAGAGAGAGAATCACTATAGCAGTGACCGCTGCAGAGAGAGGGAGAGGAAGAGGAGAGGGAGAAAAGCTCAATCGAAGGAAACAGTTGTTGTTGGTTCGTGTTATATAGCAATCATTGAATTTTGACTATTATCACCATCAATTTCTGTTTCCATAAAAGATAAAGAGATAGGGTATTATAGAGGATTTGAAAGAGGGGGGGGGGGGGGGGAGGAGTCAGAACCTGCTAATCAAATATATGAGAACTATTGTTTGTAAACAATAGGTACCGTCCAAACAATTTTATCATAGGCCTGAAATGGCCTTGTGGATATTCAGTGCATCCTCTTCACATGTGTTTTTAATCATATACGTAAAATAGACAGGAAAGTGTTAAGGTCTGTCGAACTGTCAAACAATAATTAATCGTGTGTAAAACAAGGAGGGATGTTATCAATTAGAGTTACAGTGTCATCGGTATGTGTAATTCAGAAGGTGTGCATTAACACATAGAACATGTCACAATTACGTGTATAACAAATAAATGGCATAATTTATAACGACATGAAGTCTTAGTTTGGGAGCCTGTCCCGAAATAGTCACCCCATTTTACATATGAGATTTGACCCATTAAAGTTACTGAGACCATGTTATTCACAAAAAGCTCGTCAGCTAGAACGCAGCCGCCGGATTTGACCCCAGAGCCCCCCATAAGGGCCCCCAAGTCGGGTAGATTTCAACCCACCTAATATGCGCCAAAATTTATCAGGAAGGTGGATGACTATACATTACCCAAACATATAAAATGAAGAAAAAAAATTCCGTCGGGATGGGTTGTCAGGCGGCCCCTAAAATTGGGGCAAATTTTTCCCCTTAAGGCCCATGCACCAAATTTTGTCAGAAGGAAGAGGTATATACATTACAAAAATATTGAAACTGGCAAAAATTTCCATCGGGAAGGGGGTGTAACACGCCCCTGAAAAAAACACCAAAGTGCCCCCAAACCAAGCTTTGCTGGCCAAAATGCTCTGGATGTAGATATAAAACATTTTTAGGCATTAAAACCTTAATAACTCCAAAGTGTGTCATTTGATTCATGTCAAATTTACATAGTACACTTTTAAGTATAGTAACTTTCTTGCGGTGCAATTTTGTGTCAAATGATTATTTCAATAATAAGTTATTAAATTGTGAAAATTGTATTACTTTCTCAAAAGCAGTCAAATAATATTGTCAGGATTATGTAAACACACTCACTGTCCATCTGCACCTGTTTGACAAGACATATTGAGGAGCTCGTTTAGTATCTGGGCTATGTGGCTGCCATGCTGAAATCTACCATTCATGCGTTAATTACATAAATACCTTGCAAGTTCTCTATTATGCCTTGTCAAACAGTCGAGCAGTGAAATCATATCCTAAATATTCTTTAAAAAAAAAATAATCTGAATTCTGAATCACGTAAAGCAAACGTGAAAAATTAGAAAAACGTCAAAGTTACTGTATGAATGTTGGTATTTTAATAAAATTGTCAAATATTTCTGGTGTAAGAACATTTGTAGCTAACACGCCCCCCCCCCAAAAAAAAGAAAAGAACAATGATAAACAATCGAGGGTTATCCATTCATTTACTTTTGTTTATATTTTTCTTTCCACGAGAGCTGCTCTTATTTAATGCTGACTACTTTGTATTTTTTTTTAAATTCTTCTCTTTGTGCAATGAACACGATAAAAACTATTTTCGAAAAATCAACTGAAGGCAATTTCAATAGCCCTGTCTATCACCTTTAGAAATGTGCGAACATTACAATGGCATATTACGTAATCCGAACCTGATTTCTATGGGCAGTACAATAGGCCTTTGAAATTGCCCTTGAGTTTATTTTTCGAAAGTAGTTTTTATCTTGTTAATGATGGATGATCAAGTTCGTTTCACTTCTCCCTGTTATCTAATATATGACCAAAACACGCACAACTAGCTTTAACATAATGCAAAACACAAATTAACGTTAAACAATTAGCGACTGAGAATTTTCATATTCTAAACCTTTTTTAAATCTCCAGTGACTACACTTTCGCATGCATTTAAAAATATTATATCAATGACCATTATCATTTTCATTGTTACCATGTATTTTCTTCCTTTATAATCAACCTGCTCGAATTCCTTTGGACAGCAAGTAATGTCAAAATGTATAAATATACATGTACTAATAATGTTTATAACTTTAGTAACCAACGACATTCAACTACAGATATTAAACTCTCGTTCCGGGCTAAGGTCCAAATTACTTTGTCACTAATTATGGGTTCCATTTCTGGAAAAATATTATTTTTGTCAAAATATGGAAAATCCCACTGTTTATGAGGTACCTTCAACGCCTAGAAACACAGTCAACTCCTCTCCCACTCAACGGCAGTGATTCTGTAACATTATTTAGGACCAAAACGAAGCTATAAATTCATGTTCTTTTGTGTTGTGGTGCAAATACCTGTGCAATTCTTATAATAATGGGGTCTTCAAAGATCTTTAATCTTGATCACAACTTATTTTCAAACTTAAATGACGCTTAATGTAAACCATTTTCCTATTTCTCTCTCTCTTTCTTTTTTCTCTTCATTATCGCGCGTAGAACATCATGATAATGATTTGTGATATGCGCTATACAAGAACTGCATATTATTATTTTCCCTAAAATTGTTTTTTCTAGATGTACTTTCTTTATATTTTCATATTTCATGTGTATTTTTTATATCTATGGCTGCCATGTGAAATTATGATGCACTTTCATGTTTTCTTTTTATATTGATGAGTGAAATCTTGAATCTTGAATCATCCAAATCATACTAGCGAATTCTTTGATCAATTCGTGCAACCTGATATAGCTTCATGAGTTTAATATCCAAATAACAATGCGATATATATTTCTATATATTTTTATGATTTCTTTGTCTGTTATATGTATCACTTATGATTAATACAATACAATACACTAGGCCTACATGATGATGTCATAGCCCGGAAGTGGTCATAGCAACGCGGAATCATCTTCCGGCCATTGAAATGATGCAAGGCGACGAGTTTTATTGAAAGGCATTAAGGTGTCAGAGATGGACTGGATTAAGCCCACCACACACTGTACAATCGATTGCGATCCGATTTTGGAAATAAATCGCGATAGCATTAAACATGGACATTTAAACAAATAAAATCTTTCTGATTCAGGTTTCTGAACAATGATATGAATGCTAAAACTAGGAATTTGTTGCACTATCAGGCTTCGATCTACCCGGAATAAAAGCCGAATAAGCTTCAAATTATAGACAATCGTGAGACTGCTCTGACGTCACTATGATTCGAAGACGATTTTTGCCTTTCCTCCGACTAGAAGGCTCGCAATAGGTCGTAATTTTAATTTCGTTATCTACATGTCTATCAAAATATTTTATGTGTCTAAATATTTCCATCAAAGGCTATTTCATTTCGCAGACCGATCGTATAGTGTGGGCTTTACATGATTATTTTTCAGATTCAGATTCAGATTCAGAGGGAAGGAAAACGGCAACATTTGACTTCGGTTTTAGTTCTGATTGTACTTCCAAGTTTGCATATCAATATACGCATCCATAACCTATAATGCCTGATGATATTTTGTTCTGTATTTTTACAGTTATTATCATTATGTTAATGACTTTTCTATTTTTGTTGTTGTTTCTGTTCTTCTTCTTCTTTTTCTTCTTCTTCCTCTTGTTGTTCTTGTTCTTGTTCTTCTTATTATTACTCGTCTCCTTCTTGTTGTTTTTCTTGTTCTTCTTCCTGTTCTTCTTGTTGTTCTTCTTCTCCTTCTTCTCTTTCTTTTTCTTCTTCTTCTTTCTCTTCTTCTTTTTTTCCCTTCTTCTTATAGTTGTAGCTTAAGTTCTTCCCATGTCTGCTGTGATTTTCTTCTGGGTTACATTTTACTATCGGCGTAGCCATGGTAGCTGTTGTAACCAAAGTTTATCAGTTTGTATTTTATGACAGTCATGAACCAAATTTGGGGTTAAAGTGAACAGGCCTACTAATCAACAATTTGCTATTGTTTAATTTCTTATAGGTATTCTTATGATTACCGAATTCTTCCTAAGGAAAACGTCTCAAAATAGATGGAGGAAATGTTTGCACAGCAGAAATCCGTTATGTTTATCATACTTTATCTGCGCTTGAGAACTGGGAAATTAAATAGAATTAGGCTCAGTGGGTACGGAAGGGAGAGATAAATGACAGCAAATATGAAGAGATATTATAGAGAAAGGAAAAGGAAACAATGGAAATGGGGAGATAGATAGATAGACAGACAGATAGTTAGACAGAGAGAGAGAGAGAGAGAAAGAGAGAGAGAGAGAGAGAGAGAGAGACAGAGAGAGACAGAGAGGAAAGGGAGATCAAGTGAAAGTTTGTATAAAAATGAGTCGAGTATGGACTAATCATGATGTAACGTAACGAAAACGTAAGAGAAAAACTCAAACAACGTAAAAAATAGTTGACTCCTTGAAAGCATACAAATTTTTTAGGAACTAAAACTACATCTTTTCCATGAAAGAACAGTAATTCTTTAACATGATTTAGCTGATCCCCCCCCCCCCCCCTCTTGGAATGACTGAAGGAACTAATGGAACGACAACCACATTGAATGCAATACGATGAAATCATACGAAATCAACAAATTCTGGTCCTGAAAACTTCCTGATACCACGGCAGCATAACATTTTACCCCTTACGATGTATTTAGAAATGACATGGTCGATCATAAGGAAATTAAAGAAGGGACTTAAAATGAAAAAGCAGGATGGATTACCTCAGAGGGGAAAGAGAGAAGCTGTGCCACCTGATGGCCGGTATTTATCTTGGATTGTGGCCAATAGGGATAGACTCGGAAAATTACCCTTCCGTAAAATAAAAAAGATATGAAACGTCACATTTCCCCTCGTCTGGAAATCAGTGGAATCTACTACAGTGGCTTATATATGAGCTTCCGTAGCAGCCCAAGTAATATCTTAATTTCAGAGGACAAGAATGGAAGATGGAGAGGGTGAGAGAGAGTAAAAGAGGGAGAGGAGTAGAGAGAGAGAGAGAGAGAGAGAGAGAGAGAGAGAGAGAGAGAGAGAGTGCGTGGGTTGGGTGTGCGTGTGTGTGTGTGTGTGTGTGTGTTAGACAAACACACAGGTAAAAGTGTCGTAGTCGAGTGGTATAAACACTTGACTAGAAATTCGAAGATCGTGGGTTCGATACCCGACACGGTACTTACGTCCTTGAGCAAGGCATTTTATCTACATTGCTCTTTTATCGTACATTAAAATAATAAGTGGTGTTTGGCATATTAATACCAACGTTTGTGTGTGTGTGTGTGTGGGGGGGGGGGGGGGCTTTGGTATTGTTTTGTTTTTAGAGGGGTATAATTTATTGATTTCATTTTTTTTTCTGACTAGGCCTATGTAACTTAGGATATTTTTACTTCATGAGTATGATTGATAACCTATGAACTGTATCGTTTTTGTATTGAAGTCAGTCTGTATAAGTCAGTTCCATTTTGTAATGAATTATTTTTATTATTTGATTGAAGTCAATGAAAGGAAGATATACATGATATACATGTACATGCATAATTGTTTCCCTTGATCATGGGGGGGGGGTGGGCTATTCTATGAAAAGATTTCAATTCAATGCTTTCTTTAAAGTTTGAATTTCAGTTATTCATTTATAGAAAATGTTACATGATAATGTGCTTTATTTGTTATATAGTATACTTTCATTGAAATGTTGATTTGTGATATTATTATATATTTCTACGATATAACCGTGTGATATAATGCGTAAAATCAAAACATTTAGTGGAAAGCAACAATGGAAGTATATAGGAAAAATGAAACACCACACAGTAAATGTTTTTGGATCAAATACGATTTTGCCCTATGGTAAAGAAGAGTTCTATTTTTCACATTAATACAAACAAGAAATAACGCCATGCTTTTCCTAATTGCTTATTTCAAGAATTTCGCCAGTTGAACATTGCAATTACTTCTCGCAGCCAAACTAATTTTTACTGTTAACACTGATTTTTTTTCCGCATCAGAATGTATTCCGAAATAAAATCACCATCCTAATTTTTCAAATTAATCGGAAGAGAAAAATGCAATATCATCATGCATACTGCTATCATGATACATGCCATTTTTAGATCACCTTCAAATGAGTAAGGCAAGACAAATTTGGCAAAAGATCGGGTCATGGACCCCCCCCCCCCCCCCCGCCTCCGTCTTACGAGGTAGGGGAAGTAAGGGGGTTGGGTGTGGCACGGACGTATGTTTAGGTTCCCCCCTGGCCAGTATCCCTTTTCTCTGGATAAGGGGGAAGATGCGGGGAAAGTAAACAACTTGCCCATGGGCGTGTAGGTATACAGAGTTGGGAGATCAAAATATGTGATAATAGGTCCTAATTTCAGTTTTGTGTGTTGGTGCTGACATCGTCCAAATTTTGGCTGAATAAGGTTTTGACTGTGCTGTGGTCAAAGGTTATACGATATTAATAAATGTAGGTGCTAAAAAAAAAGCCTCAGTCTGTTTGAACGAGAAAAAATATTTACCAATTAAGCACACTATTATAGCTCATTTAGAAATTTCAGTCATTTTTATCGTGTCTGAATATATCTATACAAATTAATCAAATTCATTTTGGATATGTTAAAAGTGGGGGCTATTTTCACTTAAGTTGGAGGAGTAGACGACGTTGAAAACAATGTGCAAAGCAAAAGTTTAACTCTGTTCATGACTACTCACAACAAACTGTAACTTTTCCAAAATTAGAGATATAATATTTAATACGCATAAAGGTTAAATTAAGTGAGGAGTTTCATTTTTTTTTAAACAGCGAATAAACAAACATCATAAGATCCAGAAGGCTCAATCCACATATGAGATTAACGTCTTACCGAAAAAAAAAGAACAACTGCATTTTTATGCCGCGATAATTCATTTTATCATTTCTGCACTAGACAATACAATAATCCGTGATTTGGGCGCGGTGGGAAGGGGTAAATAATGAACACCACACCCTGTTAATTTCCCCCTTTAAGATGAAAAGGAGCTTCGCAAGTAACAGTGAAAAGATGCCCGCTAGTCTAAGTTAAATCAGAGAGCTTAACATTTTTTTCCATCTAAACATGAACGGTTTCCGTAGTAGGGTTGATTGATTATCGTATGTTATTTATTTATTTATTTATTTATTTATTTATTTATTCATTTATTTATTCATTGATTTATTTCTGCATGGTACATGGTATTGCATAGTATGATCATTATGACAAAAAATGAGAATAAGTATAGGTAAACAATAACAGAATTAAAATGCAAATATGATCATAATACATGTACAATATATTGATAATGTAATAACATGCAGAGGTATGGCAATATAAGCTTAAAGCTTGAAGCATTGCGATACCTTTTCATTTCTTAAATAACACATACAAAAGGAAACTAACTAATGACTATTCAGACACAAACAACAAACTTGTTGAAACATAACACTAGTTACAAAATAACATGAAAACAAAAGTTATATGAATAGAAAAGAGAGAGAGAGAGAGAGAAAGAGCGAGTTTATTTACACTATATACAAAAGGAAAGCAGAATCAGAAGCAGAAGCATTATCGTTGTTGCTCAACGATAATGTCGAGCTTAGTCATATTAACAAAGACTTCGTACTGTACAACGATCAAGAAAATCAAGATGTCATATGGTTATATCTATTAGCGATATGTTTATACTGGGTTTTTTTTTTTCACTTTAAAAGAAAAGCACGATCACATCATTTGTTGTGATGACATGCTATAAATATCCTGCTATGGTAATAACATTTTTAAAAAAAACAACATTAATAGTATCAATAAATGGTGTGTCATCAGCCGTAAAATTAGGAGGATTCTTGTTCAAGCACGTATGACGATGCTTTCCTATAAAGTTGACTCAGACATTCTCATTATTTTACAGCAAAGTTTTCCAGCTGCCTTTATATCCACACTATCATAAACTAAGAAAATGTACGATTTAGATTACGTTTCCAAGTTTTCATAATTTCATTGCTATTTATGCACATTAATTTTAATGTTTAAGAAAGCATAAATAAATAATTCGATATAAAGCAATGGGGAAACAGCACAACTGATGCTGCTAGCTGCATTTTTTTTTGTTTTTTTGGTGGCCTTCAAAACATTTCCTTTATATTTTTCCAGGAAAGCAGACCATGCGCATGACAGTCATTATTTTAACTACAATGCACAATAACTAATCGAGATTTTAGAAGACGTGACAAGATTTAATGTCGATTTTCAAGAAATTTGTTTGTGCTCTATAAAAAATATAATCCTCCTCAAACGAATCTACAAAGAGGAGAGAAAGGAAAAGAAAGAAGAGGGAGAACCAGAGATGCAGAAGGAAGAGAGGAACAAAACACGGAGAGGAGATGAAAAAAAAGGAGGAGAGCGAAAGAGAGATGGAGGGTGGGGTATAGGGAAAGCTGGGAAGATTGAAAAAGAGAGAGGGGGTGGGGGGGGGGGGTAAATGGTGTCACAACACATCTTTAAAGTGATTTTCATATAACTTTCTTATAGCTTCTTTTCTGTCATCATACAAATGTTGCCATGACAACGCTATGAATAAAGTGTCTACTCAATCGTCCGCTGCCTACTACGCCTACCCACGTCACACCGACACTGGACCGACCAAAAAATATATATTACCCCGAAAGGCCAAGATCTTGTCGATCTTCGGTCGGTTAGGAGTCGGTTGGGCGATGTGACTGGGTTATCAACCATTTCATTAGCTCAGTGGGTCATCTTCCTCTCTGTGGGGAGCCGGGGACCTTTCAAATTTCCTTCTTCCCCATTGGCTGAATCAACCAATTACCGCTTCACAGACGGTCTACCTTTGACATTCAAAAAAAAAAAAAAAAAAAAACAGAGTAAAAAATATTGGGTCGCTGATGGTGTTTTGCTTTAAAGCGAGAATGACTTGGCGTTGATGATTTGACCATGTCGTGTGGCAGATGATTACTGTTGCGCCTATTTTTGTAATTATTATTTTTTTGGTTGATTTATGCAGCAAAAAAAAAAGTTATCAGTGATAGTTGGAGTCTAGTAAATCATTGTCGAGGTATATGTAGATAAAATCCATGCAAAATAAAACTTTTAGTAGTAGTAGTAGTAGTAGTAGTAGTAGTAGTAGTAAAACAGTAGTAGTAGTAGTAGTAGTAGTAGTAGTGGGGTCCACTCGCTATTCATAGAAAACCGCTATTTATTTGACACGCGTTATTAATAGCGGTCCTTATGAATAGTTATGAATAGTGGTCCTTATGAACGGAAGTCCTTATGAATAGCGAGGTAATTTGTCTATGGTTTGCTCGCTATGTAGAAGGACCGCTATTTATACAAAACCGCTATTCATTTAGTCACGCGTTATGGATAGCTGTCCTTATGAATAAGTGGTCCCTATGAATAGCGGTCCTTATGACTAGCGAGGTTACCCCGTAGTAGTAGTAGTAGTAGTAGATGTAGTAGTAATACTACATTTACAAATTCCTCCTCCTCCCATACTATTGGAGGAGGGGTGATGCTGATGAGGAGGAGGAGGAGGAATGTAGTCTGCAGGAGTAGCAGCAGTAGTAGGTGTATAGCAGCAGCAGCAGCAGCACCAGCACCAGCAGCAGCAGCAGCAGCAGTAGTAGTAGTAGTAGTAGTAGTAGTAGTAGTAGTAGTAGTAGTAGTAGTAGTAGTAGTAGTAGTAGTAGTAGTCGTAGTCGTAGAGTAGTAGTAGTAGTAGTAGTAGTAGTCGTCGTAGTAGTAGTAGTAGTAATATTAGTAGTAGTCGTAGTAGAAGCAGTAGTAGAAGCAGCAGTACTAGTAGAAGCAACATCAATAGTAGTAGTAGTAGTAGTAGTAGTAGTAGTAGTAGTAGTAGTAGTAGTAGTAGTAGTAGTAGTAGTAGTAGTAGTAGTAGTATCAGCAGGAGCAGGAGAAGAAGTAACAGTATTAGCAGCCATAAAAATGATTAATTTTGCGATTCATTGAAAAATTAGTGAAGAATATAAACAAAGATGTGTTAATACTAACGTGATTAAATCATTTTTACTGTTTTCCTATGACTGTCCTTAACTTTAAAGCGTAATAATACAGAAATAATAATAGACCATACAAGTAGTTTGAAAGAAATGAACGGGTCATACTCTTTTAATCCATGTTAAACCCTTGGTTGTAATTTGATAACGGCTTATGGATGTCTTTCTGGTATAAGTTTACTTTTTGAGGCGATGTTGGAATAAACATATTCTAAGATAAAGATCGGCCATTTAGAATTACTTCATTGTTAATTGCTAATTATAGCCTATCGTTGCTTATTTGTACAAGGATAATAGTATGTGTCATTTTTACTGTCTTTTTTCCACTTCTCACGTAGTCGGTTTGATTCGTAAAACGGAAACATCAGTGGCCTCCGCTATGCGTCATCTCTTTACTACATATTGTCAGAGACAGCTGTCCATTTTCAGGTTGGGGGGGGGGGGGTGCAAACACTGAAAATATGTACACTGATAACCCAATAGTTATGAACCAAGGCATACGAGGCGGGGATACCCCCCCCCCCTCCTCCGGTAGTTTTAACATCGCCAATACTCAGAAGCCGCAAACATCATAGTCGGGCAGCAAGGCGGTGTATGTGTTATTTATTTAGTGTATCTTTATAAGGAAACTACATTGTCACTATTATAAAGTGTCAAAATTTTTGCTTGCTCTCTTCGCTCGCTCGCAATTTTTGGAAATGGAAAAAATTGATATTCGGGCAAAAGACATTAGCCTCTGGGCGATATGGCCACACGAGGAGGGGGGGGGGGGGCTTCTCCAATGCACGCCAATAATAAGGACCCTGCATATTTTGTTAAAATTATTGTTCCCTAGTCATATCTTTACACGTGTGTGGCTTCATGATAAAGTGTTATCCATTTTATACTCGTTATTTGTTCTGAAAGAAAATATCTAAATGGCACAAATCATCATTAAAAAAAAAAAGTATCATTATTTTGGCTGCTGATTAAACGGCTAGAGGCAGAGAGAGAGAGAGAGAGAGAGGGGGGGTAGCATTTTAGTTACGATACATTTTGAATGGCATACAACAAATTCATGTGTGGTAATAATTTATAAAATGTTCTAATGTATATACTTTATTGATAAATACTTCGTATGAAAGTATTCTGACAGCATCTACCGACTCGAAAATTACTTAATCCCTCCGACGTCCTTTTCGCAGACTTCTCGAGGACGTTGCCAATTCACAGCTATGACTCGTGAGTCAGATCGTGTGCTTAGGGGAATGAAGGAAAACTGCATACAATTAAACACGAGAAAAGGAATACTTTGAACTAAATGTTTTGTTCTGTTGTTATTTTTTCAGCAACAAATTTATCTATGAAACTATCTTATGACAACTATCTTATGACAACTCGACAAGCCTCGCTTTTAATAGGTTCCCCCACAAGTGTATATACTGTATGCGTTTATTACCTCTACTGGAAGATCTTTATTATACTGAGCTGCTACTATATATGTATTATCCTTTGTATTATGCCATTTGATTTATATGCTTATATTTTGCTTTCTCATGTACAAATGTAAACCGATCGTGGAAACAAATAAAATAAAATCAAAATCAAATCAAACACCGGACAATACTCTGAATTTGTTTGTTTGTGTTTCCTTTTGTTCCATTACTCCTCTTTCCCAACTCCATGTATAACAGATCGTGTAGGCCTACTCAAAAAGAAGTGGGTATATAGATCCAAGACAGTCGGTTACAGTCTACCATATTTGTCCTATATCCCTCAGCTAAACTTTGTATTCCCCGGATGAAACGATTAGTATAGTCTGATGACACGAGGCATGACAGTCAGTTGGTACTATGACGTGGGAGAAATTAAGGGAACGGCTAGAATCCAGCGCTTGGAAAGGAATCATGAATTTTGTTTTTGAGTTGTTTTTTTTAAATTAATATATAGAAATGATGTTGATAAGCAATTAGGCCTATGTCATTATAAACAAAAGAACCCAAATTGCTTGAAGTGTTATGGGTCCAACAATATCATACAATTCCATTATCATTTGATAATATTCAAGGATTGATAATACTATTTTACCAGTATAGTGATTATTGTTCGATGTCACAAGCAATATTAACTCAATAAGTTGAAGAGCCATGTAATTTGAGAAGTTCTTTTAAAGGAAAGTTTATTTCGTGTAGTCACACAAATGATATGCCTTTTATGCTTAATCACGATATTTGATTTTTTTATAATGAACAACATAACATGAATTGAAATAATAACCTTATTAAAGCCAACTCCTATATCACAAAATTAAGTAGATTAATAATCTTGCATTAAAATGATAAAATTTTTCTAAATCAGATGAAAATTTACACAAAATACCGTCAAGTATCTTTACATTTATATTAGTATCACTCGATTATAGATCGACATTTCGGATCATGTTTTCTCTACATTTTGTATTAGTGTCTATCGATAGCAATACAGAATAGACCGTCTAGTCATTCAGTTCATGAGTCATGATTACATGTGAACATTCATATTGATAACATAATAGCTAGAACCTCGGAGGCATTTTGATAACGGTGTAATTACACAGTCAATAATAAAAGGTTAAGTAGCAACCACTAAAAAATATTTTGCTCCGTATGTTAGAGGTTCCATGCCATTATACTATGGTCAAAATATGGGCTTCAAATATTACTTATGTAAAGAGACACTGCAAGTTTAATTTCACTCTCTATAAGCGTAATTTCGACTAGTGAGTAGACTACTTGACGACCAGTACGCGCCCACCAAGATAAGGGCTCGCGCGGAACCTAACTCAGAGTTCGGTTCCGTTCGAGCACCTTCATGTTATCATTTATTTCCTTCATACTCTGTTGACCCACAGAATGCCAGGTAAACGTTCTTTGAGGTTAATTTTATACTTTCTAGCAGTACACAAATTATTTTGTTCAGGTGACTGGTACACTTTAACTGTTCAAGACAGGTTCAAGACCACACATCGTCAACGGAACATCTGCTCTCATGCGGTAGTAGTTTTGGGGGAAAGTCCAGTCTTTTTAATCTACCTTGATCAGTGACAATCATCCGGGGTATGAAAGTGCAATGTCACCGGGAATGCTATCTCCTTCTTTGTCAGGTCATGAACAAAAACATGAATCATTTAACCCATTTGATACTGAACCCTAAAACAAATGTAAAAAAAACAAACAAAAGTTTCAACTAAATTCAAGATAATAGGAGTTTAGTCTTTGTTAGAAGCAAGGACGGACTGGCCATGGGGAGTTTGGGGAGTTTTCTCCATGCACGGGCCGGTCAATATATTCGTTAAAAAGGCCGGCCATAAAACACAACAAAAAGGAGCGGGTCACTCCGAAATTCCCCTCTGGAATTTTAGTTCCAGTCCACCTCTGGTTAGAAATGACATAACCATGTTAACTGCACGCATTTTTGTGATATGACTGACTGCCACGATTCTTTGCAAGTTGAATACATTCGAAATTAAGTTTATTTCCAAATTAAATATCAGTAATATTGAAAATGACAAAAACCAAAATATGACGATTATTAGTCTGAAATATAAATTTCACAAATAATTTACTCCCATCCTCATTTAAAAAATAGACTATTGCAACTTATTCACCTTTTTAATGTAGTCATTACCATGTTTAGTCATGTTTCACGAGGATTTTATTATCGCCAATCATGGCCGTTATGGTTTTCATTTTTGTCCTTAGTTTGTTAATATCAATGTTTGACCATCGTTATCTTCGAGTAAGAAACATTGTAACAATAATCAGGCATATCTGTTTGCATTTGAGAAGATTAATCCAAGATACTAAAATAAATCTAAATACATTTTGAAAATAAATATACTAGTCTGCAATGTTGAAAGAAACAATACATGGAGAGATTAAAGCACATTTTTAAGCTGTACACTGTCACTAATATTTATCGTTTGAAATCCAATTTAAGAATCGGAAAATATTTTTCTGAATACCATGGTAAACGAAATCTAAAAATACCATTTTTAAATGGAAATTATAAAAATATATATAAAACTATAGAAAATACCGTAACGTGCCTCGGAGTTTACGCCATTATCATTAGCCTTTAGATACAGAACAAAATTTACCTCTCAATATAAAACAAATTTTGTAAAAAAAGTATTGGAATTTCGATTAATGATACTTTATGTCATAAAATTAAAAAAAAAAAACTTTAAGACTTACCATCCTCCCATTCCTCCTCTGCCTTCCCATTCAAATCAAAGCTATCACCATAACCATCATCCTCATCAATGCGTGGATATCTCATTAATTTCCTTGGTGCTGGGGTTGGTAACATCGGAAAATATTCATCGACCTCCTCCTCCTCAACTTCGTCCTCATCGTCGGTAAAATCATCGTCGTAGTCATCATCCTCCAACCCGTCCGTATTTTCTAAGACGGAAGTTAAATCTCCAAATGCATCGCTGCTGAAACTATCGAACCCCACACCACAGGTATCGTATGAATCAGTTCTGTTCAAATAATTGTGTTTCGGATCACCAAAGGCATCACTATCAATACTTAGGACTCCGTAATTCGTCTTCGTCCTCGTCGTCTTCGTGCCGTCTTCCTGGACGTGTCCGGCGTCCATGTTGCTCTCCAGATCAATGTCTGAAGCGTGGGCCATAAGCGATGAAGCACTGTCTATCGAAACACCACTGGTCGAGCCAAGAGCCACCGTCGATGACAAACAACTTGGATCTAAATTTGGCACGCTCTCCTTACCCTTTCTAAAATACCCCTCCTTGCCCCCTCTCCCTCCAGGAAGCGTGAGTCCCGCTCTGCGCTGGGGAGGGGGTGTCTCTACGCGCCATTTGAACATCGTAATCCCACTGTGACGTATGATCAATATAAAACAAACAAGGAGAGATAAAATCTGTCACGTTTCAAGCTAAATTACTCATCAAAAGCCTGTTTTGTTTATTGCCTGCTAGGGTTTGAACGTCTCTGTAATTCTATCTTGTGAGAACTGAACTTTTGACATTCTACTGAATACAAAAATTACTGTAAAATCGTCCGAAAGCTTTATGAATATTTTAGTGAATTTTTAGCGAAATTTAAACTTCGTTTAGATAGCATAGCGATGTCTGGTGCCTCCTCATCGACGTTGAATTAAAAAAGGGTTTGAATTCTGCGGTATATTATACAAGTAAAAATAATTGTATATTAATATTCACTCGTTGATATTAGTTTTGAATTGATTTGATTTGATTTGATTTGATTTGATTTGATTTTTTTATTTTTTCCGTTTCAAAACAATCCCATGATCCTGATGATAGATATTGATTCAATGATTAAACATAAAGCAATGTAATACCTTTGTAAATATCAAACTAACAATACAAAGATAAGGGTATTAAGAAGAGTGCAAAAATAATTTACACAAACGGATCATTATTGACCAAACATGTACAATGAAACGGAGGGGCATGCTAAGAAAGTAATGCTTTTATGATGCATGCCCCAAAGACTCAGTTACATCATATAATTTTGGTCAAACAAATTATAGCAACTGAATAAATAGTGGGGAAAATTACAGACAAATTTACGGTATGCCTACATAGGTTAATAAAAATATCGAATCAATGGAAATCATATTGTTGTATCACAAAACATTAAGAAAAAGAGGGAGATATAGAGATGTATCTATCATTGCCTGTAAACAGAAGGTAGACACAGAGAAGAGAAGAGCATTATCATACTATTTAAAATTCTTCAGACATGTTCTTTAATAGACCTATATGTTTTTGTTTTTCTTTAATCACGTCCTTTGAAGCTTAGGGCATCATTGTTGAGAATCCTGCCGTGAAAAACTGATGAGACATTTGAATGGCCTTTACCAAAGATGGCCTGACTTGCCTTTGGAAGTCTACTCCTAGTCCCTACCTCGATATAAAATAGTAGAATCATCCGTTTCTATTCTAGGATTCCAGGCCACCTTCCTAAAATTACTTGCTTAATATCAAATCTGGAAGAGCACAAATAGAATATTACTAGGTCTCTATGAATCCCCATGGGTTAGGGAAGATGGCATGAATTCATCTTGATATCAAGAGGTATGACGAGCAGGATATTAATGAGTGACACGTTCTTCCATCTTGGTTTCCTGTCAAAAATTTGTATCCAGTTCCCCGGACTTGATATTATGAGATAACGAATTCGTTTGAATTATATTTTGGAGTAGATGGTCATGAAGACATGAGAGGTTGCCCTTTTAAAAAAAATTCCATCTCCATGTCCCCATATTCTGTATTATTTAACTATTATTTTGTTGAGGAGACTAACTGAGTACCCTTTTATAGTATGAAGAGATGTTGAAATCTGACAGGAGCTTCTTGCATAACCGTTGTTCTCAAAAATCTGGTTTTACTTTAATGTAAGCAGTGTGACTACAATTCTTGCAATTTTGTCACAAAAAAATCACAAAAATGTATGCATTCTTCAGTTGAAATTGTACATCACCCTTTGCAAAATATCCTTCGTGAAGGTTATATGGTGATGAAGACGCGACAAGAGAATAAGGAGGGCGTATCTGTCAATCTTTAACATCTGATGCGGACGTACAGGCTTCTAAAATAAGAGTAAATTTATATCAACGAACGTAGGGTATAATTATGACAATAGATTTAAAAAATTTGAGACCATTTTCAAGCGCTTAGAAAATCAAGTAGAATATTGTAATCCATGATTCGTTCTTTTATGCAATCCTGGATGAACCAAAAATGTTTTAACATGAAAGAGAACAGATGTAATATAATAGTCACATGAATTCTGCAAGATGTTATTTCCATTTAAGTCCAACATGTCCAAGAACACTAGAGTGACTGATGGCTGTTTGCATGGAATATATAAAAGTTTCGACTCCTGGAGCTTTTAGTGAATACCTGGAATGTTCCCATTCTTAAATTATAACCTCAATTATGACATGCTTCTGTGTTTCTTAAAACATTTATGAATAGCGTACAGTGAAAGCTCAAAATATACTAACAAAAGGAGGCACAATTAACAAATTAGTGCTTGTTCTGCAATAGACAGGGTAGAGACATTAACAAATTACCCCTCCTTGACAGTCAAAAAACAAACTTGACATAGAATTAATATAAAAGCGGAAGGCAGTAGCCATTATAGATTATGAGACTAAAGCCCTTCATTCATCAAACAAGCTCACCGATTGGTCTGAACTTTATCGAGTTAAGCCGATGGATAAGTAAGGGGTGATCTGATTGGTTGAAACTTAACGAGAACGCGATGCGAAGGTGAAGTACCGGGCATCGCAGAGATCGGAAGGCGAAATTCCCGTGAGTTCGCTGCGTCCATGCTGTTATGGTTTACATCCATAATTGAAAGAAGCATTGGTTTCGGAATTGGGAAGCAGCGTGTTATAGAGCTGCTTTGTGGGAGGATTTTGAGTCATTTTCTACTAATTACCATGTGCTTGATCATAAGCTCAATACACGTAATTCCAGGCTGTTCCCAGCACAAGGCGATACCACAGCCTAGAAACTACTGCTAACTTCCATGATTATTATTCAGCATAGTTTTAATCGACCTTTGCGTCTCCATAATTGTGATTTTTTTAGAACAAAATAGGGACAAAATATTTGATTATTTAGGCGTTTATAATTGCCAATTTCCTGTTTATGAAAAACATGAAATACACAATGATTCTTTTTAAAGGAAGCTAGAACACTTCAAAATAGAAATCATTTTTAGTTTTAAAAGTTCATGAGCACTTGCCCATGGCAAGATGTCAATTAACAGATTGCATTGAAACTTGTGAAAAATAAAAGCAAATTGAAAACCGATATTTATCAAAGGAAGACCAAAATGAGAAGACATAACAGTGAAATATAGGAGAACAAAGATTCCCCATGTACATAAACTAGTGGCATCGCTGGACTTTGAGTGGGGGTGGGGGGGAGGGGTCAAATTCTGCCTAAAATTATGAATGCAGACAAACGAAATAAGACCCTCAGATTATGAAAATTGGCCAAGGTTATGGGTAAGTACAAAGCCATGGCTTTTTATCTCTTATTAGTCGAAAACAATAATGGATTTACTAACATGATAAAACAGAGTGTCACTACACCCCCCCGGAAAACTAAATAGTGACGCCTTTAAGGTCATCAACCGTGTGTTTTTGATTGATCACATTGGTTTTATATCGATATCTCACATGTTGCAGAATAATGCTTATTCGTCATGTTTGTTTCGGAATGAATATGTTCAAGACAAAAGTTTTCGCCACCAGTTCTAAATTCTTTAGGAAATAGCTGCTTTTACCCAACTCTTATGATAGTAAATTGTTTTAATCGTAAAATTCAACATCTAAACTTTGCATGGTTCTTGTTCATGTTTTTCGAAAGTCCAACAGACAACTTTTATCTAGCTTCATAGTCAACGAGGTTTCTATGATATCAAAATATGTTTTGTTTTCCTCTCCTTTTGAATTAGAAAAAATAAGTATACTATAGTTTAAGAACTATTCAAAAATCACAATTTATATACATGAATAATCCCTCATTTTGTTTTTATATGAATTGTCCATACAAGACGACTATCACTGCTATCCTTCTTTTACTGAAAAATGGTTTTTGTAAATTAGCATATAATGTGTAACGGTGTAATGATTTCCTTGTTCAGTGCTTCATTACTTCTGAAAGACAGATGCAATTAGTTGAGTTAAGTGTGACCAAATGGCCGAGGAAATTACCGACGCGTCATCCTCTTGATGCGCTAAAAGAGAATGGCGACTATTCATGGGAAGAATACTTAGAATAACAAAGAACATAAAAATCCAAGAAGAATGGCATCCTTATTTACCAACAATATTTCGTTTCAGCATGTTCAGGAACTTTAAATACAAATGCAACCGCAGTGGCTCCCTTTGGTATAAATATTGTTAGAAACAACATAGTGCAGAGATCAGAACACAGGTAGTTTATCTTTATTTTCTCTTTCAGTGATTTATATTATTATTGGCTTTAATAGCTCAAGGAAATGGCGGAAATTAGAACCATTAAAAGTAAAAATATCGTGCATAAACACACAAGTCTTCCTGTCTTTTCTTTTAAGATCTCAAGCAGATGTATGTGTATTTACATTTTACTCCAGTATAGGTCTAATTATGCTCTCTTTTTTTGGTCTTTTGCTCATTCTGCCGCCGATTTAGGAAAAGTATGCCACTTAACTAAGAAGATGAAAAGATGTGAGACATGAAAAGAATCTTTATAGAGTCTATGTTAATGAGTTTCATTTGAATATTAATAGGCATGTCATTTCTTGTTGAATCCCTCGATTTTGATCCTTCTGATATTTTTTGAGGAAAAATTAATCTATGATAAAGAAAGGGAAAATGATATACACAGGAAAGTTATTCAGATATTCTTGTCCTAATTTTAGACCTTGGACAATAAAAGAAGAAAATGAAATGAACTTTAAGAGAAATCGATTAGGGGGAATTATCATAAAAATAGAATGATAAGTAACAAAAACAGAAAAGGTTTTCACAAAGCTTATCAAGCAGTAAGAAAACAAATTCTTTTGTATTTGAAATATGCTCGGTAGAATGTGATTTCTTGAGGTAGTTCCAAAATCATATTTTTGTTTCCTTCAACTGAATGTCAGAATGGTTTAAGTATCATACACCCTTGATCCTCCTTCGCAGGATTTCCTTTTGACATCATTCTGTTATTACTCTGTCGGCAAGGAAAGACCAGGGAAATGTAACTAAGAAAGACTGTATACAACCTTCAAGCAAGATTAAAGGTAGAATGTCATTCTTGAAAACAAGCCGATCCAATTCCCCCCCAAAATTGCCCCCCCCCCCATTAAACCAGTATTTAGGCGCTTTAGCGATTTTCAAACATACCGCCCCTCCCCCTCCCACCTCCTCTTCTGGGGCCATCTTATAATTAAGCAACAACAAGAACAAAAAAATTGTATAGGGTGTGGATTATTGTAGATGAATAACTTTTACAGTGTCTTATCGGCATAGGATGGAGCCGGCGTACCCCCCCCCCCAATTTAAAATAAGATAATAAAACTTGCCTTGCATCTACAATGTATGCCGCACTGCCTCGAGCGATAGTGAAACAAAACCCCTGAACATTCACAGGGTATTAAAAATATGACAAATATTAGGCTACTAAACAAGAATAATAAATACATCGTAATGTCACAACTCTGTATATTAATCTTTGTATGTGTTCCATACTGGGTATTTTCCCTTTGAACACATCCGCCTCACGACCCAGTCTGGTTGAATTTGATAGCGTAGCTTAATGTGATAAGCCTCCCTATAGGTTCACTAATCCCTCAATGACAAAATGTTAATACATGCAGTGACATATTAGCCTCCTGACATTAATATCCTGTATGATTACTGCTAAAACTACATGTTAGCTCAAGCTGAGAATTAACTGGGTTTTAAATATGTATGCTAAGAAAACAAAGAATCAAAGAAACAAAGACGTTGATATGTAATAAGTCATTGCATTTGTTACTTCTCCGTGTCCTCTTATTACTACTTGCGCCTTATATACCGACAAAAGGAATAAACGTGTTTGGTTTGTGATTTAAGGAGGGGTTTGTTTGACTTTTGGATTTACCATACGTCGGTTCTTTCATTCTTTTTTTTTTATTATTCATTAGAGAAAATGGAAAAACTCATAGAAATGGCATACTGAAACGACATATAAGTACCATCGAGCTTGAACATGATGCAATGATGATGTAATAAATAAACTATGATTACGTCCTTTTTCGAAAAAAAAGGGAAGATGTTGAAATATATTATGGTTACATCACAAAAGTATACTGCTTTTATGTTTGTCGTCCCCTCTTCTAGTCACCATCCTTTCTTTCTTCTCAACCTCATTTTCTTTTTATTTTCCCCCCCCCCCCCCTTCCTTCTTTTTCTCATCGAGAAACGAAGTTGATTGATTGATTACTACATAGTTTGTTCTATCTAACACATATTGTCTGGTTTGGTTTGTGGACTGCGCCATCTAGGGTAAATTGTAGCACATGGTAAAAATTTCAGTTTCCCATGCATAACAACTGAAATATATTATAAAATTGTCATTATGTTTTATTAGACTAGTGTAATGGAAAAATTTGTTCTTTTTAATTATCACAGTACTATAGCTATCTTTCGATATACATGTTCAATCATATTTCTACTTTTCAACCATTCGAATATCAATGTACATCACCATAATTTCAATTTGTTTGTTTATGGCGTTTTTAATTTTGAGCGATTTCCATGGACTAGTATTTATGTAATTCGTGGATTTGTATACTCAGTTTACAAATCCCAAGTTTGAACACTAATTTCCAGATGCCTAGATTACCATGACGATACAAGCATGTTTAGCTGAACCACAGAACTCTCTTTGAGTTCTGTAAGCTAAACTTCAGATACCAACTTACCAGAAGAATGTTTAGAAAGTGCGCCCTCTATTTTGTCTTATAGTCACAAAATGACGCAATATATCCACAGACCTTAATACACATGGAGATGTCTCTTTATGTGCAATATACCGGTTCTGTAATGTATTCAAATTTATGCACATTCTTCTCTGAGCACCTAGTGACGAGCTATTCCATTAACCTGCTTTTTATAAATGAGCCTCAATGCTTAGAATCCAGTTTGCATACATTACTTGTTGCTATGTCCGGCAAGCCTCGGGCAAGCTTTCAGGTTGTCAAGAACAACCTTTGTTTGAAAGGTATGTATAAAGTTTGAATCATTACCGAACCGGTCTATTGTTTAGAATAATCACTACCAAAATGATAAGGTGCCTGATGAATGGATATCGTTTCCCCTTTTGAAAAGAATACTTCCATCTCGGTATCATGGATATTAGTACATAACTGAATAATGATTACATGACATTCATGAGAATATTTTAAGTATTCATATCAGTGGGTTTTAGCAAAGACTTTTAATAGTATCAAGACAGATTACTCTCACCTACTTCCGTAGTACATTCGGCAGACGTAAATTGCTGTGTTAAAATAGACTCGGAAAAATACGTTCGCCATAGGTATAACACGTGAAAAGATGTCTCATTTTTTCTTGATATTTCATATCTTACTCTGTCTTTATCAAGTCTGATTTTTGCATGAGAGAAAGGATGGATAGTTCAAAAAACATTTATTGAACCTTTATTATCAATAAATGCCACTATGAATCCCCGGGATCATGCCTGCTTTTTGACATACCGGTAATCATCTGCCATAGGGTTAACACGTGAAAACATGGATTTTAAGAATGATTATAGTTCCTCTGGTATTTCCTTGAATTTCATGTAAATGTGACTTACATGTAATTTGAGACTCTGAACAAGATTAATGATGGCTCATAAAGTGGAAGGGACCCCACATAAATCCCCGGGAATATGCATGCTTTTGGCCTTCCAGCTCCCATAGGTTAACACGCAAAAACAGGGATTTTTGAATGATTATAATTCCCCCAGAATTAGATTAAAATTTTGAAAAATGTGACTTCAATAAAATTTAAAGCTCTGAAAATGTATGATTAAGTCTCAACTAGTCGAACAGACCCCGCATAAATCCCAGGGAATATGCATGCTTTTGACCCCCAAGAAGTCTCGCCTGCCATAGGTTTACACGCGAAAACAAGGAATTTTAGGATGATTATAATTCCCATAGTTTTTATTTGAAAATATGAAAACTCTGATTTACATGTAATTTGAGGCTTTGAACAAGCTTACTGAAGGCTCAAAAAATTGAAAAGACCCCACATAAATCCCGGGGAATATGCATGCTTTTGACCAAAAAAGTCTCGCCTGCCATAGGTTTACACGCGAAAACAAGGAATATTAGGATGATTATAATTCCCATAGTTTTTATTTGAAAATATAAAAACTGTGATTTACATGAAATTTAAAGCTATGAAAATGTATAATTAAGGCTCAATGAGTCCAGTAAACCCCCCCCCCCCCCATAAATCCCCGGGAATATGCATGCTTTTGGCCTTCCAGCTCCCATAGGTAAACACATGAAAAGAGGGATTTCGAAATGATTTTAATTCCCCTAGTATTTATTTGAAATTATGAAAAATGTAATTTACATGAAATTTAAAGCTCTGAAAGTGTATAATTAAGGCTCAATGAGTCCAGTAAACCCCCCATAAATCCCCGGGAATATGTATGCTTTTGGCCTTCCAGCTCCCATAGGTTAACACATGAAAAGAGGGATTTTGAAATGACTTTAATTCCCCTAGTATTTATTTGAAATTATGAAAAATGTAATTTAAATGAAATTTAAAGCTCTGAAAGTGTATAATTAAGGCTCGATGAGTCGTTTAAACCCCGCATAAATCCCCGGGAATATGCATAACCTTGACGGTGACACGACATTTGCTCCTGCGACATTGCTCCTCCGTCTATATCTTGAAAGGTCAAAGGTTAAGGTCAAGGTCATGATTTGGTTTTTTGTTAAGGACAATGTGAAGATTAGGATTAGGGTTAGGGTTAGGGTTAGGGTTAGGGTTAGGGTTAGGGTTAGGTTTAGAATTAACATGGCAAAGTTAGACCGGAGCAATTGTCGCAGGAGCAAATGTCATATAACACGTGAAACCGTTTGTTGTTATTGATGACGTAATGTGGGCGTGTAGTATCGATCACGTGAGATCACGACATCCAATGAGATCGTGCGCTAGCAGACGACCATGTAGCAGATGTATGTCCGCCCGCCCAGGGGCCCAGCCTAGCCGGTATTAGAAGAAACTCTCACTAAATTCCAGTTCACTATTATATTTCTAATGTACCAGAGGCAAAATTCAATGTATTAAATTCATAAATTCATATAATCAATGTTCTACCACCGAATTACGCTTAGCCAAAATGACTGATGTGAGATCATGCAATCAGCATGAAATAGCTGAGCTGAATAGCGACCGACAAGGTGTATAGCTCTAGCTAGGCTAGGTCTACCCATCTGCGATCCCGATCGAGGTGGTGACGTTGCCGATGGAACTCTGTCAGTTTGCCAAAGGTGTCCTCCTCAAACTTCGCTCATCAAAGTTTTTTACTTGCTGATCGTCGTTTACTTTGGCTTCAGCCAACGAGACCGACATTGTAGTGGGAGGGTGCTTCTGAACCCTATTATGGATATGAGTCTGACACTGACAGTCCATGACAGGGGCGAATCCAGGATGTAGTAAAAAAAAAAAAGGGGGGGCACAAATGCAGGGCTGTCAACTTTTTGGAACTGCTAGAAGGGAGATTCGTATTGTTTTCTTCTCACCATTCCTCCAAAAGTTGCTCCGTGGGGGAGGGGGGGGGGGAGAATTTTTTCACCAGTCCTCGAAAAGTTGCTCAGTGGGGGGGGGGGGTGAAAAGATTTTTTTTTTCTTCTCGCCGGCCTTCCAAAACAATTAAAAAAAAAGGGCCCGGTGGACAATGATGTATGACTTTCTTTAAAAAAGGGGAGGAAAGCATGGGCCGGGATTGCGCCCCCCCCCCAAAAAAAAAAATCCACCACTCGTCCATACCCGGACTGTCACGTCAGTCTTGCGGGGTAGGCTTTTTTACAAGTTTTCTCGGAGGGTTAATAGACCAACATTGTTAGCCTCGTAGGCTCCCAAACTAATGGTACTCGATCCGGTTTTATTTACATTTTAGGCCAGAGTCCGTGTATACCTGTAGTTTGTAGTTCAAAAGAATGTAATTCCTATTCCATGGGCGGATCCAGGATTTTGTAGATGAGGGGGCACAGAGCCGCAAAGTACACAATTAAAGAGGCAATTTTTTTATTGTGTACTTAAGGTATGCCAGTTGGGTTCCGAAAAGGGGGCGCGGTCGATTCGCCCCCCTCCCCCCTGGATCCGCGCCTGCTATTCTGTCATGGATGTGAAGAATGGGATTGCATGGTGTTGGTGGTCGATCTCATTAAATTGAACGATTGAAGAAAAAAAAACAACAATAAGAGATCATTATTTTGTCCTCATTTCTATTGGAGTCATTTTTATAGATCGGTTGTAAGAGAGAATAAGAGAATAAGAGATTATTAGAAAATGAAAGCTTGTGAGAGGGGGAGGGAAGGGAGAGAGAGAGAGAGAGAGAAGAAAGAGAGAGAGAGAGAGAGAGAGAGAGAGAGAGACAAAGGGGGCTGGGGCAAAAGGGATGGGATATTCCTACAAAGACAGAATAGGACTGGTAATAAATAAATTATATCATCAGCTGCTATTGTTGGTTACTAGTTAATTCAATTCAAAATAGCCCTATACTGTTTTCTTCGCCTGTCGTCTCAAACTGCTACAGCAGAATATTACAAATAACTTACTGTAAGTTATTTATATTGGTGGAGTATCCAGGAATGCAGGGGAGGGGGGGGGGGCTCACACCTGACTAACAAAAAATCATCAGATGCTGTCTATTCTGAATTTTCAGACAAGCAAGAAAAAAAAGTCTCATTTTTCATGTTCCTTGTGTGCCGGGGGGGGGGGGGGGCACACAATTCCTTTCATTCGATGTGTAACTATAAGATATGTCAGATTTGGTTTTGGCTGGCACGTAGGGTACGTGCATTCCTGGATACGCCACCAATAAAAATAAGAGAATCTTGGATACGCCACTCTTAATTAATCTTTGTATTTAAGGAATTGCTCGCACGCAGTCTCATTTTAATAAAGCCTTTTCTGTCTTGACTCTTAACATAAGGCCATAGATTTACATTATACGTCTATAATCCCTAAAATTTACATAAATCATGATATAAAATGAAATATTCTGATTTAGAAAATAAAGATAGCATTTTATATTTATTTATTATTATTATTTATTTAAAAAAAAAATACTTTTCTCGACATTCCCGTCAGATATCGCATTGTTTGCTCATATAGAGCTTAATATCAGGGAACATGTTTGGACCATCCCCCCCCCCCCAATCACATAAATATTAATAGAAATTTCACAGCAAATAACTTTAACAAAAATACAAACATCTCTCCTAGCTCGACTCTCTCCCTCTCCTCCATGGTGCAGTTAGAGTATGTTGATTCCTATCTGTTTTGGGACATAAGTTTGTATTTGACGGGACAATATCAAGATTATGCCCTTTACGGCTTTACCAAAAGTGATGTACAGAAAAAGAAGAAAAAATAACGGAAATAAAAAATACAAACATCTTGATGAAGACTATAACCTTCCCTCTCGGCCGATCGACATGTACCACAATATATACGCGTGCTTTATTTCGGGACTGAGCACTCTTCGTATTTAAACTCTTTGGTTTTAGAATTTGGTACAGATGACATTTATCCTCAGATTGTATTTGGTCTGCTGACGACAAGTCACCGATATAGGATCGATGGTAGTCATCTTAAGAGAGTCATCGTACTTCGGTTGTAATAACTTGATATGTAATGATTTCAATATTCAATTGTTATTACTGAATGTCATGATTCTATCGTTGACTCACTCTTCTGGGTTGTTTAAAATACTTTATTCTATGTAAATTAAAAGATGCATTTTTTTGTTTCTTTTAATTATTAAATATATATGTAATCTGATGTAGACCTTCATAGCCCCTGTGGAAACTGTTATGTTACTGGCAATGGTATCTTTTATCAATAAGATGTAGATCAAGAATTCAACAATTCATACAGGGCAGGTTTGTACTATCAAAATTCCATGCGTGAGTGGCCCCTTTATGACAAAATTCAATGTGCAGGTGCAAAAAAGGATCACATACCCCTCCATAACTTTCCCTCTGTTTTATTTAGTCTAGTTGGCCTATGCACCTTATACTATTCTGAATTTGCGAAAGTGAAGCTAGACGTCCCGTTGGGGAAGTCAGAAAATGTATGCAGTATGGAAACCCTTTTCAAAGTACTATCAAATTATAACGACAAACAGCCTACAGGCAGTGGAAAATTATGGTCTTTATATAATAAATAGTGATAATTATAGACACTAACTTTCGTGAGGGAAGATGAGAAACACGTAGGCATTCTGATCGTTAAATTCCACAATTAGGTAAGACTTTAATTTCATTCAATTGTTTCATTCATTTTATTCTTACATTTTTTTTTCTTGATTTTTAATTTTTTTTAATTCATTGTATTCATTTCATATCATTCATATTAATTTCGTATCATCCATTATTTAAAAAAAATTAATTTAAAAATGGGGGTCTATTTATTGTTCAAACAAATACAAGCTCTAACTAATGTACAGAATAGTACAGAATATACTTAAAGGGTCTCTGAGGCCAAAAAAAATAATTTGTATACAGTTAGAATGCATAAAATTAACCCCAAATAACTTTACCCGGCATTCTACAGGTTAGCGGTTAAGGAGTTTGAAGAAAATAAAGGACAGCGTCAACGATCGGCGCGCGGAACTCAACTGGAGTTGAGTTCCGCGCGAGCAGTTTTCTTTAATGCGTGCACGTTCGGCGAACGCCAAGACGCGCTAATGGAATTATCGCGATCGCATTATCGCTTTGTCGTCTGCTATGTGCAGCGCCGGGGATGACAAACATTCGAAAATTGATTTTGGCTGGAACTTACGGATAATATTCAAACCCAATGAAACAACAAATGAATGAAGGATACAACGCAAAATGTTTTTATCGAATTGGAAATTGATTTGGTGCGTAACTTATGGATAATCTGCAACCCGAATAGAACAACAAATGAATGAAGTCATACAACGGAGAATGTTTTTAAAGAATCAAAAATTGATTTGGCGCTTAACTTAGAGATAATATACAGCCCAAATAAAATATGAAATGAAAGAAGTGTACAACGCAAATCGTTTTTTTTATCGACTGGAAATTGATTTGGCGCGTATAATTTATGGAGAATCTACAACCCAAATAAAACAACAAATGAATCAAGTATTCAACAAAAAACGATTATGTCGAATATAAAATTGGTTTGGCGCATAAATTACAAAGAATCTACTGACCAAATGAAACAACAAATAAATTAGAACTAAGACGTAAAATACATATATCGAATCCAAAATTGATTTGGCGCTTAACTTAGGAATGATATACATGTACAATCCAAATAAAATATGAAATGAATGAAGTATACAACGCAAAATGTTTTTTTTTTATCAATTGGAAATTGATTTGGCGCGTAACTAATGGATAATATTATGTGACCCGTCACGTCAAAATGAGACAGAAGTCGCATTTTTTCAAATTTAACTTTATTAATGATTATTATTCTTCATTTCATAAGCGTTAATTTGATATAAAGGTCAACTCTAGAGAGAGAGTATTAGTGGAGATAATGGCTTTTGAAACTCGAGAATAGTAGGGCTCTGGAAAAGTATTTCTTCCAGAAAGACGCTTCCGAAGTTTGACTTCCATTTTGTCTTCATGCACCAGTTTTTCATCTTTAATGCCAACTAGATTTTTTAAAAGTCCGTAGTAACCGTTTATCAATTTGAATAAAAACTAGTTCCTACGTTCCTTAAGGGTCTCTTCTCATGAAAACATAAGTTTTAATTCATATAAGTCATGATTTCTAACGCTTTAATGGGTAGGTAAGTAAGTAGTTTCAAGCCACTGAAAAGGCTTCTCGCATCGACTTATTCCGTCTTTACCGTGCTATTTGTTATGATTTTTTTTTATGCTGGTATATAGTCGATTTTACATTTTAAAAACCTAGAAAAGTTCTTTTCGTTTCAGTTTTTTTATTTTTTTAATTTTTTTTTTATATAGATCCGTGATTGTGGTCTTCGAACAGTTTCAGCTCAGTTGTTGCCGAAAAAGCAACTTTGGGTAATTTGCATATGCATAATTAGCATAAATTCATGGAAAATTGCCATAATTATTACGCAATCCAAGCCATTTTTCCATGAAAGTTCTACATGTGTTTCATTCAACCAGGAAACTGTAGGTCCATGTTCTAACTATAAGAAAAAAAAATCACTTTCAGTCGTTCAAATATAATTAAATTGGTATTTACATGAACTTTACGTGATATCTAATTGAAAAAAATAGATTAAAATATAACTGTGTATTTCTTACAATTAGAACAAGGAACTACAATTTCATGGAAATTTCGCATAATTATATACCCGCAGCGTTTTAAATGGCTATTATCAGATTATTGAATGTCTTTTCTTTCACCCACCTTGAAAGTGATACTTGACACAATGCCTTCTGGTCTTTGCTCTCTCTTTGAAAGCTAAGTTTTTTTTCTCTCTCTCTCTTTGCTTTCTAATGATGCAGTAATAAAACCAGGAAGTATTTAAAGCCACGCTACAACAAACAAATCTTTTGTTTGACATTTTCCTTTCTTCCTGCAAGGTATCTCCAAACTTTTCAGTTGCAGCTTTCCTATAAGGTGTGCTTAAGAGCATGGAGTTCATGTCCTGGCGATTATTGATCGCACCCCCCCCCCCCCGAATCACGCCTTTTATGTCGAATATAACATTGGTTTGGCGAATAGATTACAAAGAATCTACAGACCAAATGAAACAACAAACAAATTAGAACTAAGATGCAAAATACATTTATCGAATCAAAAATTGATTTGGCGCTTAACTTAGGGATAATATAGGCCTACAACCCAAATAAAATATGAAATCAATGAAGTATACAACGCAAAATCTTTTTTTTTTCTCTTTTGGTTTTGTTTTTTGTTTTAAATCGAATTGGAAATTGATTTGGCGCGTAACTAATAGATAATCATAATATACAACCCAAACAAGACATTAAATGGATGAAGTATACTACGCAAACTGTTTTTATCGAACTGAAAATTCAGTTGGCGCGTAATTTATGGAGAATCTACAACCCAAAAGAAAACAACAGATGAATCAAGTATTCAACACAAAACGTTTAAATCGAATAGAAAATTGGTTTGGCGCATAAATTACAAAGAATCTATAGACCGAATGAAACAACAAATAAATTAGAACTAAGTCGCAAAATACATTTATCGAATCCAAAATTGAAAGTGAAGACGTTCCTGAATCGATATATCGTTAAGTGAGCTATCGTGATCGATCGATTAGTCTTTGCACAAGTCTTATTTATATTAATTTTTTGGGTATTTTATTTTCAAAAATCAATATCTCCTGTATGCTGTCACCGTTGAATGTCGTGTTAAGTTTTCTGGGGTTGTTTTTGTGTAAGCTAACTATACACAAATTATTTTTTCAGGCCTCAGGTACCCTTTAAGTACATGCATATAGTCAACTTTTTTCAAGACAAGCACTGCATTGCAACATTTGGTGAGAGGTTAAAGTCATAAACGTTATCTGATCAATATGTATCAACACAAGATAAAAGAAATAGGCATGATTACTGTCTTTATGTAACATAAAGATGAATGATGAAATTAAAGTCTGGTCATTTCAATAACATGTATAATTCAGTTGCCCTGTTTGCATCTTTTTAAATCGACGAGGCTGAAATAATGATACCCTTGTTGTTAACACTTGCAGTTGTAAATGTTAGTCTGCAAAAATGACCATTTGAGGGCCTGTTTATTCTGCACTCAACTTTCCCAGTGACAATGACGGTCATATTTGCCTCTTTCTTAAATTGTAAACAAGCTTAAAGAAAGAAAATCCCCTACATAAAGGGGAACTAATTTATTAATTGTTGAAGAAAAGTTATGCTTATGATTATGACTGCTATCAGATTTCAGATTATACAAACTTTATTAATATAAACCAATATGATTTTATAAACACAGGTCTTACGATTAAGAGGAAGCTATGTACAAAAATATTGTAAAAGATACACATACTTGATGATACACGAGTGCTTAATAACTTTTTTTGTAACAAAATCGTATGTTTAATCCCTGTTTTGTACCAGGCTTTTTGTTTAGTTATGCAGAATAAGAATGTGACTCTGAAGCTGAAATGTTAAATCTTAAAGCCTCGTTTGTTTCAATAAGTACTAATTCATAATTAGAAGTTTCTATGTGGCATGTAGCTCCTTAAAGCCGACATCATAAGATCACATATTTGTGTTATTACAAAAAACAATGTTAATAACTGTACTGCATGATTTCAAATACAAATAATGCCCTATCTTGCCACCGCATATATAGAGAGGCCAAAGTCTTCATTTCTTTTGTTTTACTTTTAGCATACTTTACTCATATTCGTAGTTTATCAGTAACTAGTGATTGCATGAATAAACTTGATGTAAATGTGGAAGGGGTCCAGGAGAAGATATTTTACCCCGATTTTTTTCTTCACACATTTTTGCTGGCCGGGGTGGCTGACCCTCAAAATAAAATATAAGTAGATTGTCTTCTATTTGTTCCATTGCTCATTTAGAAAATAGATTTTAAACGATATGAATTAGATGAATCATAGAATTTATGTTTCTCATTCACATTATATTGATCTCAATCCACTCTGATAATCCATATCAAGAAGAATGTCTCACTATGCAGTGCTGGTGTATCCACCAAAGGAGGAACCGAACCCCCCCCCCCCCCCCCCCCCCTCTAAGAAAAGAATGAAAGACAAAAAAAAAAAAAAATAAATAAATAAAAAATAAAGAATCATGTATTTCTTGGCAGTGTCTCCTCCCTTCTCCCCTTAGCACTTCTGTGTCTGCGGCACGCAGGTCTGATTTCGCCAATTCAGGACCCTCCCCCCTTCCCCCGTTTTATCCAGTTTCTGGATACACCACTTAGCTATACCTCTTAAGATATCAATATTTTACACTTAACTTCCTCATTGCAGATAACAGTAGATGAATGATGGCGTAGACACAGTAGACGTAAAGACAAACCCATTAGTGGTAAAGTATAGCTACACATGAATACTATACAATACTATCACACCTATGTTTATATTATATTCCGTCGTTTGAGAGGGGAAGGGAGCAACAATGAGCGGGATGCTATCGGATTTAAATGCCAAACAGGCAGATGCTCTCAAGGCAGTAAGTATTTAGTATTTTACCTAGTTATTTGATATCTGAACAATTTATAACACGCTTGATTACCGTGCCATTCTCTTCAGGAGAATAGACCGTGTTGGGGGAGGAGGTGGCAACTTATCTACGATTTTAAAAAATACACCCTGATTGTCTTCTAACGATAATGAAACTAATTTAAATTTCGAATTCAGTGAAATGTTTGTTCATCGGACATATTACCAAAATGGATGTTTTAGTTTTCTTTTGTTTGCTGAGATCTCTAAGGTGGGGAGGGATATGAAACAATTCTTAGGATAAAAAAGTTTCTCAGTAGTTTACGAAGAATTTATATGCCTTTAGCTTTTAATCCATTGAAAATGAAATGTTTTTAAAAAATCAATCAAAATCAGTTATCTGTTTTGCAAGCTTTACTTGAACAATGAAAAAAAATAAAACAGAAATATTCTATTTTGCCTATGCTCTCTTCCAATAATTGCACTTTTTAATAAAACTATTATGATTATTCTATATGAATCAATAAGAAGTTTGATCAATATTAATGACTTTTTTCAGATGAGATCTAATCTTAGTGAAGTATTGCAGGAGCAACATGATGATCATTACTTATTGAGATTCCTACGAGGTAAGAAATTCGAATTATTAAGAAAAGTATTAACTTCAGACTGGTGTTATAGATGTTTAGGAATTTCCTTAGTTGTCACTGTTGTCGATAATGAGAATGCTCCCGTTTAAAGCTGTTATTATGACAATATCACTTAACAGCGAATTCCTGCTGAAAATCACAAATATATGTATCTACAGCATCTTATGACCAATAGGGACTAGGTGTAGCGAAGCTATAGAAACATAATTTGTTTGGAGCCAGAAGGGCGTTAACTCACATCTTTTCTACAGAGTTAACGTCCTTCTGGCTCCAAACAAATGAATCGACCTACGCGTTCACATATATAGGAACATAAATGGTAATCGTTATAAAATAATGTAGCATGCAAGGCAAAACTTATCTGACAAAGCATCAAGCATGTCAATTATGATACAGGGTGTTCCCTGAAACTACCCCCTTAATTAATTCATGCATTGTGTAAAAATGAAAACACATTTCATTGGCAGACATGGTAAACCCTGGAAATTGCATAAGAAATGAAAGCGGGGGGGGGGGGGAGGGGCGGAGGCACGCTACCCCTTTTATAAATATTCTCCCAAAATAAGATCGCCTCCTTCGTTTCCTTTGTTCTGCCTCTGGTTAGCGAGTGAAACTACTGAAGATACATTAACCTGTTTAGAAGTCACATTAAACGTTTTAATGTGAAACTTTCATGTCATCCCTGTCAATGGATAAAATTAAGTTGCAAGTTGGAGTGAGGTAGGGGAGGGTGTTGTTGAAATCATGCATGATATGAGACATTTATAGATCAATAAAAGGAGATCAATGAGATAAACCTGGGGTATACCGTAGAGGATTCAAAGAAATGAAGACAACTTGGAATGATGGGGAAAAAAATTGATGACGGAAAATTTTGTAATGGGTAATTCCAACCTTGTTGATAGAATTACTTGTGTGAGAGCAGAAAATAGGAAAAACAGGATGGTGAAAGTTTGATAGAAATCGGACAAGAAATAAGACAGTTATGGATGTTTGAAAAATGAGATCAATACATCTATGCGAATCTCAAATGGGCGATTTGGTGAGTCGATTGCGACATATTTTGCTGTCAACTCTTCCGTTTGTGGTACACTAAAATATTAATTTGCGATTTTCCCCCTCGAGGCAGTACTCAAAATACATTGGAGATAGCCAGTGGCGTAATGAGCCAAACATTTTGACGGGGCTGAACATAGGAATACGGGGCACAATTTCTGAATACTTACAAGCGAGCAAAACAAACAAAACAAAACAAAATAGACTTTCTTAATGAAAATGCAATTTTATCACAGATCTATATCCGATAGGTAATTTCATTTTTCCTTTATTTCCTCCCCCCTTTTTTTTTGGTGTGGAACTTTTGGGGGCTGCAGCCCCCAAACCCCCACCCCACCAGTACGCCAGTGTAGACAGCATATTGTTATGAGTCCTCATAAACTAAAAGAAATCCTACTGAGTAATACATTTTGAAAAACAAGACATTTTAGTCGTTTTGTCTGTTGGAGTAAATAGGGGAGTAATACATCACAGGGACATTACCGATTCGGCCAAATTGAAATTCTCATAATAGTGATTACTATTTTCCGAATGTCTTATTGCTTGTCCCGTTGTCCGATTTCGTTCTACCTTTCACCAATCTGCTTCTATATTTTTCCCTCTTTCTTTTAGAACAACTTGCCATTAAGTAAAATATACATGTGGAATAAACCAGGGTAACCATCTTTTGCACTGAAGCGAAGTGACTAATAACTTTCATATTTTTGTTTTGTTTTGGAAATTTCAGCATATCGCTTCAATGTGAAGAAAGCAGAGGAAAAATTCCGTCAGGTAAGAAATTGTGGGGGTTATAAGGAGAAAATTAGTCGTGTTTCTTGACTTTGTTTGGCATATACCTTTTGCTTGAAATGTGGATTCTTCAAATTGAGTCATTATTCTGTAGAATTTGCGACGCGGATGAGCTAAGATTCGCTGTCAAGTTCTTATTTTCTCATTTAGAATTTAGAACAATGTAATTGAAACCAAAGTTTTTCTTTTACTATCCCATTATAAGCATGACAAGAGGGGCTAGAACGGCTGAAGCACCGGACATTTTGAAACTCAGTAATATCCAGGCAGTGAAGTTGTCTTTTTTGTGCATTGTATATTATGTCGAGTAAATTTTAATGACGAAATCAAATTAAAAGGCCATAATTTGGCAAGACTGTCACCATGGTCACCCCCTGTGTAATTGTGCCCGTAAGACTATATGTAGTACCATGGACAAAAATATTTCCTGGGGTTAGAGTCTATTCATATGCAAATTGAGCTTGATCTCCATACTGGCAGTACAGCAGAAATCTTCCGTTCATAGCACTGTAATTGATAGAAATAAAATACCCTGGATGAACAATGAAACTACGGTAATAGGCATGATAGGCCTGGAGTATGGGTGATAAGGTGATTAATAACTTTTTAATGATTCTGGAGTCATCTTTTATTTTCTTATATAGAATTTCACTTTCGAGAATGTAATGCTAATAAAAACTATTCTTCCTTTTTTTTCATAAAGCAATTTAAGGGAAGTCCAACTGTCAAATGTTATAAAATATTTTTTTGATACCTCCACTGATCCTGTGAACATGTTCCTTGAATTCAATAGTAATAATAATCAAACATAACATTTATGAGGCGCTTAATACTGTTGTTCCTAAGCGCACCATATTCTATCTAAGAGTTAATTACCAGAACACAAAATAAATTTGAAACAAAATTACTAAAATTAATGGAACTAAGCTATCTCACTAAACCATACATGAATAATGAAAAATGTCAAACAATCATACACAGAGATTAATGGTGTACACCTCCTTGTGTAACATACTTTACAAGTTGATAGATAAGTTGAGCTATGCAGGAATATACTTATATATAATTATTACTTCACTAAACCACTTATTGTTAGGTTGAAATACAAACCCATCATGCCTGCCAATATTTTGTATTACCATCTATGTGCTATCTATTAAAGAGAAGATTGGGTTCTGGTCAAGGCGAAATGAGTTGTGAGACTTTTCAATTGTATTCCTAAGTAAAAGACTCTCATAGTTTGATTTGATTTGATTTGATTTGATCTGATCTGATCTAATTGTATACATTAGAATAATTATAAACTTATGTATCTCAAAGCAATCGCTTGGTTCCGACAAAGGAATTAATTAATGAGGTTAAGATTTGTCAATCTGTCGGTCAATTGAATCTGGTGTCGCCGAAACCACTGGCCCGTCTCCGTGGTCTAGTGGTTAAAGTATGACGTTCTAAGCCAACGACCCGGGTTCATTTTTTCAACCTTTGCAAAATATTCAAAAAGGGAGGACAGCTCTGGGGAACGTTGATTTAAGCTACGCAACCATTATTCTCTCAAATTCATTTCTCACAATAATATACATACATACATGCATATATATATGCATGTATATACGCAGGACTAATTATTTTACTTTATATATATATATATATATATATATATATATATATATATATATGTGTGTGTGTGTGTGTGTGTGTGTGTGTGTGTGTGTGTGTGTGTGTGTGTGTGTGTGTTATTATCATATGTGGATCATCAGTTACATGGTATAATCACTTAAATGGTATATACATGTATATACATGAATGGATCGTCGTAAGCTCTAAAGAGCTTGATTGACGTCAAAAACATCAAATATACATAAACTGCATTCAAAAATATCTAATGTAGCAAATGTACTGCGTAAATAAAAATTAGAATATTGCTATCTCATTAAAAACGAGATAGAAATAGACTGAGAAAGAGAGAGAGGGGGGGGGGGGGGGAGAGGGAGAGGGGATGAAAGGTCAAAGAGAATCATGAAGAGAAGAAAGAGGGTACTCTGCATCATGAATGATAAGTAAAGATACACAAATTCAAGCAATAGTAGCAATGTCACAAGAATAGGGTTGCTCTTTAAATGCTCTCACATGTCAAATAGGACTAGATATAAACGACACCTTTTGATCGAATTTCTAATGCAACATGCGTAGTCCATATCTGTGTGTGGTGTTTTTCCATTGTTCGTGATTTTCAGCAAAGATTGAGTAAGTCAGTTTGTTATTATTTTGATGATTTCAAGACTATGGCATACAAAATTAATCCTGTTTACTACATAATGAAGATTCAGGATACCTTTTAGAAAGTTTCTTTCACGATGAAAAAGGAACTTTATGCCAAACTCTCTTCTCTAAATGATCAGATCTGAAAGTTATAAGAGAAATAGTGAATACCCTTTATTCATTTATAAATAAAAATACTGTTATCTTTTGCATATGGATATCATTTCATATTCAGTTTATGAAAACCTTTTCTGTGTTTTCTTGTCCAATTTCAAAGTAGAAAGCTTGTTTGAAATGATGTTGTTGATTTTAGACTGTAACCATCATTACTAAGTCCACCTATATTATATGCTGTAAAACTAAGATTTATTTCAGGAGCACGCTGGGAAATAAAGAAGATTTGATTCTATTCTCGACTCATCTATTAAGCAAAATCATGACCCATGACCATCGAATAATCTTGTTAAATCAAGAACTGATTAAAACCAAATTAATATTAAAGTTCATACAAAAGAACCACTTGAAAATTGATTGATTATTAATCATTTTCGTTGAGACAATGTATTATTTTCTTGCCAGGCACGCACAGTACTTATCATGTGCAAATTACTTCCGATTCGAAAGTTATCTTGCTACTTTACTCATTGTTACTTTTCATTACCTTATCATACTTGTGTGATTTAGTGTAACATATTTATGATAACATCAATCTCGTATTGTTTTTATTATTATGCATCACCTGAATCAGAAACGTATAATGAGATAGTGCTACATGGATTGATTATGGGGAATTCATATCCCATCTTGTTAAATATACATGTATACTCTTATGATTCAACATAACTCTTTTGGAGATAGAGGGAGCTAAAACACACTTTGAACAGGAACTGTAACTTTTCTGGCACCAATCATGCCAATCTAGCAAAAATTATGTTCCTTCTTTCCTTTTGATTTGACCAAATAGCCTTGCTTGAAGTATTGGCCAGGAGGTGCAACAGGATTGGACAAAGAAGGTCACGTGGTCTGGATATGTCCCCTTGGCAACGTAGATCCAAAAGGTGAGACGATGAAGATATACGCATATATTTTTAATACACACGCCTTGGTACATGGTCTAAGAAATTATGATTGCCGTATATAAACATACATGACATAGGTAAGGAAATAACACATTTACCATTTGAGATACATATCAACAAAGAAACAACATAAACCTCGTACTGTAAATGCATTAGTGCTCCCCACCCCCGCTCTAATATTTAGGTTTTATCAGCACGTCATACATTCCCCCAAATATATAACATTTTCCACATTTACGTGACGACCCCTGGGTCCGGTTGCATAAAACTTACCATTAATGGTACCTCTGCTATCAATGGTAACTACCATGGTAACATCACTCAACAGCCAATCAAAATCAAGGTTTCCATGGTAGTTACCACTGATGGCAAAGTTACCATTAATGGTAAGTTTTATGTAACGGGGCCCTGGTTGACAATTTAAAAATAACAAATATATGCATCCATTGCCCATGGGAACCGGGGGGAGCGTTTTATCAAGTGTTTTGTCAGTGATTTTTACCGACAAATTTGCTCTCAGCCAATTGGATGCAAGGATTTCAGTAGCTTATAACAATTGTCGGTAAAAATCACTAACAAAACACTTGATGAAACGCTCCCCAGGTCGCCCCTGAATAAAGCCTATGGGAATTAGAAAATTCAATAGTCAACGGGTTAAGTATAATTATGAAGTAAAATATACATGGACAAATTAACATGTATTAATTATCTACGTTCTTAAAATATATTGAACCGGCTAAATAAGAAGGAATCTATTTTGTATTAACATTGAAGGACACATTTTTTTGTCGAATGCTAAACAAATTATATGTGCGGATTTTTTAATATAGAAGATTATGGTTGTTTTATATACAGGTCTGTTATACTCGGTAAAAGCAGGGGACATCGTGAAAACGAATATAAGGATCTTGGAAAGGCTTCAAAATGAACTGAAGGTCATCTCTGCAAAGGTAGTGTGCGTGGCATAGGGTTAGGGTTGAGATTAGAGTGAAAGAGAGAGAGAGAATCAGGAAAGAGATAGAACAAAGACACACATACACAAAAACAGAGGAATCAGGGAGACAAAAAAAAAAACGAGAGAAAGAGAGAAAGAAAGAGAGAGCGAGATAAGATAACAAAAAATCGACATAGAAAAAGTGAAAACAAAATAGAAGGAAATTTACACTATGTATGTACAATGTGGGAAATTTAATAACACAAGTAGGGATACATTTGTACAGATAGAGAACAAAGAAATCACTGCGGAACAGTGATAAAGTTGTTTTAAAAATATTTTGCATTTATTTTTCATATTTCTCATATTTCTCATATTTCTCATAACCTACTCTTTAGATTATGTTTTATATTGATGTACAATATCACTGAAGTGCCATAATAAATGAATAAAATATCAATAAATACAAATCGAATGTGATCGAATGTGATGAAACGAACATCGACAAAGAAGTACTGTAATAAAAGAAGAAGTATATTATTTTCTTTTATCCACAGCTTGGTCGTCACGTTGAGGGCGTCACATTCATCGTTGATCTTGAACACCTTAACGCAAGTCACATATGGAAACCAGGCATGACAGTCATGACAGAGGTCTGTAACTTATTGCGTTCGAATTTCATACATGTGTAGCATAAACTTCTTAAATTTGATAAATTACTTCAGAACCACATAACTGGCGATGTATTCTACTACTCCAAAGCTCTAGAATAAGCTCCTTCCTCAATACATACCTATTCTAAAGAGCTACTCTCCTCATCCTCCTTCTGTTTCTTCTCCTTCTTCTCCTTCTTTTTCTTTTCCCCTTCTTCTTCTTCTTCTTCTTCTTCTTCTTCTTCTTCTTTTTCTTCTTCTTCTTCTTCTTCTTCTTCTTCCTCTTCTTCTTCTTCTTCTTCTCCTTCTTGGTAGTAGTGATAGTATTGATATCATTGTTATTATTGTTATTATTCTCATAATCATCATCACCATCATTATCATCATCATCACCATCATCATCATCACCATCATCATCATCATCATCAATTCATCATTACTCTATTATCGCAAAGAGGTTCGTCTCATTGGTGATGTAAAGTTGAGAATTGGTTCTTTCTTCATAATCAGTAAAAAAATTAGTGCAATGCAATAAATGCAATTATTTAAATTACTGCACTGTGTTATAGCAAATTACAATTTGAAAACCTGAAAGTTTCAAATTGTTATTATTCTCATAATCATCATCACCATCATTATCATCATCATCACCATCATCATCATCACCATCATCATCATCATCATCAATTCATCATTACCCCCTTATCTCTTATCCATTTTCCTCTCCCTTCTCTTGGCTCTTCTCATTCACAATTACTTTTTATTCTGTACTCTACTGAAACGAGGATGAGCCTGGTTTGTTAAATATTTTATTTTTGTGAAATGCTCTTTTCGACGTCCAGATCGCAGCGTTGTTCGAAGAGCACTATCCGGAGATAATCCACCGTATGTTCATCGTCCGTCCTACCAAGATCTTCCCTGCTGTTTACTTCATCCTAAAACCATTCCTTAGCGAGGGCACCAGGTCTAAAATAAAAGCTTTAGGAGGTATATATAGCATCGAATTAATTTTAATGTGAAGAAAAGTATTTTGGAGACAGTGGTGGAACCAGAATTTAAAAAAGAATGGAGGACACGACTTTCTCGATGCCTAAGCTAATTATTTGATTTTTGATTTTGATTTTATTGACTGTTTTCAATCATTCATATTAACATAATACTGTAGTTCATAACAGAAAATGAATACAATAACAATAATATATAACAATGATGTTTTTCCATAGATAGGGGCACATAATCAAATATCAATAAGTAAAAAGTATGATGCACAGATATTGACCTATTAAAAACAGTTGGACATATCTAAAAGAAAAGCTTGTATATTGTATGTCCAGAAACTTATATAACTTAATCACGATTGGGTCGTTCAGTAATATTAAATTCATAAAGCATCATTACGAGAAGCGAATTATTGATAAGAAAGAATTGATAAGTGAGTTGAGGTAGAAGGACTATTGCCTCAACCCATAAGAAATTATAAATGTCAACGTCCCGTATTCTTTGATATACTGTTGATGTCTATATTTGTCTTTCTCTTTTTCCCTGTACACACATAGATAGGTATATATATTCGTCGCAGCATTTTCTATGTCAGAAATTTAAATGTCTGACAGTGACCCTCAATCAGTGATAATGGGTGCCCCTGTGACAAATGTATACAATTAAAATTCATTTTAATTGATTGAAGCTTGTCAAATAAAAGTTCAAGAAGACTCTAACAGCGACTTCCATTTTAATACAGGTAACTGGCGTGATGTCCTCCTGAAGTACATAGATGCTGAATCCCTTCCGGTTCACTGGGGTGGGACCATGACCGACACAGATGGAAACCCAAACATGTGTCCAAGCAAGGTACTTCCGAAGTAACCTGCTCAAAATGAGGAACTTCTAGAATTTTAACTTAAATCAGTGATATCTTCAGCAGAGGATGAAAACCAACGTTTCTAGGCCTGTTTGAAGGCCTAGAAACAAAATCAATATACTACTTGTAGTGTGTGAGAGGAGGTAGGGATTCCATCCCTTGATCTTGGCGTATTTAGGGGGTACAACCAGGCGTCCAGGCCCCTGTCCCCCTTTAAAACCTATAAAGCCGACCGCACGCAATACGATCGGTGTTCGATTCGATTTCGGAAGAAAATCCTGGATCCGCCCTGTCCTCGCTTGTCAATTTCTTGCTAAGCCACTGTATGAGTTGACCACTGAAAAAGAAAAATGCTGTGCCCGCGGAAATATTTCAAACGTAGGAAAATCTCGTTATTTATTACAGCGTAAAATTATAGAATGTATTTTGTCATAATTAACAGATTAATCTTGGAGGAAAAGTTCCGTCGTTTTACTTCAAGAAGGGAAGTGACCTCACACATTCTGACATGACATCTCAACAGCTTCCGGGTAAAAGGTCAATAGAGATCAAGTACAAGGTCAAGACACTTGGCAGTATCTTCAGGTGAGTTGAAAAAAATTGTTCAAGGGTGGATACGTGCCCCCCCCAAAAAAAAACCACAACAAAACAAACAACAACAACAACCTCTCTCTCACTCTTATTAAATTTTCTTTCCATCAGTCAGACACAACTTCGGAAAACCGAGCACAGGTATATACTCCGAAAACGGCGTATGAATATAGAGCCCTCATCGTTCAATGCGAGGCATTGTGTACAAAAGGCATGGGAAAATTCTTGCAAAGTCAACCAGCCAACGATATATGAATTTCAACAAATAATGCTGCCTGTCAATTATCTTCAAAGTCCTTGAATGATTCGTCATATGAAATGACTTTCAAATGACAAACGTTTGAAATGAATATATCCGCAGTATAATTTTTGAAAAATATATTATCAATAGCAGGTCGACATTGCACGATTTTCCTCATGTCTTTTGTACACACTGTCTCACAGTGAACGATGAGGGCTCTATATTCATCTTGCTCCATACGCCGTTTTCGGAGTATATACCTGTGCTCGGTTTTCCGGGGTTGGGTATGACTGTCCATCCTGTAGTAAACTTATTGGACTCATTGTTTGGTTGTCTACTCCATGGGGATGTAAATTCATTTTTCAAGATGGGAGGGGTGCATTAATTGACCAATACGGTACATAGGATACACAATTAATTCCGACAATATAGTGGGGCAATTTCTACCTCCATTCCCCAGAATCAACACCAGTATCAAAAAAGGGCAGTATATCTATGGATAGATTTCGGCAACAAACCTTCGCCATCATCTTTTAATTTCAAGGCAATACTTCAGCACTAAGCATTAGCCACCATTGTAAGATGCCATTAATGTTGTTTGGCAAGAGAGTAAGTCCATGATGAATTCTCACGTCATCTTTGTGTTTTGGATCTTTATGTCTTTATTTATGTTTTGGGCATTCTTAAATTTAAAAAAAAATCGATTTGTCAGATACGAATTCAAAACAGAGACTCACGATATTGCCTTCGGAATCTACCGGTTGTTGGATTCGGGAGAGAAGATCTCTATCTTAGACGAGAAGAGGTATAACAGTCACATTGTGCCAGAGGACGGAGAAGTTCTCTTCGAAGAACCCGGATTGTGTAAGTATATAACAGGGTGTACATCGCGTAAAATAAAGCCGATGTACGCCCCCGGCGTATGAAGGCCCATAAAGAGATATAAAACTTTCGTAAGCGGGCCTATGCCATGCGGGACTGCCTCCTAAACATAGGTAATCCAGTCTTTATCTTTTCAATAGAAATCTCATTCTTGTACGGCAGGGCAGGATCTAGGATTTTGTAAAATTGGGGAGGGGGAGGCACCATTCCGAAAGTTACACAAATTATGGAGGTTTAAACTTGTTGTTGTTGTGTACTTTAAGAATGCAGTTGGGTTGAAAAGGATGGCAAGAGCCTAGAGTTACGTACGCACTACACTCTATGGGTAAGAGCCGGTTGTACTCCCCCTTGAATCCATTACTGGAATACAGCACCCAAGTTCTGACCTCATTATTCGCAATCAATCATAAACAAATGTTGGTCTTAAACACAGTATGGCCGGTTGGAAACACGGTGGAGGAAGTTCGTTGTTCGCTGCACCTCACTATTGAGAATAATGTAAACTCTTGTATTGGTAAATTATATATAAATAAAAGTAAACCTGACCTATATGTGAAGATAACGAGGACATGTCTGCGACTGCTTCATTATTGACTACTTTGCTTGAGTATGAAAAAGAGGAACTGAAAAAAATAATATGAAACATCCAATATGCGGTATGCCTATCAGTTTTAGTGATGAATCAATACGTTCTTATCATTAGTTGATATTATACATTTTCACCTTTAACCTATATACAACTTGCGTTCTTTGTAGAATATTTAATTTACTTTCTCCGTGAATGGAATAAAGTATTGCATGATGATTCGGTCATGATGTGTTATACTCTTGTACATAAATATTCCCTTGTGTTGGTAATCAATTCATTTTAAACTTTAATTGACTTCCGGCTGACGTTTTATTCAAAACGTTTTCCCCATAAGATCAAGAGAAGAATGTCTACAATGATTGCAACTATATAAAGCAATACTTACTCAAAAGCGTTAATGAAATATAGGCCTACCGTTCTTATCATAACCATCGCGCTTTACATTTCCTTGTTGTAGACGTTGTGAAATTCGATAACCACGGCAGCACGTTCAAGAAGACACGTAAGCTGAGCTACTGGATGGAGATCATCGAACCACGCCTCGAAATCACCGATCACATGATCGATGAATCCTTGGACCAGATCACGAGAGACAGTGGTTATCTCGATGACAGGAACCCGACATCGATGCACCGTTCGAACTCGGCGGAACGCGCCTCGACATTACCTCGACCTCAGAGTCAAGGTCAGGGACCTATAAAGGGATTGTCACGGAATCCGTCTTTCTTTTAAGTTCCCTTAATACTCAATGGGTAGAGACCGTTCCCTGGTTATCTAAATGGGTAGAATTAAATTGGTAGTTAATCCCCACGTTAACTAAATGAGTAAAATTAAATTGGTAGTTAATCTACCCCCTGTTTACTAAATGGGTAGAATTAAATTGGTAGTTAATCCTCCACGTTAACTTAATGGGTAGAATTAAATTGGTAGTTAATTCCCCCCCCCCCCTGTTTACTAAATGGGTGGAATTAAATTGGTAGTTAAAGGGAAATCCAACCTTTATAGCAAGTTGCTTTGAAAGAAAGAGGAAAAATCAGAGAAGCAGATTGGTAAAAGTTTGAACGAAATCGGACAAGCAATAAGAAAGTTATGAATTTTTGAAAGTTGTAATCACTATGCATATGGGAATTTCAAATTGGCCGAATAGGTAATGTCACTGTGATGTAGCTGTGGACAACTCTCCCATTCGCTCTAACACACAAAATGACTAAAATGTCACTTTTTTTCAAAATGCATTACTCAGTAGGATCTTTTCGTTCATGAGGACCTATAACAATATGCTATCTCCAATATATTTTTAGTACTGCCCCGAGGGTAAAAGCGCCTCGAAGAAAACCGCAAATTAATGATATTTTTGTGTACGACAAATGGGAGAGTTGTCCACAAAAATGAGATTCGCATAGATGTAGTGATTTCATTTTTCAAACATCCATAACTTTCTTATTCCTTGTCCGATTTCTTTCAAACTTTCGCCATCCTGTTTTTCTTATTTTTCTACTTTCACTCAAATCATCTTATTATCAAGGTTGGATTGCCCTTTAATCCCCCATGCACGTTAACTAAATGGGTAGAATTAAACTGGTAGTTAATCCCCCTCCCCCGTTAACTAAATGGGTAGAATTAAATTGGTAGTTAACCCCCCCCCCCTGTTTACTAAATGGGTAGAATTAATTGGTAGTTAATCCCCCACGTTAACTAAATGGGTAGAATTAAATTGGTGGTTAATCCTCACGTTAAATAAATGGGTAGAATTAGATTGGTAGTTAATTCCCACGTTAACTAAATGGGGAGAATTAAATTGGTAGTTAAATCCCCCTCCCCCGTTAACTAAATGGGTAGGATTAAATTAGTAGTTAATCTCCCCCCTGTTAACTAAATGTCTAGAATTCAATTGGTAGTTAATCCCCACGTTAACTGAATGGGTAGAATTAAATTATTAGTTAATCCCCCTCCCCCTGATTACTAAATGGGTAGAATTAAATTGCTAGTTAATCCCCCACGTTAATTAAATGGGTAGAATTAAATTTGATGGTTAATCCTCACGTTAACTAAATGGGTAGAATTAAATTGGTAGTTAACCCCCCCCCCCCGTTAACTAAATGGGTAGAATTAAATTGGTAGTTAATCCCCCACGTTAACTAAATGGGTAGAATTAAATTGGTGGTTAATCCTCACGTTAAATAAATGGGTAGAATTAAATTGGTAGTTAATTCCCACGTTAACTAAACGGGGAGAATTAAATTGGTAGTTAATCCCTACGTGAACTAAATGGGTAGAATTAGATTGGTAGTTAATTCCCAAGTTAACTAAATGGGTAGAATTTAATTGGTAGTTAATCCCCCATGCACGTTAATTAAATGGGTAGAATTAAACTGGTAGTTAATCCCCACGTTAACTAAATGGGTAGAATTAGATTGGCAGTTAATCCCCACGTTAACTAAATGGGTAGAATTAAATTGGTAGTTAATCCCCACGTTAACTAAATGGGTAGAATTCAATTGGTAGCTAATCCCAACGTTAACTGAATGGCTAGCATTAAATTGGTAGTTAATCCCACTCCCCCGTTAACTAAATGGGTAGAATTAAATTGGTAGTTAATCCCCCACGTTAACTAAATGGGAAGAATTGAACTGGTAATTAATCCCAACGTTAACTGAATGGCTAGCATTAAATTGGTAGTTAATCCCACTCCCCCGTTAACTAAATGGGTGGAATTAGATTGGTAGTTAACCCCCGCGTTAACTAAATGGGTAGAATTAGATTGGCAGTTAATCCCCACGTTAACTAAATGGGTAGAATTAAATTGGTAGTTAATCCCCACGTAAACTAATTGGGTAGAATTCAATTGGTAATTAATCCCAACGTTAACTGAATGGCTAGCATTAAATTGGTAGTTAATCCCACTCCCCCGTTTACTAAATGGGTAGAATTAAATTGGTAGTTAATCCCCCACGTTAACTAAATGGGAAGAATTGAACTGGTAATTAATCCCCCTCCCCCGTTAACTAAATGAGTAGAATTAAATTGGTAGTGAATCCCCCTCCCCCGTTAACTAAATGGGTAGAATTAAATTGGTAGTTAATCCCCCTGTTTACTAAATAGGTAGAATTAGATTGGTAGTTAATCCCCATCTTCATCCCCCTCCTCCGCTAAGTGGGTAGAATTAGATTGGTAGTTAATCCCCAGGTTAACTAAATGGGAAGAATTAAATTGGTAGTTAATCCCCATCCCCCGTTAACTAAATGGGTAGAATTAAATTGGTAGTTAATCCCCACGTTAACTAAATGGGTAGAATTAGATTGGTAGTTAATCCCCAAGTTAACTAAATGGGTAGCATTTAATTGGTAGTTAATCCCCCTGTTTACTAAACAGGTGGAATTCAATTGGTAGTTAATCCCCCTCCACTGTTAACCAAATGGGTAGATTTAGATTGGTAGTTAATCCCCACGTTAACTAAATGGGAAGAATTAAATTGGTAGTTAAATTGGTAGAATTAAATTGGTAGTTAATCCCCACGTTAACTAAATGGGAAGAATTAAATTGGTAGTTAATCCCCCTCCCCCGTTAACTAAATGGGTAGAATTAAATTGGTAGTTAATCCCTTCGTTAACTAAATGGGTAGAATTAGATTGGTAGTTAATCCCCACGTTAACTAAATGGGAAGAATTGAATTGGTAGTTAATCCCCCTCCCCCGTTAACTAAATGGGTAGAATTAAATTGGTAGTTAATCCCTACGTTAACTAAATGGGTAGAATTAGATTGGTAGTTAATTCCCAAGTTAACTAAATGGGTAGAATTTAATTGGTAGTTAATCCCCCATGCACGTTAACTAAATGGGTAGAATTAAACTGGTAGTTAATCCCCACGTTAACTTAATGGGTAGAATTAACATTGGTAGATTGGTAGTTAATCCCCCTCCTTCGTTAACTAAATGGGTGGAATTAGATTGGTAGTTAATCCCCGCGTTAACTAAATGGGTAGAATTAGATTGGTAGTTAATCCCCACGTTAACTAAATGGGTAGAATTAAATTGGTAGTTAATCCCCACATTAACTAAATCTGTAGAATTAGATTGGTAGTTAATCCTCACGTTAACTAAATGGGTAGAATTCAATTGGTAGTTAATACCCGCGTTAACTAAATGGGTAAAACTGAACGTTGATTATTCTGGGTATGTTTCCCCTAAATTTTAAATACGTACGCGCAATTCAACTACTTTTACAAACATGTCACAATTTTAGATAGTGCCTTTAACAGTGAACATACCACACAGTTATGACTACCAAATAACTTTCATGATCGCATATGCATATCTTTACTCAGCATCAGTGGGTTTATTTTCGTATTCAGGAGTTCTGACTACAAACACGTATTTTTTCGGCCTACATTGTATATTCATGCCTTTGAAGATAGGTTTCATTGGAATCTGTGTGTAGTTTGATATACTGTTAAATATTTTTGAAGCAAAAAATAAAAAAATAAAAAAAATAAATAAACACAAAGGTGCATAATGATAATGGGCACGTGTAGCGTATCCAGCGTAGTGTGGAGCCCCCACCCGCCTGTCTAGGAACTCGGTCGCTTGCAAATGCATGTAGATAACCCGTTTGTAATCAGCTTCTATTGAACATGTACAACATATATAAAGGTAATGAATAATTTATAAAAATATAATTATTCAGGAATGGATAGGAATGAAATATGCATCTGTAAATTGTATCAGTTTTTTCTACGGGGACTTTGTACCGTTATTTTTCTCAAAAAATTGCATGCCCTGTTGGGGGCGACGGCCCCACTTTGAAAACATGCCAAACACGTCTACTAGACCAAGAATACACTGTAAAAATAAAATGCAAAATAATGTATTTTGTAAAGTTGTTAAAATATTTATTTTCCTTTTCATTCTATACGTATATTCACAGTTACAGTTACAAATTGCCTACTTTAGTCAATGTCATTTATCAGGTTTATCTCTTGGCAGTGTTTCATTTTCTCAAAGCCCGATGTCTCAGTACTGAGTTAAAAATGGCATTCAAATTTGAGGTGCTTATACATATTTTAACAATAAATTGGTTGATAGAGGATATTCTTAATATATTCGATATGTCTTACACGGGAAGAAAGTATACATAAATACATGTACATAATTATCAGACATACTATTTGGTACGTGTACCGGTAAGTCTTCTATCTTTGAACTTCAACCATCTTTATGTTACGTTCGTAAGAAACACAAATGCATAAGTTTCTTTGATACTGTTTCGACATCATATAGAATACCTTCTCATTTACATGTACATTTGATTAGGCCTACATTGAATTGTTCTTAATTCTCGAATTCTATAAAAGAGAATGAATAGTCAAAATGTTTCATCTGTACAGTTTTTTACTTAAACATTGTGTATTTTCCTATCGGGAGATATTATGTATAAACGTTTGTTATTTTAAAAATATAATTTCAAGGTATTAATTGTCCCAGATTTAAGTTTAATTTTAGTCTGTTACTTTTTGATTGTGTCCATCATTTAGAATGGTCGTATTTTCTGGCTAGCAAACACTGGGATTATATTCACATAATTTTTTTCTCATTCGATTTGAATTAACCATTGACCGTGTGATTGTCATTAAAGCTCGGTTTTATTTGTATATTGCGCATGCTGTAATTATCCAAAGAAATGAAATGTAATTTGAGAATGTTGAGAGTCTAATGGAATAAAATAAATATATATCATCACAAACATCGAAATTGGCCTAATGTACTTATTTTACACATTTCAAAGAAAGGAAAATAAAAATAATGTGGAACATTTCAGTCGACGAAAGGTTAACATGCATGGTTAAGGAGACGAAAGGTCCACTAGATTAGAGGTTTCGGTCGGTGTGCCTTCTGGCGACTCGTCATTACAACTTGTCAGAAGGTTCACAAGACTAAGATTCGGTTAACTAGTCATGCTAGTGGAGCTTCTGACAATTATTCAGTAAAGTGTATAGGAAACCGAAAGCCTAGAACCAAGATTTCACGAGAGCAAGATTTTCCGTTTAGCGGACTTTCGGTCTCCTAGATCCTAGGTCTCGCAGACCTCCAGACAACTAGTCTTAAGTCATCAAAAAAGTAGTCATTAAAATTTGATTCACGCGTAATCACCCTCAGACCCCAGTATCTGTTATATTACCACTGTCCTTTTAAGAAGTTTTTTTTCCGAACTTCCTTGAGCACTGCTCACAAAATAGGTTCGTTCAGTTTTTTGGTTTTGACATCACTGAACTCGGGCACAGCCGGCATCTTACAGACGAAAGGCATTCCTCCCTGTAGCTCGCACCCGATGTCGTCCCACTGCCGTGTAGACTCGGATCCATCATCACTCTTCCAGATGGTGACGCAATCCTCGCTGAGCTTACCCCGGGCGTGGTATCCGTTATCTGGTTCGCCAGGTAACCAGTGAGTGAAGTCGTTTGAGGAACCATCCGACCATACCCAACGACCACCCGTTACCTCTTGGTGGAGTCCGGTCCACATGCCATGGGGGATATTGGAGCCGATAGGATTTTCCTATCAGAAAATTAAATATGTATACATTATGCAAGAATTGGAATTCTACAGAATGCTTATTCCTCTTTTTTTTAAAGCCAAATCAGGAGTTAGAAATAAAGAAAAGTATATCAAACAACAAGTCGGTATATTTAATTTTCAAATCAATTTCAAATTAGTTTCAGTCATATATAATTTATTTAAATTTTCATTTTTCAAAGAAACAATCGTACAATTAACAATGAAAAAATAATTTGACAACGAAACCAAAGTGCAGAAACATGTTCCGATCATTACAATCAAAATGAAGAGCATTAACGTTTAGGTAATAAGGAAAAAAATAGCAAAAAAACAAAAACAAAACCCCAACAAAGAACAAACAAACAAACAACAACAAGAACAAACAAACAACAACAGTAAAGACTACATTAAAGTACTGAAATGAAAATGAAAATGAAAACAGAGTAGCAGAGCTTGTGGAGACAAGAAGAGGGGCACGATTATTTTGACCATGCACACATTGTTGTAGCCTTCTCGCGCTGTATATTTTAATGAATGGTTTGATATGTTTTATACAAATGCTTAAAGTAGATATTCAAAGCAAATCACAAATATGCTCAATAACGTATCTCTAGAAACTAGAAAGATTGCAGATGGTAATCGTATAAGTTTTACGTTAACTGCGTGTTTGATGATTAAAAAATAACACAAATGAAAACACTTCTCAGCATCTGGGATATCCGAGCGATTCGCCAGAAATATACCGATGTTTTCGTGACGTCACATCAAGTGCCAATCCTGCCTAAGCAGACGACGTCCTATATCAAGTGAACGTAACTGCAATGCAATTATTTTTAAATTATAAAGAATTTGGTTTGTTTCACCATGACCGTATTTCACATCATTCTAAAAGGGAAGTGAAACCGTTTCTAGTAACTAAAATCTTTTGTTTGTAAAAAGTCATGATAAGGGTCAATGATCAATCAAAGAAATCACACTTTCGAATTGTAAAGCCCGCTGAATTATAGCATGGATGGTATTCGTTCCCTCTTGAAACGCCGACATGCCGCGGTGCATGCAGCTGAAAATACAATGGCATCTTTTTTTGTTTACAAGCGATTAATTCCTTTATTTTTTTAACGCGGCATTTTTTATCAAAATAATACCATTCAGGAAATTTAGAGTGAGGCAACAAATAAGCATTTATACTGACGCTAGTGAAGTAAGAGAAATAAGTGAAGATGAGATGACAAAACAGGCACTGAAAATGTATAAGATGTTATGGGGCATCGTCTGCTTAGGAAGGATTGCTCCCTGGTATGACGTCACATATCTCAGCAGCGTTCAAAGAGCTCTATAGGTGCTATAGCGGGGCTGTGTTATATCATTTTATAATTGATAATAATCATTACTTCAAATGTTTCCAAGCGTTGAATTTTGATAACCTTGTTCAATCTAAGCTTCACCTATGCAATAATAAAAATTAAATCAATATTCAAAATCAATGAAATTCTACTTTAAGCCTTACTCTCACTGGCATTACGACCGCTTGCCGACATCTGACAACCCCCCCCCCCCTCTCTCTCCAAAAAAAAAAAAAAAAAAAAAAAAAAAAAACTGCGACCATCGACAAACCAATCTGCAAAAAACATCTGTCCGCTAATAGTTTCCGATCGGTTATAGGATAGTCGCCGAGCGGTTGTAGGCCAATCGCCGATCATCAAAGACTAATTGAACCGGCGACTGGCCGTTTATTATTCGGTGATCAATCGCCGACCTTATTTTCAAGCACTTTTCGAGCACTAAAGATCAGTCGGAGATCAGTCTGAGACCCGTCGCCAACCTTTCGAAAACCAAGAAAAACCCCTTCACAACCATTTTAGACGGTAAAACATTTTCGATGCAGCAGCGTAAATTTCTAGCCGACCAAAATGCTTTGGCAACCAGTTACCGACTGCTGACAACCAAATAATGATTCACGAAAACCTCTTTGAGATCTCAGGCAACCAACTACACCGACCAGTGGTTGTCGGAAGTCGACAACCGGTCGCAAAGCAGCGAGACCATGGCTCAAACCTCCAGCCGACCAAAACGCTCCAACAACCAGTCGCCAACCCCTGACAACCGTTTAAAAACTGGCAAAAACCTCTTTGCGATCTCTGACAACTAACTACCGACCAGTGGTTGTCGGAAGTCAGCAACCGGTCGTAAGGCCAGTGAGACCATGGCTTAAGGCAGTTTTTCAGAAAAGATCTTTTTTCTCACCATCACCAGCCATGTGAGGTACATAATCATATCAAGGTTACAAAGGCTACATATTACCATTCTCAGTCTATCTGCACTTTAAGGCTGACTGTTATATTCAAGCAACATATTTTTATGATAATTCAAACACATCATATTGCATTTAGACGTTGAAGACGAAAAATGAAATCACGATTCAAAAGGGTGGAGGGGAACGAGGGTCTAGAAAGGGAAAAGATAAAAGATAAAAAAGGAAACAGGAACTGATAGACTAGAGTGTTATTACTCTAGTCTTTACCAGTTGTTTTTATAAGAATTATGTTTTCGTGTTATGACCAAGTGGGCCTATTTAAGACAACAAACTTTAAATGTAATGAAAATCATGATTAGGAAGGAGGCTGATCTAGTAAATCGTTTATCGTCTGGTAAGGAAGGAAGTAGGATATACCAAGGGACTGTGTCTAATCAGTTATATAACACACGAATGTTATTGAAGGGATGTCATTATTATAGGTTTTCATGGTGTAATGAAATAACTCTCTTCACTCTTCCCTCGCACTTTCTCCCATTTCCCTCCCTACACCCATGCTTTCTCCTACTTCTCCCATTGATCCCTCTATTTGTATCTCCTTTCTCTTTCTCTTTCTCTCTCTCTCTCTCTCTCTCTCTCTCTCTCTCTCTCTCTTTATGTCTGACAGCCGCGGCGTCATACACAGGAGGACAAGGGGAACGCCCCCTCTCATAACAAGTTTTCAGCAGCATCACGAAAAATTCCTGATATACTCCCTTCCCGCCCCCATGAAAAAAGACAATCCAGTGCTCTAGCTCTCCCAGCAATGCAGTGCCACCCCTCATCGAGAAAATTCTTGTTACACCGCTTTCTACCGGGTATTGATTGCATTGCTAGTATGCACAGTACTCAAGAGTACAAATGATGAAAAATACAGTGTGTTTAGAACTTTGTTTTGGGGGATTTTTATCAAAATGCTATTTCATTCAAGTCCCCCGCGCTTGTATTAAAAAAATATCGTCATAAATTTTTTAGATAATAAACTAATAAAACCAGTAAGAACTGGTATTACAAATATTCTAATGCATTTAGGGGAAAAAAAATGTTTTCACCATCGATCCCTCTAAACTCTTTTTGTTTTTGCATTGTTAGTTTGTTTGTTGTTGTTTTTTGTCTTTCATACGAAAAAAAATCTTTGGCAAGATAAAACACTTACGTCTTCTAGAGTACCAAGATCACTGATTGCCGATTTGAATATTTCATAGACGAAGTCATTCTCGGCCTGATCATGAATGGACACCAGATGAGCAATGCCGTCTGAGTCGAAGTGTTGATGGCATGTCGTCTCCGCTTTCGACCACGGCACCATTTCAGCGAAGTACCGGTAGCAGTATCCGTTTCGCTGAGTCCAGGTATGAGGGCAAGCGTATTCGCTTGGAGTGTTGCCATACGTGTAGGAGGTAGCAGCGCAGAGCAGGAAGAACAATATGGCCTTCATGATGTTCTATATAGATAGATGGAATAATGATAACAAACAGCTTATGACTATAAATATTAACATGTTTTTAATGTTGTATCCTATATTGTTTTGGATGTGTATCTTGTCCCAGTATTTGTACTTTTTGTAGGTCTATAGTCTTCTATTTCCACTCGGAAGGGAAATACCACTCCTTTTTTCTGTTGTCAAAGTATTTGTCAATGCTAACGATTCTTTCAACATCATGCAACATGAAGACTTGGATGTCAATGGATATAGTTGGATACATAACGTTTAGAGTCAAAACTCATTGGTTACTTTTTTATTTATTATTTTTTTTAACACACATGCACACACTGGTATCAATATGCCTATAGCACTTCATTTATTTGATGTACGATAAAAGAGCAATGTAGATAAAATGCCTTGCTCAAGGGCATAAGTGCCGTGCCGGGGATCGAACGCCCGATCCTCACATCTCCAGTCAAGCGCCTTAAACCACTGGACCACGGCACCTCCACTATGGAATATATCGATACATACGTATATATATTTCTTCACAGTTTATTTTTGTCCTTCTTTGATTATCACGTATTAAAGTGTAGCCAGTGGAGGAAACTCCCCCGGCTTTACATTTGTATGATTTTCCCCAGCATATTCATCATTGTTGTATATAGGCTAATTAATAATTATACGAGTCTTCTTGTGCCTGTTAAAGTTGTCTCCCCCCCCCCCCCTCCCCCCTCACGAAAAGCTAACTAATTAGATCGGGGAGATATAATCATAATATCCATTATATTCGAAAGTTTCTTATTCACATAAAAGATCAAAGTTAGTCAAGTAACAAAAGGTACATAATGAAAGATAATTTCATTTAATTCGAAGCATACAAGGATTATAGGTCAGTAGGCCTATAGAATTGCAACACGGTAGATCTTAACTGAAAACCATGCAAAATAATTCACAAAACATAGATCTTACCTAAAATCTGAATCCTAAGCCGAAGAAATAATCTGATTCTCTTCTCAACTTGAAGAACGGAGCAAAATTGTTTACACAATCAGAGAAGATACGCTGTATGAATGCTTTAAAGACGTCTACCAACTCCACTTCATATCATTAGGACATACCGAACGACAACATGGACATTTCAAACGACGTACTGTCCAGCTATCAGCTCCAGAGCAGAAAGTAATTAGCCGAAAGATAACCAGTACACTGTACGAGCGATGCTCACATTCCAATAATGACTGAACTGTATGTTGTTTAGATTAACTTTGGTCGCTTCTGAAGCGTTTACAAAAGAGCACGTATGATCGCATCATCAATTAGTTGCGAACTTATTCCGCGATTGAGATTCCGTATACCCGCGTCATTCAAAGAAAAGCAGAGATATGCACAATATTTTGCGTACTTTTGGGTAAGAAGAAGGAGTTTTTGTGTTATGATATGAACGTCAGACGCCAAAGGTTTGTGCCATCTGCCGCGCTGCCTCACCAGAATAACAGACTTGGGGCTAGACAGAGAGGTTTTTTCCCCCACCCTCTCTCTCTCTCTCTCTCTCTCTCTCTCTCTCTCTCTCTCTCTCTCTCTCTCTCTCTTTTCCTCTAATTCTCTCCATTTCCCTCTCGTTATATATATCCCCTTTTCCACTCTATATAGCACTTTCTTTTTCTCTCTCTCTATTCCCTCTCTCTCCTCCTCTCTTCATCTCTCTCTCTCTGTGGCTCTTCTCCCCCTTCTCTCTCTCTCTCTCGCTCTAGCTCTTTTCCCACTTTCTCTCTTTCCCTCCCTCCCTCCCATCTCCCTAACTCCCCCCTCCATTTCCTCCTTTCTCTAAATATCTAGCTTTTCCCAATTATTTCCTTTTCTCCATCTTCTACCTTTCTGTTACATTTTTTTCTTTTGGTCTAACTTCCTTCTGCAGCAATTCTTCCCCCCCCCCCTCTCTCTCCCTCTATCTCCCTCTTCAGCCTATCATACGAAGTTGTGTTCCTTCCTCTTTCTTTTCTACATGTTTATGTTTTTTAGTTTGTTCAGTGCCTTTATATAAACCTTTAACAAAAGGCCCATTAAAACAAACGAAAAGAACCTATAACCCCTCACCAAGGAAGGAAGTTATATATCCAGGGGATTTCGTCTGTAATGTTTGTCTATTGTTTTTGGTCCTAACAGACACGAAAGGGATAATCTTGATGGTACACTTGGAAGTTGAAAGGGCATCCATAAATGCTGGTCGTCCTAATAACCGTAAAAAAGGGCTTACTTGTTACGCAATTGTGAGGTCTGAGAAGTATGACATATACTTAGCAAACTTCTTGTCTAAGATTGTTTACAGTAAAACTGTTTTACATTGATAGTTTTTTTTTTTCACACATCTTGATAACTTGGCACATCTTTTTTTTTTTTTTTTTTTTTTTTTTTTTTTTTGTAGCCGGCTATCTTTGCCTGACATTCCACCCACCAATGGCTAACTTTTGATCAGAATAACAAGTTTATATTTTGTGACTTTGGCACACTTGTGAAGTTCATGTCTTTTATTGCATTTCCAGCTTAACAATGAAGAATAATAAAGGCTGTTAATGTTTTGACGAGGAAATGTCTGTAGCTAACAGAATATGCGTTCGCACTGTAGTCTAAACCTTGTTGGATTCGGCGCTTTGTCATTAAATTTCGGATATTTACGCTATATACTAGTGGAGTGTATTGGGCAACTATGAAATAAGGTGTGTAACATAACAAATCAAAGAGAATTGTTTGGGATTGTATTATTACAGTTAAAGCCCCTACTAGACCTCGGACATGCTCAGATGTTAAGTGAAATAAATAAAATGATAATATGAAACACGATAAAAACTGCTTTCGAAAAATAAACTCAAGGTTAATTTCAAAGGCCTATTGTACTGCCCATAGAAATCAGGTTCCGGTTACGTAATACGCCATTGTAATGTTCGCACATTTCTAAAGGTGATAGACAGGGCTATTGAAATTGCCTTGAGTTTATTTTTCGAAAATAGTTTTTATCGAGTTATGAGTTTATCATTCCATTGAAATCCGTGACGTTTGGGACAATACTAACATTCGTCTTAGACCTGCCCTGTGTATCTTGGCTTATATGTGGATTGTGATTAACTGTGCTCATGGTGCTAGGCTTCGGCGAAACAATTTTTTTCCAGCCAAAACAATGACCAGACCACATACAAGTACAGAAAACAGGAAGTCTGTCGCATGTTTACCTCAATTTAAAGCCAGTCAGGATATCCAAAGCGGAACGGTTTGTTTGCCATTTTATTATCTTCTAGCCTTCTAGAAGTAGAACCTTTAATGTTAACTGGCGATAAAGCCTTTCAGACTGGAAAAAAAAAAGAAGTTTCAAACGTATACTGTCTAGAAGGCCTTTAAACTGAATGGAATCCTTCTGAATTGGAGAAGTCACTGTGCTAAAAAAAAGTTGCCCATTCACGTTTGAAAATTGCCACTATCAAAGTGTATGTAAAGTCATTAATTATCCAGCATCACTTGATGTCAGAAAGAATTTAACTGCATAAAAATCCTAAAGAAGTATGGACATGCACCCTTCTCTCCATTATGTTCAGAAAATGACGAAAATATCTCTTTTTACATGACTGATGACCAGCGCAGCTAAATACTGGTCATCGAAATATCACATGACCGAATGGAAACACTGGAGATAAGAACAAAACATTTGTCAGAGAGAGAAAAATAATTCCAATAGTGCACCACCGGGCTATGATAACACAAAAAAGTCAGAAAAGAATTACCCAACTAACGATGTATTGCTAACAGATATGACCTGGACATCTATCAAACGTCTTCCAAAAATCAAGCCACCTGGTCAAAACTTGACAGTAATTATAAGCCTAATAATTCAATCACATCCCCCAATTAATTATTTATGGATATCATTATATGCACTGTATACTGTATTATGATAACGCCAAGTTCTGAATAGTTGATGAAAACATATTATATGCGAAAACTGGATCATACAACAGTATACACTCCTATATGGCACGCCTGTTATGCTCCTGAAAATGAACCCATGTTGTAGATGGCTGTTTGACAGGGTTATCTTTTGGCAGAACTAAAGGGAAAGTTAGGCAGAGAGAGAGAGAGAGAGAGAGAGGGGGGGGGGGAATACTGAAATAGGGCTTCAGATGAATGATAGTACATTACAGAAAGTAAAAACAATAAGAGGGGACGGTCATGTCTACAGGATTTGAAAGTCCGTGAGAAAGAAAATGTTTTCCCTACCTTTTCCTTTTCCTTCTTATTATAGTTTTCTTTTAAAAATAAATTCGTACTCACACAGTACACTTCCACTATGACACTTTTGATTCTTGTCACCTCTCTCTCATTAATTTTCTGTTTTGCTCTCTTTTCCATTTTCTATATTTTGCTCTCTCTCCTTCTCTCACTCATTATGTTTATTTCCCCCTCTCTCCCTATCTCTCTCCCTATCCCTCTCCCCCCCCCCCATCTCTCTCTCACCCCCATCTCTCTCTCCCTATATATATATATAATTATATGTCTCCCCTCTCTTATTCCCCTCTCCTCCTCCTCTCCTATACCGTCCAATCTTGAGGCGTTCCCCCCCCCCCCCTCAGTATATTTGGTTCAATGTCACTAACTGCATACACTCTTTCCTACATAATATATCTCACACTGTTTTACTATTTTTCTTCTGTAGTGTTACCGTTACTATTTCAAAACTTGGCTGTACTCTCTTTGATTTTATCTGATGAAATCCTATACTGTGCCCGGTTGTGTTGTCGTACATGTTGTACATGCCCTGAAATCACTAAAATGAAGGAGGAAGCGAGAAAATTTAAATAATTGGACTAAAATAATTGTGTTTCACACGTTATTTGTTGTACTGTGACTGCCAAATGATGAAAATAATAAATCTAAAAGGAACATAATTCCGAGACATTTTGTGTTTTATTCTGGTATATCAGCAATTTATTTTACACAAAAATGGAATACAGAGAATGTGAATATCAGTTCCATGTCAACATTCATTTTAACACAGAAAAAGAGTTGGTTTAATTATCAGCTAATTCCCGTAAGTTTGAAGAGGAAATGTATAATTAATTCTTTAAGCAAAATACACTTGGAGTGTTCCAACATTTACATGCATTATTTGCTGGAGAAGACTGTGCATTTATACCACCTAATCCTTGTGATTTTAAGTTCACATTTGCTTTTTTGTCATCCTCATTTATTACCTTTTTTTTCTCGAAAACCATGAAAACGATCAGTAAATTAGAGCTTCTGCGACAGTTTTCAAGAAGAGTTCAGCAAGGTTTTACATATTCAAATTCACCGCATGTGTCTGATGTATAAAAATGTACGCAATGTTTCCAAGTCAAACAAAATATCAGCATGAAATTAATGACAACATAATTGAATTCCTGGGATAAATTACGTTCTCATGATTAAATTCTTATATTCAGAAAGTTGACATTATACATTATCATAAACAATGGGTTTTAGAACCAAAATTTTATGATCGGAAAATGCAGTGATGGTCACCATGGTCAAAATCATTTATTTGATAGAAATATATAGGCCTACCCAAACCCGGACACTTATCAAGGTTCAAGGTTCAAGGTTTCTTTCTTTTCCACAATGTCTTTTGGTGTTTTACATAATAAACAAATATGTATACGCATGTTGATATAAGGTAATATCAAACAAAATCACGATAAGAAATGTTTACATAAATGGGGACACATTTAAGCTCAGCTATACAGATCTGTAGTCAAAATTAATGATGGAGGAAAAGTCTCCGCTTAGAAGGCACATGTAATCAACAAGCTTGGTTTGATATATATATATATATATATATATATATAAAAGAAACGATGGGTATATCAGAACCAACATTTCAGGGGAGATTTTATTTAACACCGATTATCTACCTAAGATTTCAGGTATCATGTAAAATATATATTTTTCACCTTGGTAAGGATTTTACAATACTATCGTAGTTTATTCCCACTTCTGTGAAGAAAAAAAAATACTCTAGAATAAATAGTGCCCAGTATACAAATAGATGTAAAAAGTATTACACCAATTACACAAGTTGATTAATTTACCAAAGAGTCTAAATGTATTGGATTTTGGTTCATTTTATGTGCGTCACATAAAAATTCATTCATTTTCCTATTTCCCTATTTTCATATTAATGAATGTTAATGGTATAATCTTTTTAAAAAGTTGCCTGTACATATAAATATCTCATATACCCCAAACAAACGTTATATAGAGTTCATTAAAAAATATTTTCCACATCCATGCATTATTATGTTGATATACAACTAAAGTATGACAATTTTTCTTATGATGTGTACTTATAAAATAATACAAACTTCAACATAAAAGAAAAGTACCACAAGTTTTCATAGCCACCCCCCCCCCTCCCTCCTTCGAAAGACTCTTATACAAAAGCATACGAATAAAACATTATTGTAAGAAAAAAAAACGAGTACAAAGAAATATGAATAGTGTAGTCCCGACAATAAGTCCTCTTTGATTCCACACGGTGGTGTAGCAGAGGGAGGAGGGGGGGGGGGGGTGTCAGACTGTCAGTCGTTAAGGGGGCAGGGGCACCGGTTTTAGTCGGCGAATAAACTTCGAGAGAACTAGACCATCGATAGAGCTGGAGGGTGTGGTGTTATCTTCATTCCATGTCGCCCCTATACATCCCTCTCTCGTTCTCCTTCTCCTTTCTTGCTATTCGATGGGGGCACGTTCCCCCGTGTCCCCTGTATCTACGTCACTGTTTTCGCGAACAAAGGCGGCATGAGAGTGTTAATATGGTGTCATATATTGATTATCTTGGTAATCACTATCCCTCGGTCTGAAGAAAGCTGGAGCGCCCCCACTTGATGATTTGTCAATTCGTGGCTCGATGACTTCCATCCAGTAGCTTAGTTTCCGTGTTTTCTGGAAGGCACTGCCGCGGTTGTCAAACTTCACAACATCTAGGGGTGGAGGAGTAAGTGAAAAATAATGTTTAAATATGAGAAAGACATTTGTGAAATATTTCTAAGGGGGCAGTCAGAAGATGCGCAGTAAATGATACAACGATAAACGTCTACGCAACCTCCAGTTTAAATTCTATAAGTATTTCTACGAGTATTTTGGAATACCTATTACATCTATATTACTATAATTATTCTCAAACTATTAAATTTAACTCAATACTGTTTATTGGGAAAATGACAATAAAACAAGATATATCAGTCATGTTGATCATTACCCTGAATACTTCTTGATGATTGTTGGGTGCCAGTGACATACCCTTTTCTACTTATTACATGGCATTATGGAATTCTCTACCAAGAATACTTCTGTTAACAATCATGAATATTACTAAAAAGGGGAGACAGACAAATGAATGGTGAAGAGGAGAAGAGGGATAAAAATGTGATGAAACGTTGATGGTATTCGTAAATACAACTTACATAATCCGGGTTCTTCGAAGAGAACTTCTCCGTCCTCTGGGATGATGTGACTGTTATACCGCTTCTCATCCAAGATGGAGACCTTATCTCCCGAATCCAACAACCTGTAGATTCCGAAGGCTATGTCGTTAGAGGCTGTCTTGAACTCGTATCTGTTGGTAAAACATTTTTTGTTGTTGTACGGAATCAATTCTACTGATGTACTTTCCTCTTGTATATAATATTAATCAATGATTTTGTTTGCTGCTGGAAAAACAAACTGTGTCGAACAATAATGTGGATGATTTGAAACACTTTGACAATGTGTCCATGATGTGTTAACACTGGATTTAGACTGTGTTACACAGTGCGATACACTGTGGACACAAATGCACTCACAGAGATTTCATACGACAGTAGAGTTCAAAACAGTTACATGGTGATTCCAAAGTGAACACCGTGTGTTTACATTGTTTACACAGCATGACACACTGTGGAACAGAGCAGTGTCCACAAAGTTGATAGATGACTCGTTCATGGTGTTAATAAAAAAAAAATAATATAATTTGTGTTGACAATGAGAACAGTTTTGTGGTCACATCTTGTTTACATTTTCTAACAGAGTGGGATAGACTGTGACCAAAAACAGACCAAATAAAGATATTCACAGTGTATGTAAGCATACTTTGTTCACACTGCTTTTACACTGCATGACACAACCTGACACATAGGAGCCATAGACCGAAATCACAGTGTTCGCATGACAGTGTTACCAAGCACAGAGAAGATTAGTAGCACTTATATTTCACACAGTGTTAAAATGAGAAGAGAGTACAAAGTGTGGTACAGTGTGATACAGTGTGGCTAGCCTGTTTACACACTGTGTACACAGTGTGATAAAATGTTGCTGCACCAATTTAAAGTTCATTATTGTTGTCATCTCTGACATGACCAGTTTGAAAGGACAAACCTGAAGATACTGCCTGCCGTCGAGACCTTGTATTTGACTTCAGTTGACCTTTTACCGGGAAGCTCTATGAAGGTCATGTCAGCATGACAGAGGTCGCTTCCCTTTCTGTAGTAGAATGGAGGAACTTTTCCTCCAAGGTTGATCTTTATTATTTATAAGATATGAAAACAAGCATAATGTTTGGCGGTTTGGTCAATAAGTAAACTAAGAAATTATCTTTTTTTAAATGAAATAAGTTATGTCATAATATGCTGATGTTGCGGCTAAGGACAGCTACATATTGTGGACGGAGAAGTGAAGGTTAACCCAATCAGACTGGTTCAGATATCAAAGTGACTATACCTTTTTTTAAAAATTAGTTAATGTACAGATATATTTCACCATAATTTTGTAGTATATTTTACTGCATTCGAAAAAATTATAATCTGAATACTAAAAAGGAATATGGCACTTTTTGGTTTTATCTCCTCGCAACTGTACGTATTGCTGAAGACCATAACACCTGACAACTCATATATAATACATATACACTACTTATAAAAGTCTAAGCTATTTTGTCCACAATACCGACCACAACTGATTTTTGTATATCTGATGAATGTATCGAGCTGATATCCATACTTGAGCATGAATTAGACAAAATATCAAATATAATGATATTTTGATGTAAATTCATATTCCAAATTATTCCACAATATTTGGTAACGTATATTGGACATTAACTATGTGCTCGTTCACATAATATGATAAAGATTCAATGCAGGCCATTTTTCATATTTTACCTTACTCGGGCACATGTTCGGTATACCGTCTGTATCAGTTAGGGTACCACCCCAGTGAACTGGCAGAATCTCAGCATCGATGTGCTCCAAAAGAACGTCTCGCCAGTTGCCTACATGAAGATGAGTAAACCATTCAACAAAAACCCCAAAAATGTTTAGTTATGGAAAAGGTGAAAAATACTTTCTGAGCTTTCTCATTCTTTTTATGTCATTGTGGTAGAGTATCATATTAGAAATGTTCCCTGAAAAGACATGAAGGCTTGCTCTTCAAATGCCCTCATATTCGAAATATGACGAGAAAAATTTAAAAAGTTTGGACCAAACTCTCATGCAACTGTGCATGTATACTCCCATATACACATTTCTGTGTACAGTGCATTTGACTTTCAGTAAGACTGAGTAAATTTCTTATAATCTTGATGATTCCAAAACTCAAAGTATGCAATAATTTTAATGTAGTACATAATAATCCTTTCCTAAATTTTGCTTCCATACAATTTCTTTCACAATGTAATCGTATGACCAGGGGAGCGTTTCATCAAGCATTTTGTCAGTGATTTTTACTGACAAATTTGCTCTCAGCCAATCGGATGCAAGGATTTCAGTAGCTTATAACAGTTGTCGGTAAAAATCACCGACAAAATGCTTGATGAAACGCTCCCCTGAAATCAACCTTCTCTTTAAGTAGAAATTTTTATTATCTCATGTGATACATCAACGGAAAGGCAACCAGCAAAGTATCTCGATAACCAGTAACAAATCTATACATGTAGGTTTTCCGTCACAGATGGCGATCCCTGTGTCGTATATTCCGACCTACGATTTTGCATCACCTGTGAGGTATGACATTGGAATTACCCAAGTTGCATTATATAGCGCGTTAATTTTAGTTTCGAACCCCATCATGCCTATATAGGCCTCCCTGGGTCAAGACTAAAGTTATATTCACTGATCCAAACTACCTCAAATAATTATGTTTCTCATCTAATATGAATCAAGAATTTTCATTACTTTTTTAGGGGGCCATTTTTTTAGTTGAAGAGAATGATTTTGTTAGAAGGAGGACTTACTTCCTAGGACGTGTATTCTCTCTTTAGTGTCGTCAGTAAAGCATGGTCTAAGAAGGTAGTAGGCTACAGGAAGTAGCTTGGAGGGACGGACCACGAACATCTGATGAAGAAAACCTGGATAATGCTCCTCCATGATTGTGAAGATCTAAAGAGATAAAGATGTATGAAGAGTGAGGGTGGGGAAACAATTACCAGAATTTTCATGATTTCGCGCCAATTCTCAATGAATGTTTCAAAGTTTCAAAATTTCAAAGTTTGAAGTTTATTTATTTTCCACAAACATACATCTTTTACTTTAAAAAAATCCCAGTACATATGAAAATTAAGAACAGGAACATAACAAATATTAATTAGAACATAGATATAACAGAACATCATTCAGTAGACTTACACTGATAAATCAATAATTGGCATATTGTAATTGTAAAGGAAACATAAGTGGAGGAGTCTGTTAAGTAAGAATGGCTTGTATTTCATAGACCCCTGTTTTGATAAAGTAAAAATAGTTACAATCCTTAAATTAAAAAAAAAGAAAGAAACGTGCTAATTTGAGCAATATTAGCATATTTTTAAAGGAAAAAAGACAAAAACAAAAAGAAGGGGGAAGTGAATAGTACTGGGGGGGGGGGGGGAGAATGCATATTAACTTCAAGAAAATATTGTAACAATCTGGAAGAGGTATCTAATCAAGCATTACACCCAACTTTTACATGTTCAATGGGATTTTCACAAGTTAAAATTAATAAAAATGAACTGAACATAATATAATATGAAGTAGCAAAGTTGTTGGTAAGATTATATATACATGTATATACATATTTTGTTTTCACAAAGTCTTGGGTTTTCGATGGGGCCGTATAGTTTAAACCGGAGAGGACAATTAATAGAGGTACTGTGGTCTGGCGGATAAATTAAAGGATTCATATCTCCGCTGGAGCACTAACGTCCTTTGGAAAGACAATGCATGCACCCGACGAAGGTGGGATAAGTGGTATATCAACAGAAAGAAATTCATTGAATGTCCCAGCGTTCAATATTATATAGGATAGAGATGCCGGAGCCAGTGTAGCATCATATCATATTGTCCATATCATGCATCATTTTTTTACGATTATTTTTTTTTTTACCTCAGTCATGACCGCCATACCAGGTTTCCACATGTGACTAGCGCCAAGGTTATCGAGATCGACAATGAGTGTGATCCCTTCGATATGACGACCGAGCTGGGGAAGAGGAAGCAACGAAAATTAGCACTCAAACTTTAGGCCAATATAAGCATGAGGGGAGAAGGGGACACAATCGTCCATTCCTCCCTCAAATGACCACCACCCCCCAATAAAATGTACATAAGCGATGTACCCAGATACCACGAGACTTTTTACCCCCCCCCCCCCCCCCCCCCTCTATAGACGATCCTGATCAGCCTTTGAGGACTACACATGCACTGGTGTCGGGCAGCAAAGGGAAATTCCGACTTTAGCAAATTTCGAACTTTGGATTGTTATAATCTACAAAGCACACCCTTTTATCAGTTAATACAATAGAATGGTTTTGTTTGATAATTATGAAGATGATAATAATGAAGTCTTCTACCATGTCTACAGCGCCGGTATATCTGCCAACTCAGGCGCTCATGGCGCTTACTCCAGAATATATATAACATATACTGTTGAACTCCGTAGGTCCAATGCTTGTGGTAATATTTACAGTTGAAAGAAAACAAATAGTTCCAAAAAATAATTATCTGCATTGTTCAATCATTCAGGTCATCAAATAGTTAATTTTCTAAAATGAAAAGATGGATCTTGAGAGCTTTATTGAAAGATTTCGTGGTGATAGCTGCTCATATAAATCGTGGAACTATACCTTTGCAGCAACCAATGGGAATGATCTCACGAGGTCAAAGTACTTTGAGGGGGGGGGGGGAGTAGATATATTTTCTTTTATATTTTTTAGCATTCAAACACGTTTTAATGTGAAATATTTCGGTTAAAGGAATGACTTGATTCATGTCTTTGATTAAATGTGTTCACATAATTATAAAGAATTTTACTTTAAAAAATCAGTCAGCATCTGATGTTATTATCGCATTAATAAAGCCCCTGAATACCTTTGGGGTTAACATTTTACCTTTTGTGAGATGATTTTCTGTTCTTTTACCATCCTCTCAATGATAGCAATGTTTGTTCGAATGAGATCTCCTGTCTTTACTGAGTATACCATTCCTGTTATAAAAACAATCGGGACCGCTTTTACAACTATAGGTTTGTTAAATTTAAAACTAAATGGATATGAATATAAAATGTTGAAAGAACATCAGGCAGCGTGTTTTCTTTCTGCAATGATCATTCAGAAACAAGTGAATATTTTCTACAGCTCAGCTTCTTTAATGTATTATATAAATAACATTTTCTTTAATTAAATGAAATGTATATCCGTATAAAGTTCCAAGCAATCAGAAGCCTGTTGTTTTTTTTTTAACATAAAGTGATGATTAAATACAAAACAAAGCACAAATGATTGTGGAATGAAGTAACTGACCTTTTGGGTCAACATTCCCAATTGGACTTAGCCATACCACGTGACCCTGCTTGTCCAATCCTAGTGATCCTCCCGGCCAGTATTTCAGACAAACCTATAAATCCATGTGGTAAATAAATGAAGATTACAAAAAAATGTAATTTCAAATTTCTTATTCCTTCAGAATACTACATAATCTGAATGTAAAAAGAATAAATGTTATTTCTAAAGATTACAATTAATGTTTAAGATGACAGAATTATGACAATGAATACAGGGGTCCTGTAAAATTAGAGGGTAAAATTAATTTAGCCCACAGGTATTTCAAAACATAAAATCAGGGAATGGAAACTTTAAAAATAAAAAGTAAACTGAACAACTTTCTTGTACAGTGTATAATCATGATTATCCTAGCAGATATGTGCTGGGAAAGCAACTTTTTATATTCGCTAGATTCCCCAAAGCAGATAGTGAACAATTTTATTAAAACGTACCTCAGGTATTTTAAACCATTCGTGTATGGTGTCTATTCTCATTTGTGCTCGCCACACAATATCCTGAAAGAAAATTTACATCAATCAAGTTAGGTTTGCTTTACTCATTCAATTAATGTAGAAACCCTGATGTAAAATAGAGATGTATTGACTGAAAAGTGTATCTCGTTCAATAACGGGGTAATATCATGTACTTTGAATACGCTTGTTTTGCCACAAATCGTTTTATTTTTTTGTTGTAAATATCATATACGTATATGCTGACTCATTTTAGTACAATGGAATTATATAGATACTCATGAAATTTCTAGACATCTGAAAGCGTGTCAATATTCCTGTTCAATTTTTCGAAACGTTCGCTGCCCTCCTCTTCCACCATAGAAAATAGGCTGCTTCGTTAACGATTTTCTTTTCTTTTCAAACAGAGGATTTTGTTCTAGTATGATAAGCAAGGAAAATTTTCAATTATATTTGAAATGATCTTGATAAATGACATGCTCGTCCTAAAAAAAGGGTTGTTTTTTTATTTAGAAAAATGTTTTAATACAGCTGTTTGCCTATATGCCAATCTTAATTATAATATATTACTTCATCTTATCACTTGTTTACCAGTGTATCATATCAAACTTGTATATCTTTAACATAAGGAACTCCTCATTAAAATCCTATCATCATAATTCATTTAGCAATCTAGAATAAGAATGTTAGATCAAGCAAAGACATTCATAAATTACAGTCCATGTCATAATTGAGATAACGGTATGCGTGAGGGAAGTTTGTCATTTATTTCATAAATCAGACCTTTCATGTATACACTGTTTCGGTTTTCATATGGCAAATTGTATGGTCAATGACAGATTAAAGACAAGTTGGGATTCCCCTTTTCCTTAATTTCAAGCGCCTATTATAATACCAAGGATTTCATATACACGTACACGTATTTCTGTGTATATGGTACCGGCATCGATCGAAGTTCCGTTATTTTGCATTAGATGTCTTGAATCTCCAAACAATATGCGTCAAATAGTCATCATTATCTGTGTGTTTTTTTTTCATAACTTATTTTCCTCACAAACATCTTCCTGTTTTGATTAGATATTTTAATATAGGAAGAGAAACATTTTGTACGAGATGAGTCCTGCATTTGAGTTGACCGGACGGAGAGACCCGAGGGAAATAGTTTGGAAATAAGATATAATATTTGGTTCTAGATCATAGCATGCATGCTCACAAACAAGACATCATAAAATAATAATCGTTATTATAATAATAATAATAATATATGAATCGAAAAAGATATCGGCGGTAAGATGTGGCATGTAGTGAACTAGAATCTTTTTCCACAATGATCCCAATTTACCACGCAGTCATTTTGTCTTCTTCATTACCGTCTGTATCAAAGGATTTGCACTGGTATATAGACTAACTGCATGTATGCCTATTAATATTAAACGTTCCTTAAAATCAAAACAACAAATCAAACTGATACTATCTTTCACTGAATACTGATAATGTTACTTATGTAAACAATACATTAAAAATGCTTGTCGGCATGAAGAAAACGGGAAATAAAGTAGAAAATTGAGTCAGGACAATACAACGTGGAATTTAATTGATTAATGATTTCACAATTAATAATGTAAACATTAACATAGATGATAAAGCATTATTTCGGAACATGAAGAACATGGCAAAGTAGGGTCGGCGCCAGGGTATTTAAATGGGGGGGGGGGGGGCAAAATGACGGGTATAGCAACGTCGCACGTCGAGGGTCTTGAAATAACAAATAGGACTATAACAGTTATGTCACAATTGCATGGCCTAGCCTTCTCTTCTCCATTTTCCCTTTTCTTTCTCCTTTTTCCCCCTTCTCCCTCTTTTTTTTTTTTTTTTTTTTTTTTGCTCGCTTGAAAAATGATAGGGGGCGGCCGCCCCCCTACCCCCCCCCCCCTGTAGCGCCGCCCCAGTGGCAAAGGATACGATTAAGACCACAATAATGTTCATGACATATACTTATAAGAAATGAAACAATGATCTCAAATATGAATGTTTGTAATCACTTTTATGATATGGATTCTATATAGGAAAGAAGGTGAATATGCATTATTATCTACAAAAACCTGAAACAGAGCAGAAGGTAGAGATTTTGTTCCCCTCTGTTCTACATTAGGCCAAAATATTGTAAACTCAACTTTATGCTTGGGTCTTACTAAGAATGTCATTACACATACCTGGCGAACAATAGACTCTGTCTTCTTGACGTCAAATTTCCTTGCTATTTTAAGAAGGTAATAGTGAAAAATGCAATCGAAGTTTAAGAAGAGAATAGTTAGTGTATATAACGTAATGAATTCGTTATATATTTCAAACACGATAAAAACTATTTTCGAAAAATCAACTCAAGGCAATTTCAATAGCCCTGTCTGTCACCTTTAGAAATGTGCGAACATTACAATGGCGTATTACGTAATCCGAACCTGATTTCTATGGGCAGTACAATAGGCCTTTGAAATTGCCCTTGAGTTTATTTTTCGAAAGTAGTTTTTATCGTGTTTTCAATGCTAAATGGAATATAAAAAAAAAGAGTCGTTTAAAAGTTGTCATCCTTCTTACATTAATGGTTTTCCATAAGCTTGTTGGAAAAAAATTGATAAATGAAAATATACGGGCAACTCAACATAACATATTTTCCAACTTGATATTCAAAATCATGAATAGGGTCAAAGTGGGCTTTTGTCCGTCTTTTTCCAATTATTCTTTCAAAATGAAATCTTTGTGTAATTATATAAACGCTTCATGAAATCCTTAGCATGTGCGCTTTTACATCTATTAAAAAAAAACAACAAAAGTCAGCTTTCTTATTACATCTCAAATAGCTAATGAGCTTTCAAAAATTTGATTTTACCTCGTAGAAAGCGCAGTAGATGGTGATCATCATGGATTGGTCTTTGTACATCATTCAGTCGTGTTTTTAGCTGCCAGTGATGAAAAACACAAAAAATCAGTAGCAGCTCCAGAATTTTAATATTTAAAGGAACTGACTGCAGCTGGGACGGGAGTGGAAGGAAGTCCGATGCCCACGCCACTGCATGGATTATATCCATGACATGTATCAAACAGCAATCAAAATATATGATACCGGTAAATTCATTAATTATTAGTCTTAATGATTAAAAACGGAATGACAATAAAATAGCGATCACAAAAATATCGCACTTTTTTTTTTAGCGTAATATTGAAATTCTAGATGTGAAATATTGTGCATATGAATATCATGAATAAACAATACTGTGTAAAGCTTTGTAAATTTCAATTTAAAAAAATAACATAATAATAGTATTCATCTATACCTTCCAACTCAAACTATGCATAGTTATTCTCTTTCTTACCTCTTTCAATGCATCTGCTTGCTTAGCATTCAGATCACTTAATACTCCACTCATTATGATTCCATACAATACTAACTCATCCTCATTAGAGTCAAAATATGAAGACAACTCAAGTCATAAACTCTGTAAGATCCGGTTTGCAAATCAGAATCCACAATAAATACACACAGCCTAAAACAATTGTGTAGGAGTCTAAAAGTCTTTAGACAGGTTCATCATAATGTCGATATACACTCTGGAAAAGTCAGTGCATGAACATTAACACCTTCGTCATTAAAAGGTATGTGTGTATAATTATTGGGAAGTTTAGTTTCGTTTGGGCGGGACCAGGAATTATGAATCTTCAGGGTCAGGTATAGTATGCCCTAATGATTGAATATTTTCTTGGAGGACCATATAACTTCCATTAAGAAATATAATTATACGCGTTTTCATAAAGTCTTGGTAACTTTGACTAAAAGATAATCTACATGTGGTTACGATAACGACAATGATTTATTTTTGCAGTTCATTAAGACAATATACCGAACTCGAGTTGTATCTTAAACGTGAGGGGGATAAATTATTCAGACTACCCTCTAAATACAATGGACTTGTGTCCAATGTTCACTTGATCGTAACAAGCCAATCTTTCATATCCATGCTGATGATTAATCTTAATGAGCAATTCATCTATCTAACATAGTGATCTTACACATCAGACTTTGACCACGTTGTTTGATCAGGTGACTGAATAATAATTGTTCATGATTTCCTTGATAACATGATCAACATAGTAATAGTTAGGCCTATCCATTTCAACTTTTAAAAAGATGGATGGACGGATAAATAGACAGATAAATAGAAACATAGATAGATGGATAGATAGATGGATAGATAGATGGATAGATAGATGGATAGATGATAAATTGGGCAACATTATTTCCTTCATTAATAATCTTTTGGGCAGCATCAATATCACTCTTGCCTTCCTACGCTGTCTTAGTGAAATTGTATATTGTGATTGTTCTATAGTTTTTGTAAGTTTACTTTTTATGAATGGATGAAATGAATGGAACGAATATACATCCGATTAATATAAAAATGGAAGCGTGGCCCGAAAAGTAGTTTAATGACGCTTTGATTCTGGGTATATCATATTCTAGTTGTTTTCCATCACATTTTCACTCTTTTCGTCATTGTAATTATATTCGTCTGCATCTTTTCGATCATAATTTCATGTGTTGTGAGTGACTCATATAGAGATTGATGCCCATACCGGACTTATAAGAAAATGTGATTTCCCTAAAAGTGTAGATCTATCATCTAAACAACAGAAATGAGTAAATAAGTCAAATAAAAATGGCTACCAAAGCAGAAATGAATAATAATATGAAGCAGGATGGCTTCCCCTCTTTTTTCTTAATTTCTTTCTTGTCAGGGCAAGATTTTTAGGCTTGTGCCTTCCTTCCAGTTCGCACTTTTTCAGACCTGTGCCTCAAAACAAATACGGGGAGCGCCATCTAGAGGTAGCAATTGTCATACAAACAAAGATGACATCTCTGGTAGCAGACTACACTTCTTCTTCAGGCTCTGACTCGGAGACTGAGCCTGAAATTTCAACCAATCGTCTAGAAAAGGACAGTAAAACGTAAGTGGCATGGTTAGGATCAATAAGTGATACAAATTACAGCCGGAAATGACCAAATTTGTATTTTTAAAATGCAAGATACGACTTTACTCCATACCATTACCCCACCTATTCATGTTTATGTAATGTCATTGACAATGATGGGAATCTTCGCCAATCTTGAGTTAGGGCCCTTGGGGGAAGCGGGGCAGGTGGGGCGGGGGAGGGGGGAGGGAGCGATGAGGAGGATTAATTCTAGTTTCTGTTCAGAGCTGACTACTTTACAGAATTGATGGTGATTTGAGTGAAGTTCAGGTAATAGAATTAGTATATCTCTGGTGGGTAAATTTATTATTTATGTTAATGTTTTTTAGCTTGTTATTTGTGGAATTATAACCTTGTTCATTGGATAAGTGGTGAAATGTGAAGATGTGAGATAATGCTAGCTGCCCACAGAATTTTGTAGGTGGTACACAAACTTTATTCTGCCAGCAAAAATCTTATGTTTTGTAATCCTGTGAGTTTTTATCTTGAAAAATGTGAATTATCACGGTGATCACACTTGAATTTAACTATGATATCTAACTGATGTAGACCCTATTGTCCTAAATTCTCTCTTATATATTTCACAGGCAACATAATCTATTGACCAGTCAAGATACCTCAAGTGCGTCAGACTCTGACTCCAGCACTGATCAAAATGAGGGTTCATCCAGCCATGCAAGTAAGAGCAGTTCAACAAAGGCCGTTAGTGAGAACAATGCTAACTGTCCACTGCCATTACCTCAAGGTTTTGCATCATCAGAGTCAACTGGTGGAACCAACAGTGGGAGTAACCTTCTGAGTTTGTCTGTCTTTGCAAATCCTTTTGAGCAAGCCAGACAAGACCAACTGTCTATTCTGGAGAAGCATGTCAAGATGAAAGAACAAGAGAAATCAGACAATGCTGCTGCCAGAGGAAATCAGAAAGTGTGCTACAAATTTCAGAAGGGAAAATGTAGGTTTGGAGACACCTGCAAGTTCTCTCATGGCGGTAATCATCAACCAGTGGTGCTGACTGGAGGGAATCAAGAAGCCTACCCTAGTGCTGCTAGCAGAGGTCACATGGGGGCTCCCTTCCAGGATGGGTATTACCATAATGACGAGGGACAAAGAGCAGAAGAGGAGGAAGAGACGATAAGAAAGAGGAGGAAAGACCGTGCAGGACTCAGTGAAAATCTGGTCCCATCGAAGAAAGCAATGAGAATATATGACAGGCAAAGAGTGCAAGACAGGCCTTGGACTGCAAAGAGATGATAACTCATGAAAATTTTTATTTGATTTTAATATTTGTACTGTTAAAAACATTTCATTAGAAATAGAAAACATTTGCTTGTTTTATTGTCTGGTGAGAGTCATAATTGCATTAACTCCATGCAAAATGATGTGACTGGACTGACTGAGCACCCTTCTAGCTGACAGCAGACATCTCAAAGTAGTCATGAATAAAGTTCCTGTAGCTATACATTCTATATACCCATCATTGCTTCTCAGCAACTGATTGTTAAGATTAGATTCCATTACGAAAGGAATATTGAAATATTTATAAATATTGTGTGAAATGTTTGATTAAAATGATTAACTGATTTAACTCTACAATATGTATGTAAATGCCATTGGAACTTACTATTCCACCTGTGTGAACCCCGTGCCTGCTTGTTGAAAAATTAATACCCTGGCACAGGAGAACTGTAATTAAAAGGTTCATTCAAAGTTGAAAATCACACTTACAATAGTGAAATAAATTTTTAGTAGCCATTATGGTTTCTTCTCAATGATTATCTATTTCCTAAGATGAAAAAAAAAATGATCCTTTTTCATTTTTTAAAATTTTTGTTGCTGTACTGTTTTAACAACTTTTTCCTGGAGCCAGGACCATTGTTTACTATTTATTCAGCTGACCTCCAGTTTGCACAGTAAATGCAGGATTTTCACTAGAGTAATATGGACAGGAGCATCAGTATTCCAAAGACTCCAAACTAGCAGGGGAAAAAAAGCATTTACCCAACCTCAATTTGTTCTGTAAATAAACAAAAAAAGGTTGTATTAAGTCTGATGAGGTAATTTGAAGAAAATCTTTTTTTTTTTTAAATCATGTATAGTTATGCATCTTTGTATATATGTATCTTTAATTATATGAAAGTTAAAAGTCACTCTAGATATTGAATCATTTCTTTTGACAGTGAATGTATGTTTTTGTCTCTTTGATGCTGATGCTGATAATGATGAAGCTGCTGATGCTGCTGATGATGATGGTGGTTAAGGTATTGTTGATGATATAATGGTGATGGTAATGATGAAACATTGAAGATGATGAAATGTGTCATAGTGAAAATTGTCTTTGTTTATTACCACATTAATATTGTGTAATTTAATTTTCATAACTAATTCTGAATTGAGGAAAGAATGGGACTGTCAAGTAACAATCTCAAAGTGACACAAAAAATTACAGCCTCGTTTTAATTTCAATATTTAAAAAAAAAAAAAAAAAACTTTTGGCAACTATTCAATGGATCATTTCTCTTTTCTAGATTCATTTATAATTTCTTTTCCAAATGCCAGATCAGAAACTCTTGTAGGGCTTTGACACACCATTTGTTTTTATATCAGCAGTAACCTGCTCCACTCTCTATACACCACAAATGTAAAAAATATCATTTAATCAGCATCATCTTCATCATCATCACCGTTATTATCTTCAACATCATCACCATTACCATCATCATAATCATAATCATTATTACCATCACAAACATCAATACCACCATCATCATCATAAACATCATCCCCATAATCATCATCATCATTACAATCATTGTCATTATCATCATCCCCATCACCATGAAAATTTTAATTACTATCATAAACATCATCACCACCACCAACTGTCATAGTCGTCGTCTTTGTACAGTGGAACCTCGTTATAACGAACTCCTCGGAACCAAGGAAATTTTCCCGTTATCACCAAGCCTGCCATCCGTCGACTAGCTAGAAGGGGTGGCGTCAAGAGGATATCTGGTCTGGTTTTGATACACTGTTGTATCAAAACTAAAAAACAATACAAAGAAGTGGGACCAGAAAATGATCTCGTTATAAGAGAGTTTGTTATAATGGTCTTCTTTATAACAAGGTTTCACTGTACTTTCAAATATAAATGGAATATAACTGCAATTGTTTTTCTTGTTACTCTTGTGATTCTCCAACCATACAAACTATAATAAAAATTACAAGTATACTGAGAATTGAAGCCAAAATAAAAAAGAAAAAAAATTATTTATTTTAATTTCTACAAAGATTATATGGTTTCATATATCTTCACCATAGATGGCATTAGATGCATTCCTTCATAAGTTAATGAACATACTCAGGATGTTAGGAATGGAGATCTACACTAGCATACAAAGGGACCTGGCCTAAAATCTAAAATGGGTCTCACAGTCTCGTGAACTTCTGTGACATCTTGTGCACATTACGGGTACATATTTGTGGTACATGTATAACATTCTACGTACATGTACATGTTTCTTGTATGACAGCTAAAATAGTAAATGGAAACAGCTTGTAGTATAGACAAATAAAGCAGGATGGCCACTGTGAACATCTAAAATCATTTTCAACATCTGCTATCACAAGTTACACAAGTACTTAAATCCTCTACTTCATCTATACTATGCTATGATTGCAGGGCCTACAGGGAGAACAATATTAATTACTGATGAGGCTACCCTGGGTAAACAAGACATATTATTATTATCATTATTAACTCTCTTTACACGGAACACACTTCCAATATACCGCATGTATCATAACAGGTGATAGTAACCTGTCAGAAAGGATTTCAGCCTCTGAAGTCACAAAGGGTCTTCAATGCTGATAAAAGCTGTATCTCTGAACAGGAGTTTTCCTTTGGAGCTGGTTTGAGGGCCAGGGTATTTGTGGTAGGAGGGCAGGTTGATCAATGTAGAGTGGGCCAGTCACAATAAAATTCCAGAACTGAATGTTAGTCCAAGTCCATCCCTGCATATTATGCTAATGATAGTTCTTTCTATCAAATATAAGCCATAGCATTGTAGCATGCCAAAAGCATACAAGTTTCAAATGATTTTTGCTCATGTCATTGTCAATATAAACGTATAACAGTTTGTTGGAAGTATATCATGTTATGGAAGCAACAGCAGAAGATTTCTTTTTCCTCTTCATTTTTGCAGGTGCACCCTTGATCTTGAAGGCCGTTCTGTCGAGATCAAAAAGAGAAAAACAGTCAAAAATAGTTATCCACAACACATGTTGTGTATTAGTTGACAAATATAATAAATGCATAGACAAACCTATTTAGCACATTATTGAAGTACTTTATCTTTACGTTTAAGGGCAAGGTATTTCACAATTCATTTGCATCAATGAGAAAATTCAAAATTTAAATCTTCAAGATGTAAAAACATATTTAATGTCATGCACAGCATGGATCAAAATAAGAAACATATTGCATTATCACCTTGCATTCTGAACAGTTCAACATTCATGGTCATTACAAGTTGATTCAGAGCAAATGAATTCATGGCAAGGCCGAGTATAACATAAAACAGTCTAAGTAGCTTAGCAAAACAGAGTGGCACAAACAGACGCGTCCAGGGGAGCGTTTCATCAAGCGTTTCGTCAGTGATTTTTACAGACAACTGTTATAAGCTACTGAAATCCTTGCATCTGACTGGCCGAGAGCAAATTTGTCAGTAAAAATCACTAACAAAACGCTTGATGAAATGCTCCCCTGAACGCAAACAGTGAAAACTGTTAGTACTAGCCAGTGGTGAATTAAAAGTTGTAACTGTGACATAAGTAATGACAGTTTTGGCAATATTGGGCCTAATCAAGTTTATAAAGTTATTTTTACCTCGGCAATAAAATTATGATTCTCAACAATATGCATTTTGTATTCCGAATGCATCTTTTTGTGCCACTACGTTTCGCTAAGCTACCTTATATAAAAAACAATATATATCTTATCTAATTGACCTACAGAATACAATTCCTTTTCAATATCATATGCATTTAAGATATTTCTCATTCAGAAATTATGAAGCTTAGAAAGGAAGCCAGGAGAAATCTGTGAAACATTTCATCACACTTTCATGAAAAAAAAAAAAAAAATTCAACAATGAAATAACTTACTGGCATGTTGTGCAGATTGGACTGTATGTACAGAAAACTAAAGAAAAAAAGAAGAAGAAAGCGACATGGTATGAATATAAGAGGATGAAAGTATTCATCCATACTCATCACCTGACATTTAGAGTATGAACTGGGTTTACAAATTAAAGGCATTGATTAGCCCAGGATTGAAAAAAAAAATCACTGTTCCAGCTAATGCTGTAATCATAATTGCAAACCTTTAGCTTAGACAGGAATCGCCTGAGTTTTATAAGCTGATCGGTCGTTTATATATCAAGATATTTACGATTGAACATTGATGTCGGGATAGAGTACCACCGAACCCTAAAGAACTCTTACGGTTGGCATACCTCGCTCTATCACAGAATACCGTACGGGCTGGAAACCCGCTCTGAAATCGCCAAGCGCTGGTGCTTGGTTTTTGTGACTGCAGCGCAGCGAAGAAGCCGAGCAACTTGCGCTAGCGATTGATCGTGATTTCCTCTTTTTTAGGATAGTAAACGGGTTCCATTTTCTCTCATACTTTCACATATCCTTAATTATATATGTAGTTAGAGGACTCACAGGACTGCACACAATTCACTGGCATTTGAGCTGATTTTACAATTTTTCACAAAGTTAATCAATTGGGTTTACACTTTAATGTCCTCTGGTTGCTTGATCCATGTATGAAGACATTCAACTTAGATTTGGTGTTCTCAAAGACATCTTCCATGAATGAACTTGACCCTCAAATTTTAATAATGAAATTAAAAGAGATATATCTTTACCCCTTGGTTTGTATTCCTTAAAAGTGCTGATTCCTCTATTAGGGCAGCCACTTGAAATTGATTAATGATTCATGAATGCATTTGCATAGTGAAATGGGTAAATGCTGCAAGCATGATATTCCAATACTTACTTGAGAGACAGACGGAGCAGACATAGCCTACATCTATGAGTGTTCGATGGCAGAAACATGCCGCCCTGTAGTCAACATGGATGGCTGGTGGTAAGACTAAGCTCTCTCTAAGGCATGGAGATGGCAGGTATACCCACTGGAGGATAACAAAGTAGAAATAAGAGTTACATGCTACACAGGTGATGACAGAGGCAGTTACTAACGATGCTCATCAAACAATCATAAACTGAACATCATTATTTAGGATAGCATGTAATGACAAATTAATATATAGAGCATTAAAATGGAACCAGAATGTGGTGGCTTTAGTATAGTATACAAAATTTATTACATGTATGTCCCTGACTCACATCTCCACAGTTGTGAATGACCAAGGTATGAGCAACTTTGTTTCATAAAGACGTATTTATATTTTCATTTCCCAAATTTACATAAATTTTAAGAATATGGGATGTGTAATACAGTCATACTTGCTTCATTGACCACCTGTCTGTAATGACCAGATTTCTTGTTTCCCTTTAACAGTGTTTCTCATAGAAATTTGTATTTTAAGGGAACCTGTATAGAAAGACCAACTGCCCATGAAGGCTCTTTTATTATTTTCAGTTCAGTTAATTTTATTGTCTCCTTTATTCAGTCTTTATATGCAAATTCCACAGTATTTGTAATGACAGTGTGAGGATCATGCTTTTCAGCACCCATTCTTCCCAGAATGAATGGAAATGAAACAAGAAGGCTGGAATTCTCAAAGGTGGTTTCAATTCAGACCATGGTTTATGCGTACACTTGAAAAGATCCAATAATGAACGCGCACCGGTCGTGCGTGGTTGGCAAAAGCGCTAAATTCACGCTAGTTGCCACGGTTCAGACCATGGTTTATGTAAATTCAGACCATGGTTTATTTAAATTAATTTACATAAACCATGGTCTGAACCATGGCAACAAGCGTGAATTTAGCGCTTTTGCCAACCACGCACGACCGGCGTGCATTCATTATTGGATCTTTTTAAGTGTACGCGCTAAATCAAGCGTATTTATACCACTAAATCTGCATAAACCATGGTCTGAATTGAAACCACCTTTGTGAATTCCGGCCTAAAAGACTTACCAGTAGGTACTGCAGTAACCCCATTGTTGATGGGAGCTTGAGATATTTTCCTCCTGTGATGTCGCAGGCCTGCTGTAACAAACTAGAATCCTTGTCCAAGATACATGCATCAATGGGAATGTTCTGTAAACAAGAAAAAGAGGGAGATATCAAAGACAAGATAAGAACAACAATATCAAGGTATGATGTAAACGAGATAGATAGATGACAAGGGAAAACAAGAAAGTTGGGCACGTACACAGATATAATTCACCACATTACAGAGAGTAGAGAAATAAGAGAGAAAAAAGAAAACAGAAATGACAGAGAAAACATTGATGGCACTTATTTCCTTTCACTGCCTGAATATGAGACAATTAAATGCTATAACCACAATATCAATAACCTAAATTTAGACTTTCAGTTTAAAATCAAAGTGTGGCATACATAGCTCCTTGTTTAAAAACTTGACAATTTTACCTGTTTTTGTGCTGTGAAGGTGACATTCATAAAATTCATGTACTGGGATGCACTGTCATCAGCTGCTTTGAGTACCTTTAGAAGGAGGAGGGAATGGAAGTGAATTTGAAGCCTGCAAACATGTACTAAACTGTAACTACAGTTTATGAATTTCACACACCGACAATATGAAATCAATCATCCTTTACCTATAAAAATTATGTCATAAATCAAGCAGGGATGTGTGATCATTGTCATAAGGCATTTAAATTGATAAAAATATGGCTTGTAGTCCCACTCAAGCATGACTCTTCATCACTGATATCATATTTATTTTTATGGATGATTATACATCTAGAAGCTATGAATTGGTAATACAGTCTTTATGTGTTAGTGTTCCAGAATTATCAATAAAACATTCATATTGCTGAGTGAAAACATAAACAGAATCCACCCATACTTACAAGGATTCTTGACTTTATCTTTTCTCCAACTGCAGATAAATGCATATATATAAAAATATATCACTCATTAACACACTTTCACACTTTCAACAAAACTATAATGAAAGAGATCGGTTATAACTTATCTAAGCTCCATAAAGAAGAACATAAAAACTAAAAAGAAACTCTGGGTTTGTATTACTTCATGTACACTATTGGGCTGATTGGGTTCAGATTTCTACATAAATGATTTTGCTATGAAACATTGGTTTCTTAGGTAACTTAGCAAAATGAAATGGCACTTAAAGAATCAGACATATCTGAATAAAATTTGTCATATTATTTTGCTTAAAAGGGTCCAAAGAGTTAAATACTAATTCTACATCCTAATATTTTGGTTTTGCCTCTGTAGAATAAAATTTTGACTTTGAATAATTTTGTCATATGCATCTTTCTCATGTTTTTACGAGCCACACCGTTTCGCTAAGCTACCTTAAAATAATAAAATATTCTTAAAACAAAGGCATGGGTCACTTTAAATATTGTTTCTTAAAAATCAAACATGCCACTGGAAAGGTGTTTTGCAGTGTTTTACACTGAATGTTTATAAGCTGCCACTCGAATAAAACTTATGATGACATGAAAACAGAATTGTTCACTGAAAATCAAACAAAACATAAACAAATCTTACCTCCACATTCCTTTTCAACTCTGTGAATATCTGTATTGAGCAGCAATTAAGGAAACAATATATATACTTTTATCACAGAATATAAATGGGTACTTGTGGAATACTGAGTAGGTAATTTAGCACCTACAATTGAAAAATGGAAGTGGACAAAATATTGATATTGATATATGCATTTTATCAGATATTTGCCTTACATACAAAGAAAAAAATGACCCCCCCCCCCCCCTGCAAATTTTGAAGATTGTACAGCAATCAATGGTAAAGGCTATTCGTGTCTCCCAAAGCCATGAAAAGAAATAACATGCTAACAGATACTGTCTCCAACTTGTTCAAAGGATACAGCACAGTGACATTGCCAGGGATCCAGCTAGAAGTGTGTCTGTATGTGATACTGTAGGGTCTGTAAAGGAAAAAATATGAAGACACAAGGTTACTCCCTGTTCCCTAATTAAATCTAATCTTACACATATGTTTGTAGCTACACCCACTTCTACAACTACATGTACCCTACACTACAGTTTTCTAACTTTGCAATGCAGAAGATACTGAACTTTGCAAATATCACACTTGAATTGTGTACCACAGGAATAATGACACGTTTCTTTTTAATTTGTGCTATACAGTGATAGAACTGGTACATGTATCTTATACAGGCACTTCATTCAACTTTAACAATATATTCCATGTTTTTTGAGGGAGATCAATTAATTTCTTCCTACTAAGAGATGAATATATGTAGAAGGTGTACCCAAATGTTAAGAAATGAATTAGATGTGCTTATTTATTTATTTATTCTAACAATTTTTTTTAACCCCTGTTCATTACAATAACAGTGGGCAGTGGCATAGCCAGGATTTTGTAGGAGGGGGGCACACAAATGCAGGGCTGTCAACTTTGGCGAACTGCTTGGAGGGAGATTCATATTTTTTTCTTCTCGCCAGCCCTCCAAAAGTCGCTCAATGGGGTGGGGGGTGGGGTTTATCAGATTTTATGGGGTCCAGTTTTCCTCCATAATTCTTTGACAAGCAACAACAACAACAACAAAATTGGAACAAGTTGTCAGGAGGCACTCTGCCCCTCCCCCCTGCCCCCCCCCCCTCAGCTACGCTAGTGACAGTGGGTCAACTTTTACAATTTACAGCTGCCCTACATGAATGTGATCAGACCCTGCATATCTCAGTGCAGAGATCATTCTTAGTTATAAGTTGAAACACAAAAGACCCCAGATGGACAGACTCCCAGTTCTCATGTTAGGACTTACTTTGTTCTACCAGGTTTTTCAGTTCCTCCATGACTGCATCATTGATGGAAGCAAATATCTCATACTTCCCATCAGAGTTCATCTCGTCTTGCTCCCTCTGATCATCTCCATCATCCATTGCATCACTGGTTTTCTTTGGGTATAAGAACCGGCTGAAGATACAACATACACATAGCATTAATGGTTAAATTTCTTTTGCTCATTATATTTATTTACAGCTTAAGCTATGCTCAATATGAGGATCTTGGAATTTGAGATGCTTATTAGTAAAAGTATCTAAATGTCAGCAATGATATCCTTTGCCAAGATTTTAACGTACACTTGCTTCTCTCCATCCAGGGCTAGCAAGTGGGTACCTGGGGGTGTTTCATAAAGCTGTTTGTAAAGTTACGCATGACTTTACAAGTGACTCAAATAGGATGCTCAATCATTTTTAACTGCATCAACTAAAGTTGAACTGTGCAGATGTAGATTAACATTAACCCAAACATTTTTAATGCAAAGTATATTTTAGCCATAATTCAATTGAGGTTATTGAAAATACAGTCACACTATTTTAAAATATCAGGAAAAACTTTGGGCATCCTATCTGGCACTTCATGTTCAAGTCATTCAAGCTTTATGAAACACCCCCTCCCCCCCCCCCCCCGATATGATTAATTCCTCGATTACATTCAAGTCGTTCAAGCTTTATTCAAGCTTTATGAACCAAACCCCCCCCCCCCCCCCCCCCCCCCCCCCCCCCCCCCCCCCCCGATATGATTAATTCCTTGATTACATCCTATACTGGAGCTATAAGCCAGGATAATTTCCAAATTGAATTTGGAAATGTATAGAAAACTATATCATCATCATTGTTATCTTCTCAATCATATATTAAAAATATATAACTCAATGACATATTACTCTGGTACTACTTTTCTGACCTATGGGCATGCCTGCAATTGATCATATTCTTAGCATACCTTTCATTGGTGTGGCTAGCAATGACTGCTACTTTGTTGCGTCTATCCATCATGAGATGTGAATTGATGAAGACCACGACTGCATCCATACACTGACTCAATGTAAGACCATCTCTCTGTTATGATGCAACAAATTAAACAGACTGGGTAATGACGAGGTTGAAATTAAAGAGATTTGTCTAAGTTCTGGGCCCTGTAAAACAAAGGTTTGCAATCAATTGCAAATTTGAAACAACCATTCTGATTGGTCCAGGGTCAACTTTTTGAACGAGATTTGCATGAGACAATGATATTGATTGGCTATTGCAACTTTGCGATTGCTTGTGTTACAGGGCCCTGGGCGTAAAGAGGAAATCATACATATTATGATACATACACAGAGACATTTCAAAATATTTATTTCATCATCTTGGGTTCTGAGTAACAGAAAAAGAGCACCCTGTCATAGGTTTGTACCCTCCAGTGTCTAGAGTTATTGTAGGTGTTAGGGCACTCTCTCTCTCTCCATTTTACTTCAGAATCTACAGGATGACCATTTATTTGAATAGCAGTTGAAGGTTTGAAAGATCTCACAATGGTGTCTCCCAGTCACAATGATTTCAGGCCCCATCAGAGTTAAGAAATTATCAAATTAATTGACATTGGTTTTACCTTTTAACACTCTTTTGAAATATTGACATTATTTCATCTCCAGTGTTTAAGAATTATATCCTTTAACCAAAAACTTTTTTTTTCATTTTCATTCTGCTGAACATGAAGCAATTTGACAAATTACCTGTTGCTTGTGATGACTTTGTTTCCCCCACCAAGCTGGGTTGACATCAATCACTATGACAACCAGATTTCCAACATCTTCCTCATCTGTGGAAGACATCTCCCAGTTACCAAAATGAAAATGAAACCTAAAATAAAGAGACAGAGAAAAAGAAAAGGGATTAATTGTTAGAAGAAAATAAGAGAGTATAGGAGAAAGACAAAGAAGACTGTTTAAAAATCTAGTTTTCTTCTTTTTCCAAATTTTGGATGAGGGCAGCTGTCATGGGGGTAAGGCATTATTGTGAAAAAAGCCAGGCTCTATCCTGAAATATGAAACCACCAAACCACTCACTCACGTCCTTTGTATGCACACACACGGTTGCATGCAGAGTCTATGGAGGGGAAATGCTTCAACGAAATAAAGCCCTAGCAAGCCAAGGGCTGGGCTACTATGTCGATGCCTTAGGTTGCCGAGAATCTAAATTTCAAGGAAATGTAAAAGCCGCCACTCGACTGCCCATCTGCAACCATCAGTGGCCGGTATCCCATTGTCCATTACTAATACTATTTTAGATCTAGATCTGGAGTCTAAATCATGTAGCCTAAATGCATTTGTATGTTTGCTGGAGCTTGAAGTGGATTAAAACTGAACTGAACTGAAATACGGTATAGTAGACCTCTATTATTGGCATTATCGCGAAATAGGAAACCACCACATGCACCATTCATTCATTCACGATCCATGTGTCACAGGACACAGAGAACTCAGATTCATCAGAAGCGCAACGCCACAACGCACAAGCACACTTCATTGACATTATGTCACAAATGCCATTGGCGTCTTCTTTTTGGCGCTAATGCACTTTCGTATCCATGCGCATTATATTATAACCTTGTTCATTGGATAAGTGGCGCATTGGGTACCCTACCCCTACCCCTACCCCTAACCCTAGCCCTAGGCTAGGGTTGGGGTAGGGGTAGGGGTAGGGTATGGATACGAAAGTGCATTAGCGCCTTCTTTTTCACTCCATAATACTCTCTCAGTCTCTGCACGTTTGTGGGCAAACAAATGGTTTCCTAAACCACGGCACAATACAGCCAACCTAACGCTAGTCAGTATCACTCATAGCGACTTTACTATACCTAGTGTGTAGACTCTAGGCAGTCATCCACCTCGACACTTTCAAAACACCACTGCACAAAAGTCACTAACATTCACTCATAATCGGCATTTAATTTACAAAAAACGACACCAACATATTCATGAAATACAATAAATTCAACTCACCGATGTTGGAAAAGATAATTCCAAAAATGAAATCCGTAATTTACTGTCACTTCTGGCGAAACGGGGTATCGCAAGTCATCGTGTACATTTCCTGATCGCCGCGAGCGCTGACATCTCCCGCTAAAAAATTCGGTCGTTAAAAGTTCGGTTCCTATCACGCACACGTAAGTCCCGATTTTCCGTGTGTGCGATCGTAGAGATCGATGTGCACGCGATACCGAGTTTCGTTGTGGACAAAAAAATTTTGGCCGATTTAGTCTAAAAACATCGGCAGCAGGAAAACAACATGCGATCGCGAAAAAAATTGGCGGGGATTTCTTAGGTTTTGGACATGATTTTGACTTTGGATTTTGCTGGAAATATCAGAAGTTCTTCCTAACGGCCATTTAAGGTAGGAGTTAGATTTTAAAGAGCTGAATTTGAAAGGAAGTATTTTAAATATTTATCTAATTTTTACCCCCATACCTTAAGTACATGCGAAAGAAAATGACTAGTATTTTTGCATTCGTTCCGCGTAGTGGTCAATATGACCACTAGGTCTTTAGTATATAGTTTCTATATAGTTTACGTGGTGTGGTCAGTATTAACTTTTACTAATTGGCTATTGCCAAAATTATCTCCAATAACCTCGCATAAGTGTGAGAGGGCTATTGCCTGAGCTGAGCTGAGCTAGGCCTAGCACTACTCATCAAATGAACAAGGTTATAATATAGCACAGTCCTACGTGCCTCGCCTAGCCGGCCCTAGCACGTAGGACTGTGCCGAGAGAGGGTAGCTAACTGTCAGAGCTAGCGGGCCACCCGCCCGCTCCGAGCCCGGTCAAGCAAGCAAGCAGTGCGCCGAAGACGAAGCAATGCGGAGTCATCGACTCACTGGATGGAGTTAGAATCTATGTTATTAGGCTTTTTCAGCAATGAAAATTAAATTAAATAATTTATTTTTATTCTGTGATAACCAACTGAATAATTCAATCATATTTACCAAATATCACAGACTTAAAAACGCGTGAATTGTGAGTTTTCTGTCCTCAAATCTTCGTTTAGACCTCAAGGCTCAACGAGCAAATTATTACTTTACCGACACCGTACAGTGATTGCGGCATATGTCGTCAAAAGAAAGTGAAAATAAAGAAGGATTTTGTTCACAAGAACGATGAATAAAGAGGGTAAGTTTTCAATTTTCGTTAGATGTGCCTTTTTAAAAACCAAGATTGGGGTTTGAATCTTCAGGAATACCCTTTTCTGCTCTTAATATATGTTAGCAATTGAGCTGTTTTATTATTCAGTCCCAGACACTCGATTTAATGTTATACATGTTACACTTACACTTTCGCGAGGTTATTGGAGATAACCTCCCACTCTGTACCTTCATACCGTGAGCAATTGCCTCCCATAGGCAAGTGTGTGATACCTTGCCTATATGTGTGCTGGAGGGGAGCAAGATCACCGACCAAAAACAGCCTGAAAATTTCACTTGATCAACATGATCAAGATGATAAAGATCCTAACGAACTCGAAGGATCTGGCATGAAATTATATATTCCATCATTCTAAAATGTAGAACTAGAACTAGTAGAAGGAAGTATTTTCTCAAAATTTTGCCGATTATATTGGTGTTTTTACCGTTTCAACTTAGAGGTCGTGACAGGCCGAAATTGACACAGCCCATATAGTGATGGTCCCGTGAGTGTACATGTTATATGTTTTTGATCTGGGACTTATTTATTTTTCCAACGTATGCATGTGCAAGTTTGCATTGCCTTACTTAGTTATCGCTTTCTCATCTTCACTTTTCCCGAAAAGGGTAAAATCGAGTGGAATCCGGAGGTTGACGAGTGTTATCAAAGGCACATCAACTTGTGGAAGAACTGGAGAGCTACAGGAGAAGACAAGAGTAGCCCAACGGGTGTGATATCTGCCAAGCTTAAGAAAGCTTTTCGCTCAAAGCTGCGGCAGTCAAGAGCTGCCTGCAGAAACGGGCTTCTCTCAAAGATCGAGGAGGCTCATGAACACAGTGACAGACTGTTCTACACACTAGTGAAAGGAAGAAGCTCAAACATGGGTGTGCAGCAGCTAAACCTTGGAGGTCACTGCTATTCAGGGCCGGACATCATCCAAGGCTGGACTCAGTATTTCCAAGATCTGTCCACACCTACCAACCACAGGGCAGAACAAGTTCCTAAGCCAACTCACCCGCATGGTCAAGATCCTCATCGACTAGAACATCTCTTCACCTCAAAGGAGCTGTACACTGCCATTTCCTCCCTAAAGCTTGGCAAAGCAAGTGGACCAGACAACATCTCTCCAGAACATCTTTTGTACACTGGCTACACTACCAGGATTCTCATCCTTATCCTGATGAACTGGATGGTCCATTTGAAACACATTCCATCTAGCCTTAAGGATGGTCTTGTGATCCCTCTTCACAAAGGCGGTGACAAGGATCCATCAGTACCAGGAAACTACAGGGGCATCACGCTGACCCCCGTCCTGGGAAAGCTGCTTGAACTGCTGGTTAAACCCAAACTCACCCAACACCTACAAGAGCACCAAATTCCAGACCCACTTCAATTTGGATTCCAGCAAGGAAGATCGTGCACACTTACAGGAAAAGCTCTGGACCTGGTTATAGAAATGTACAAATGCATAAACCAGCCGCTCTACATCGCCATGCTAGATGCCCAGAAAGCCTTTGACAGGGTTTGGCAGGAAGGTCTCCTGTCAAAGATAGCATTGACACACCCGTCCCCAACACTGCTACATATCATTGCTGAATTTTACAACAGCTGCACAAGCAAGGTGTTATGGGACCAATCTGTGGGTCCCTCCTTTCCTGTCTTGCAAGGAGTAAGGCAAGGAGGTGTATTATCTCCCATGCTCTACACTCTCTACATAGACGACCTCATCAAGCTCCTGAGAGAACGCCATCTAGGTTGCACAATCAAGAACCTCTACGTGGGCGTCTTAGCATTTGCTGATGATATTGCTCTTCTAAGCAATAATTCTGCAGAGCTCCAACAGATGCTGGATGTCACATTTCAGTATACATTAACATGGAGGTACAAGATCAACCCCGCGAAGAGTGCTATCATCGTGATCAGCCAACGTCGTATAACCAACGGCCATTCCTGGCATATCGATGGTGAGCCAATCGATGAGGTCTCCTCCCACAAGCATCTTGGCATTACTAGGACATGTGACCCTCGGCACGATTACGCTGCAGATGCAATCTCTAAGGGATACAGAGCTTTTTATGCCCTAGTCGGAACCTCTCCATTCAGCTCAAGGGTTGTGCCCCACATCGCGGCAAAGCTCTGGTCAACATTCTGTGTGCCACGGATGCTATATGGCTGCTCCAGCGTACCGTTCACAAAAGCAATGCTGAATTGCCTCGACAAAGCACAGATCCACCTATTCAAACGGATATTGGGGCTTCCAACAACATCAGCTGATGAAGCTGTCTATCTGCTCACCGATATTCTTCCGATAAGTCACCTGGTCATGCAAGAAAAGCTCCTACTCCTTGGGCAGATCTTGAACATCGACTCAGAAAGGATTGAGTACAGGCTGCTCCTTCATGGTATCTGTGCCAATACCTCCTCCATCCAGCTATGGCGTTCGGCTCTCAAACAGTTCAGCCTTATCCCTCTAGACGAGCTTGTAAGAAGACCCCTCAACTACAAGCTATGGAAGCGCATGGTGCAGTCAGCTGTGGCCAAACTTTCTGAGTCCAGACAGTGCGATGCCCTCACCAACAGGACTTCATTATCGCTGTGGACCAGAAGACCTAAACCCAAGGCCAAGGACCTCTATCCTGGGCATATAGCCAACCCGAGCTTGAGGCCGGCCATCACCATCCGAGCCCAGCTCTCCTGTAACGTCTACCTGACCCAAGCCAGGCTTGTCAGGATTGGGAAGGCAGTTGATGACTGCTGTCGACTCTGTCTCATAGAGCGAGAAGATGTTGTACACCTTGTTGCAACCTGCCCAGCTCTTACATCTGTGCGACAAGACTTCATTAATCGTACTAAGGCCAACAGCAACACTAGGCAGTTTGCGCAGTACTTTGAATCTGCCCCTGAGCTGTTCTTGGAGGTGGTCCTCTTTCTCCCTCCTGGACACATGAACAATAGTGCCAAAGCTCAGATGCATACACTTATCCTCTATTTCATACGTAACCTTCACACAACTTGTCAAAATCTTCTCAACAACAGTTAAATACTCCAATGACCCACAGAACGCCACTCAATGAATTTCGGCAGACTCAAGTGCCGACGATCTCCGACCTTAGCGGAGGAAGGATACAAGAGAGAGAGAGATTTCGTTATGGGAGGACTGAGTGCACATTGCTACTGTTAATCTATGTATGCATGGTATGGGCTTTCAACATGTTAACTGTTTAAAGTTGGTCAGACTCAGTCAGAGAGGCAAGTTTGTGAAAATTGAAGTTGAAATAACGTGTCTCAGTTACAAGCTGAAAATGAAATTAAAAACTGGAAAGGTTGTGAAAGTGAAACAAGAAGTTATGTCACAGTCACATTCTTCCCATAGTGAGATCTGAGAATGACAATGTGACATTGACAAAAAGGCATTTGCATGTGTATATTGGAGGAACAGAAGAAAGGGGAAGACTGACTTGGGGGGAAATAGGAGATAGGAAGTAGACTAGGCTGATAAAATACAGTAATATGATGTGAATGAACTATTAAAAAGGGGGAAATGGAGAAGCAAAAGGAAAGAAAAAATCAGATGAAAATTTCAAATAGATGGGGAAAGCAGCAGAGGAAAAACAATAGTAATATTCAAGAAATTGAAGATATAGAAGAAGGTGATCAAGGACCAAGGACAAGGAGCAGAAAGAGAGAAGAAGAAATGCTGAAGAAGGACAAAAAAAAGAAATAAAAGATCTGAAGAACAAGAAAAAGGAGAGGAAAGGATGGGAAAGCAGAAGAAGCAATAGGGGGAAAATAACGGAAATGCTGAAAGGCAAAACAGAAGGAATGAAGGAAGAGTATGGTGGTGGTTCCAGTGTCCGAACACTTTTCAGAAAATCAACGAAAGCAAATAAAATATCAAACGAATATCTGTCAAAGTTACATAATGAATGCTCAAAGTCCTACAGAAAAAGAAGTTGATGGAATTTTAAAAAGACAACGTAGATTTAATATGATATTCCCTTCCAAGTGAACCCCTTCCCAACGACGCGGCGTTTTGGTCCCTTGAAAAAGGTACTGTATTTCCGAACGTGTAAAACCTATGGGAAAAAGACACAACCTTTGTTTCAATAGTGTGGTTTTCATACGCGTAGTCCCACGCGTATGAAAACCCATTTTAGGTGCTTAACTGTACACGTTCGGTAATACAATCTGTTCGGAAATACAATCCTTGACTATACAAAATTTGTTTAGTCTAAAATCAGCTCCATGGTTTCTGAGGAACACAATATAAAATAGGCAGTGTATACAGCCACATGCGTGTGTCTTTACCATATGGTCACACGAGTGTGGCTGTATCCACCGCCCAGCCTGAAGATACAGCCACATGTCCAAAATTCTGTGCTACACTTAGACTCTGCGCAGCACACCGGCACGTAACAAGTGCATACATGTAGCACGAGCGATGTGTATATTTATGCAACGGTACATGTTGCGAAACTTGATTATGAAGGTGTTATCTCTTGAAATTCACTGACATACAGACAATATTTTTCTATGTCAGTGAATTTCAAGATATAAAACCTTCATGATGAAGTTTTGCAACATGTACTGTTGCATAAATATACACATCGCTTGTGCTATGCACTTGCTATGTGACGCGCCACTGCACAGAGTCTAAGTGTCGCAGAGAAGTTTAGATGCGTGTGGCTGTATCCTCAGGCCAGGCGGTGGATACAGCCACACATGTGTGGCCGTATGGTAGAGACACACGCTTGTGGCTGTATACACTGCCTATGAAATAAAGACTATGTAGATGTTCAAACAGCATGAAAAGCCTCATGGATAATAACATCTGGTGCATATGGTCACCAGTCGACAAGAGGCTGCAAATAATGATTCCACAAGAGAAGAAGAAGAAAGATGGTTGGTGAAAAAAAAAACAGGAAAAGAAGAATAATAGGAGAAGGCAAAGAAATTCATTAAGTTATGTGGTTTGAGAAGGATTTCCTGCCTTGCTCTAAGTATATCCTACAAGAGGAATACCGTATAAGCCATAAATTTCGCGGCCATAAATTTTCGCGAATAGGACTAACCAGACTATTTCGCGAGTGGTTGAATTCGCGGTCGGAAAATTCTCAAATCTACAAACAGCGGAGATGATGTACTTTTGCAAAGCGAAGTGGTGAATTTCTGACCAGGAGACAACAAATTCAACCGACTTCTTATGTTGGCAATATTTTGGCGTGTTGTTAAATTCGCGACCCACTCGCGAGTCGCGAAATTCGCGAAAATAAAACCCCCGCGAAATATATGGCGTATACAGTATTTGAATGAACAGATACCAAAATATATTGCAGTGAAGTAATTACTTTTGATATTATCTTTTAAATCTTTTTTGTTGGTCATGCTCGGGTGTTCATACCATTGTCTCTTTAGTACCATGTTATCTTTGTATTATTATTTTTTGTTAATGTTCCACAAATTTGTCTTTCATACCTATCTTTTGTAATTCTTCTTGCAGATGCAATACGATACTTCACAGAGTATATGTCCACAAACCAGGATATCTCTGCAGCTGTAGCAGCTATCAACACACTCATAGAATACCTCAAACTGAGTCAAGGTAAGTTGTATTTATTACAATTAGATATTTGCATTCATTACATGTGCCTACATGTAGAGCTCATTTTTAAAATCCCTTTATGACTGACCTTTCACTGTGATATTAACAATACTTTTTAGCATGACTCATAGTTTCTTTCCCAAATTATTCAAATAATACTACAAATACATAAATAGTTGAAGGGAAAGAGAGTAGTAGTTTTTATATTTTGCACAAAAGAATTCCCTAAAAAAAGTGCTCCTGAACTTAAAAGTTTATATCACTTTATCAACTGGAGAGAGAAAAACTCAAATAGAAAGATTTTTTTGTTGACAGTACAATGGGTACTCTGAGTAGAGTAAGTGGAATGGAGTATTATGCTTTTGTTAGGGGCTTATACCATGCTGCATGTGTGATCAAGCAAAATCATAGTCTTATTTTTGCAAGTGATGCAAAAAGACTTTTATTAATCCATGTTGTAATGTATTGATAACACAAATTTGATAGGGGATGTTTATTTTGTTTTGTTGATAATAGCCGAGACATTGGCTGGTTTGAGAGATGGCCTGAAGGAATGCATAAGATGGCTGATGGAAACAGACAGTTCAGTGACAGCTATCTCTTCAGGATGTGAGCTCTTTCTAAGGTTTATCACCCTGGCAGCTTTAGATCACAAGGTATTCTATTAAGTCAGCCTTGTCTAGTAAAATCTGTATGAATGCTTGTATAGTAAGATGACCTTTGCAGAAAGGGAAATAGATGGAGAAAAGAGCAGATCTATAGAGAAAGAAAGGGGGAAGAGATGGAGAATAGAGAGAGAGAGAGAGAGAGAGAGAGAGAAAGAGAGGCGGGGGGGGGGGGGGGAAGGAGGGAGGGAGGGAAATAGAGGGAGAGAATAAAAGGAAAAACAAATTTTAGCGGTAAATGTCCCCCATAGATAGAGAGCTGCGCTATCATCAGATGATAAAAAAATTGTTTTTGTGCTCCTTTCTCAATGAAGAATCTGAAAGAGAAAGAGAGGGGGGGGGGGGGGGGGGGGAGAGAGAGAGAGAGAGAATATAATGGGAAATTTGGATTTGGCAGTAAATTTTCCCCATAGAGAATTGTGCTGTCTTCAGATGATGTGAAATTTGCTTTTATGTTTCTTTCTCCAAAATAATCATTAAGAGAGAGAAATAGAGAGAGAGAGAGAAAGAGAGAGAAAGAAAGAAAGAGAGTAGAGAGAGATGGTAGAAGTGAAAATGAAGTTGAACAGCAAATTTCCACAAAAGTGAACTTTGTTATCTTCAGATAATGTAAAAGTAGTGTTCATGCTCGTTACAAAAAGAAAGGGGGAAAAAATTCTTTGAAGAAGGGAAAGAGAGAGAGAAAGGAAAGGGAAAACTGTGTGCCAAAAGATATTCACTGTAGTGAACTGAACTTTGCTATCTTCAAATGATGTAAAAGTAGTGTTTTCCTCTCTTCTCAAAAAAAAAAGGGGGGAAGAACCTCTGAGAGAAAGGGAAAGAGAAAGAAAGGAATCAAGGAAAACAATATTTGCTAATGAATTTCCACCCTTGTGAACTTTGCTATCTTGGGATCATGTAAAAGTAGTTTTCTAAAACAGAAATTGTTCTTTGAGAAAAGGAAAGAGAGGGAGAGAGAAAGAAAGAGAGAGGAAATCAGCGCTGGAGGAAATAGAAATGGAAAACAGTGTGTTCCTTTTAATGTTTACTGTTGTGAACTTCGTTATCTTCAGATGATGTAAAAGTAGTGATTTTGCTCTCCTTTTAAGAAATGATCTGAGAAATAGATGGAAATGATAGAGTGCTATCTTCAGATGATATGAAGATATCTATATTCTTTCCTGAAAAAAGGATTGGATGGACTTTTCACTGAATGGATCTAACATAAAGAATTATATGCTCGAGTGATTCATCAGAAATTATTATAAACATCTCATAAATCCACTCATCTACTATTTCATCTTCTAAACCTCTGTTTTTTTCTCTCTTTTCCTGTCTCTGTCTCAGAATTTTGATGAATGCAAGAAGATCCTAGTCAACAGAGGGAACATATACCTGGAAACCGTCGCTGGGTCCAGAGATAAGATTGCCAAGTTAGGTCATCCATTTATTACAGATGGAGCTGTAAGTTCAATGCAAGCTCATGTTTTATTCATAGTTTATGCAGTGTAAGGCATGTTGAATACCCAATGATTACTTAATATTTTTTCATAGAAAATAGAAAGATATAAGGAAATTTTAGAAAACAGATTGGGCAAGTAGTCCATTAAATTATAATTTCCTGTATTTGTTTGTCATTCCAAAACCAGCTATTAAAATAAATGTGTAGGTTGTAGGGTAGAAATCCTTAGATTTTTATGTCTGTACATGTATAGCAAATTGAGATTTTAAGTGGTAAAGACAGACGGAGCCTTCCAATATTAAACATTTGTCACCAATTTTAAGAAACAATTGAATAAGAAACATCTTTGGGACTGATGAGCGTTCGATGTTGTGACACACTCCATCGGTACTATGCACCATTTGGACTATGCTAGCATAGTTTTATCTGCAATTCTGTATTGAATTATTCTGTTTAATATTTTTTATGACCTAGTAAAATAAGAGTTGGCATTTCTTTACAAAATGGACTTCATGTGACTTGTTCAATCAAATTTTGATTTGAAATACATGTATCTTTTCCTAATATTCCACTTGCTTGTAAATTTGAAAAGGTTTGATGGTTTATTTCACCCGACTGCTAAGAAAGAATGTGTATACTTGTAAGTAAGCAACCAGGGGACCGACGGCTTTAAGTCCTCTCCGAGGGACTTGGTAATGAGGATTAATGCCTTACCAAAGGGCACTAGCACATCCACTTGGTTTCAAACCCGGGTCCTCCAGTTACGAGACCACTGCTCTACCACTGAGCCATCGCTTAGATAAGAACCGAATTTCCTGTCTATCCGATATGCTTCCATTTTTCTATATCCATATTGCCCCTCCTCCCCCTTTTTTTCAGAATGTTCTCACTCACTCCTACTCCAGAGTGGTTATGAAGGTGCTTATAGAAGCTTCTAAGGCCAAGAAACGATTCAATGTCTTTGTTACAGAATCTTGTCCAGACAAATCAGGGTAAGAAATTGCATTTCTAGACCTCTACTACATTTTTTGCAAAAAAAGTCTGCCATTTCATCTGTGCTACATTTAGAATAGGTTTTTGTATTGTAACAGAATGTGGATATTCATTAACCTAAGTTTCTCTACAACCTTTCTTTGTGTTTTGCACATGATTTTTTTTTTTTTTTAAATTGATCTTTTTTTTGATCATGTCTAATTTCTCCTCTTTTTCATTTTTAATGAACCAGGCCTTGGCTGGTATTCAATTCAAGTTAGGAATATTAGTATTTTTACTCTGGTTTTGGATCAGACAAAATGCTGAGTCATGCTGACATTGGCATTCACTTGCATTTTTTTGTCTGTTTTGATGTTTATGTACATACATTTCTTCCTCTTCATGTAATATTTGATGATTCATGTTTTTCATTATCAATTTGTAGGTTGAAGATGGCTAAGGAGCTAGAAGACAATGGAATACCTACTGTAGTTATCTTGGATTCATCTGCTGGGTAAGCACATGATACTTCCAATAGAGTTTATTATTATTATTTTCATTTTGCCAAGTCACATACAATGTGCACTTTTTAAAACACTTTTTAAAGTAAATATGCAGGCATTTCTTACCAAGTTTGCTTTTCATAGGTCCCTTGGGTTAGGTAATAAGCCATACCATTACCTAGTCCTGGTTCTTACTTTTAAGCTGTTGAATATCTGGTTCTTAATCATCAAGCATACAGTTGCTTTCCTAGCTTACAGTATATTGGACTATTGTTTATGTGTCTCAATATTTGCAGATACCTGATGGAGCGAATTGACTTGGTGATAATGGGAGCAGAAGGAATCGTGGAAAGTGGAGGCATCATCAATAAGGTTAGTCTTTGGAGATTTCAACAATCAAGTGGCACTGTTGAAGGATAAAACAAACCCCCTAGAAGATTTTACATCCTATTCTCTGGCGACTATTGCTCCATGGTCAATATCTGACACTAAGCAAATTTTCAACCATGGACCCAACACTATACGTAATTCTAACTCTAATAATAATAATAATAATAATCTAAAACTTAACTCCAACCCAACTTAACCAAATCCTAATCCTGTACCTTTGATGAAATTAAGCTTGGATAAAATGTTGCTGGAGCAAATGCTGAATCACCAACTAGAAGTCTAAGCAGCAAAATACCCCTTTTGATAGATGTTTTAATTAATATATTTCATTATGACTATGAATTCAGTTTCTTGATTTTATTTGTTTCTTGCTCTGTTTCAGATTGGCACATATCAGATTGCTACTTGTGCCAAGGTGGCCAATAAACCAGTCTATGTAGTGGCAGAAAGTTTCAAGTTTGTTAGGATGATCTATCCACTCAACCAACAAGATGTCCCTGATGAGTATAAGGTAAGCTACAGTTAAACCTGTCCACAAAGGCCACTTGTGAGATACCTTGTAATGTAGCCCTTATTGACAGGTGTCCTTTCTGAGAAGGTTTATTAACTTCTTGTTTTAGAGTGTTGAAGAGAGTTACAGGGAGATGACCTTCTATCAAAGTTCCATTGAAGGGGCCCTCAGCAACGAAGCTAAAAGTGACATTCATACAATGGGCATAAGATGAGAATGGGAAAAATCTGTTAAAAGAAAGAATAAAACCATTAATATCACTTTGCATGCATGTGTTTTACCAAAAAGATGGTCAATTAAACAACTCAAGCATGAAAAAGAGATCATTGGAAAAGTATCTGTGATTTGCATACACGTACCTAAAAACTGGCAATTTAAATCAGCAATTTGTAAGAATTATGATGCTGTATAGTTATCAGAAATGATAATACAGTCCATTGAAACTTCTCTTTTTTTTAAATTTCCTACAGTACCCAGCTTCTAAGATGAAGAATAATGCTGATCTAAACCATGAGCATCCACTCATTGACTACACCCCTCCTGCATTCATCACACTACTCTTTACTGACCTTGGAGTTCTTACACCATCAGGTATCAGTGATGAACTCATCAAACTCTACTTATGAGGCAGGGTTCAGCCTTGTCGGACGTATGTCTCATTGCCTTTTGGACCTTTAGTCATCACTTCATGAGGCATCAGCGATGAACCCATCTGACTCTGTTTATGAGGCAGGTTATTCTCTCTGCCTTGTTGGACAAGCTGTTTTGTATTTATTCCTTGATCAATGGAACATTGCGTTTTGGAGCTTGAGATATCATATCAACAATGATTTTGTAAAACGCTGCATACGAGGCAGGATATTCTTTCTGCAACCTATGTCTCGTTCGTTGATTGTCCTGACAAATGGAACATCCCTCTTATGGACATAAATTATCACTCCATCCTGTATCAGAGGTGAACTCAATAATATGAGGAAGAATATTCCATCTGAAACTAGACAGTCTTGTTCTGAGGAATCTTTCAAGATGGGAACATTGTGTTATTGGAGATCTCTGAAATGTTACACCAGCACTGATTGGTGAAGTACTCTACAAATTCTTCTTATGACAATAGATTCAATGTAGGGAAAATCAAATACAAATTGGATAAGTCTTGTCAAGGCATTTTACTTCTTATTTTGTGAACTTCCCAACGAAACAAGCTCACCTTATTCTTATGAGAATCTTCCAGTGCCACATTTCAGCTGATCAATCCAGGACGCAGTGTTGACATACCGGTCATCTTTGTAAATACCAACTCTGAGACTCTAAGGAAATTATCTTGTATATATTATTACCAACTTGCCGGGAAAAGAACTTTCCCTGATTGTTACAGATTTATAATTCCTAGCCCATTAATATTGCTGAGAAAATCTTAAAGCTATACTGCTGTGAATTTGAACAATTCACTAAGCAAATTGAAAGTGGATAAGCCTTCAGACATGTCAAGAAAAATGTCATTAATAATTCAGCTTTCCTCTTTTTCAGTAAACAGGTTTTTACTTTGAATAACAAGCTTAAAAAAAGTGCTAGAACAGTTAAGTAGAATATTTCTCAGATTAATATTTAGAAAGTCTATATTGTCATGTGGGAAATTATAAGAAAAAAAAAATCATGTTCTTTTGAAGAACCCAGCATGAATAACATTGTCCTTCAATAAGTAAAGATTTCATCTTTTACTACAAATACAAAAATTTTGTGTCCATTGCTTTACTTTGTGCATTATACGATTTGGTAACATCAGATTAGATAAGCCTCTCACATATGTATAGTCAGAATCAAAGTACAACAGTAGGTGATGTTTGTTTGCAAAGTGTTGGGTTATCAGTCACGTTATTATAAATCTCAAACTATCATCTTGATCAATTCTAGGACAACTACCCCCTGGACAATTACCCCCCGGAAAACTACCCCCTGGAAAACTACCCCCCGACATTTACCCTACAAGGACAATTACTACTGGACAATTACCCCAGGATAACTACCCCCCCCCCCCCAGGACAATTACTCTGGGGGTAATCAACTAATCGTCCTAGGCAGGTAATTTTCCTTGGGGGGTAATGGTCATGGGGGTAGTTGTCTGGGGGTACTTAGTTGTCCAGGGGGTAGTTGCCTGGATGTGATGTTGAAGATTGATCACGTGACCATGTCATTTAAGGACTACTTTTATGAATACTACTAGTATTCTTGCTCACCATCCCCCTATTATTCACTTAAGACAGAAACACATCTGGGCCCTGTTTCATAAAACTTGTGATCAATAACAACTGCCCGATTTCTATGACAAATTTGCTCTCAACCAATCGGACTCAAGGATTTCAGTAGTGAAGAACAATTATTGTGACTTGTTATTGATAGCAAGTTTTATGAAAGTGGACCATGTTCTCCTTTTCTTCCAAACCATAGCTAACATACTTATACCCCTACAAATCAATCTCAAATCAAAATTTGAATCGGGCATGTTCATGTAAATGTATTTTGTTTAATCTTTGATATCATACCAACAAGTCATGACAAATTCTTCCACTTTGAAGACAAAAAATACAGGAGAGCTCTCAAGGGTTCAGTCCTGACATCCATAAGAATCTCCCAATACATGTATCGAGTATTAGTACATGTATTTACTTCAAAATTCTTAACAACATTGGTGATAATAAGACATTTGCTTTGGGATTTATTTTGTCACAAATGAAGACATACATGTAAGAGGTTACTGTTGGGTATAGTGTAGGATCTAGGGTTGAAGATCTGAATTCAGTTAAATGTAGTACAGTTAACTTTGCCCAAGTCGAATCTGTTGGGACTACAAAAAATAGTTCGACTTATGCAAAATTCGACTTAGAAAATGTAAATAACACGTTTTGCATAGTTTAGTCAAAATAACTGATTCGACTTAGGGAAAGTTCGACTTATGCGACTTCGAGTTATGCAAGGTTAACTGTATTTGACAATTCCCCTGGAGCACTTGTTACTGGGACATGGGTCATACAATCATTTAGTGGGTGGAGTATTGAGAATTTTTCTAACATTTTAGGGACTATCTCACAATCATCTAACTTGAACTTTTAATGAATTTAAGGTGAAGCCTATTGTCCTCAAAACTTGGTCATCACAGGGATAATTGAGCTCATTATGTATACTTTTTCTCGGAAGATACTGATAACTGTACATTCATTTCAATAATGATTTGAATAACAAAGTTACAGTTTATTTGTTCATGATAGTTCCTTCTCACTCCTCAGGGAGTGAAACACATCAATGTTCATCCAGCAGCTATGTTCACTTTGCTACTAAGGCAATTCCGTTCTTTCCTTTCACACCATATCATCACCATAAATTGATGATTGCTCTCATACAAATATAGAACTTGAATAACCATTGTAGTGGCTCAATGAAAGTATCTATTTCCTCAACTCTGCTGCTCAAATTGGACAAATAAGGCTGAGAACGTTCCCAACATAGAACTACCATTATAAAGGCCAGTGTCTGTTGTGCAACTCCACACATTTCTGCTCTGCCACATATCAAGTCCAAAGAGTTCTCCACACAGAACTATCAATGTGAAGGCATGAAAGGCCAATCAGAAGGCTTTCTTGATTTCTTCTTCTTCACATATTCTAGATAGTCTTCATACACCTCTAGCTTAGAATCATTGTAGTCCCACTGTATACGTAGATTTGGTGGTAGCTCCTTCGTACTCAGTTCATCATACACTGAGGTATCCTTTACAGCTGTCTGGTAGAAGGTGAGCACATCCTCAACTGTCTTCATCTTCCTTAGTTGGTAGCTAGGGATGGAGTGCTGGAACGTCTGAGAGCATTTTGACAGGAGCTGCAAAATGTTGATGAAATTGACCAAAAAAAAGATTTGAAGGCAGTGATAATAAGAGAGAAATACCATTTGATCATGTTCATCATTTGAATACTGACAATTCTCAAAGATTTTACTTGAAACCTTTGCATTTGCATTTGATTTGGAGTTTTAAGAAATAGAGATAAATGCTGGTACTTTTAAGTGATTTTGAAATGGTTTTCAACATCTATCTTGCATATTACTCTATTCTAGAAGAGAAAAAAAATTGCAGCACAATACACATATCATTTATGAATATCTTTATCAACTTTCAACAAAGCAGATTATTTGCCTTTACTATGGGTTTGCTTAAGTTGTATGCCCCTGAAATGCTTAACTGGATAACTATCAAGCGGTGTATCCTATATCAATCTCACAAAGTACATTGGCAGCTGTCTTTGAAAAAGAGTGTGTAGAGTGGCAAATAGGATCATGAAACAAAAACTACAATTTTTCTTGCAGATGCACAAATATTTTGCATCTCTGCACTGATATGCTTGTACTAGTTTCTGAGGCAGAAGTAATATCGATTAACCTTCGCACCTGAAATTTGAGAAGATTATCATCGAGCAAGACCTCCTTCCAGTTGACTGGATCTGTCTCTGTTGTGAGCTGAAGGGTCATCTCTTCAAGACTGTCTTCAACATCATGTGGAGGAGAGTAGTTTTTCCTCCTAGTCTCTGGTCTGGATGGATGGAAGACAGAAAAAGAAGATTGCGTCAAACACTATACTTCATTGCTGAATTCAGCAATGAAGTATTGTGTTTGATGCAAATATATATCAGGGTTCTCCACTGGTCTGTATTTTGTCTGGGGGCTCTTGTGATCGTTGGCCTCCGAAGTCAAATTTGCGGTTTCGCGACGGCGTCAAATTTGCGGTTTCGTGACGGCATACGTATTATAGACAGAACTCGTTGCGATCAATCCAGAGAAGGTGGCCGTGATCGCAATGAGAATTCGACGTGGTTCATGCAAAGAGATAATGCGTTCGTGCGGGTTTCCGACATGATCATGCGAGTAAAGTTTTTATTTTAAGTCGATGCTTGATTGCGCAATGCCGCGCGGTCTTGATGCTGTCTTGTCTGTGCGTGAAAATATGTCAATTTTCATATCCGGGCGCGTCAAGTTTTTATCCGGGCGCGTCAAGTTTTTGTCTGGGCGCTAAAATCTTTCAATTTTCATATCCGGGCGGAGCCCCCGGGTAAAACCGCTAGTGGAGAACCCTGATATATATGATGCAAAATACTTAATTCTGCATTCTAGGATGATAGAATATCTGATTTCATGCCAGATTCTTCAATAGGATCTTTATCATCTTGATCAAGTGAAATTTTCAGGCTGTTTGTGGCCGGCGATCTTGCTTCCTCTCAGCACACAGGCAATTCTTTGTGGTACGAAGGGAAGGAGTGTGAGGTTATCTTCAATACAATTGCATATGTGTGAGTGGATTCAACCCTGTCATTAACTCCCATTTGACAGACACTCACCTGGAGATAAAGTTTGTTTGTTTTTCTTGAAGTATCTCCATGTATCTTGGTTCTACTGCCACCACTTCATCCTCCAGTGAGGTTTCATCCACATCCGCACTTGGTCCACTTCCTTGGAGTATCCTCCGCACCCACGACATCTCCGAGTTGGTCTTGAAACTTGCCTCATCATGCTGAATGCTACTGGTAGAGATCTAAGTGAAAAAAAATCAATGAATCTTTGTCTTATAAAGACTGAAATAAGGCAAGGCAATGGTAAATGCATGAAAACTAGATCTAAGTATCAAAATAAATTTTGCGCAGCCACATGGTCATGGACATGGCCACCATGGCCACCATGGCAACAGTTTCGGAAACCCATTTAATGATTTACTGATCTCCACTCATAGGCCCTTGCCTATGTGGGACTGTGTCCAACATTCACTGTTGCAGCAGTCAAAAACAGACAACAAAATTGCTCTAAGCAAGATTTAATTTTCTTAAATTTGCTAGATTACCTGATTCATGGACTCTTCCACTCTTACTGTGCCACAAATTAGGGGATTCAGAATTGAAAGTGAAATTTTAAATAATTATTTTCCTCTCCTGTATGAATGATCTAGCCTGGAAAAGGGCCTGCTGATACACACAATAGCTATTGAAGCCTATTCACCCATAAAAGAGCTAGTCTGAGTACAAGGTTATCTTCAGATAAGCTTGTATGGTTTGGTGCCCCATGTCTGCGCAGTGCCCATGTCTGCGCATACACGTAACTGCGCGATTCTAACATCACAAAAGACGCAATGAACACAATCATCTTCATATCAATTTTAGTGATATGTATCAGCGAAAAAATGAGGAAAAACTGGTGAAGAACGTCTATTTTATGCATTTTTACTCACATGCCTTGAAAATGCCACCTTTCATGCAAAATATCCCGAACTGCGTGTTAAGTGAATGAGTGCGCAGACAAGGGAACCTTCCCTTTTTTAGTGTCAAAATGACAGCGTCGCCTATTCTTGTGAAAATGAAATTGTTCTTATTCGAATTTTAATCAGATTTTCGGCACAGTTACACTCTAGGATATGAGGATTAAAATGAGGTCAGTCATTAGAGGAATACCAAAGTAAAAGCTTGTCAATTTCAAGTGAAATGTTAGGTGCGCAGACAAGGGGCTCCCCATCATACATGTATGGTAGTGGATCCAGTGTCCGAACACTTTTCAGAAAATCAACGATAGCAAATAAAATATCAAATGAATATCTGTCAAACTTAGATAATGAATGCTCAAAGTCCTACAGAAAAAGAAGTTGATGGAATTTTAAAAAGACAACGTAGATTTAATACGATATTCCCTTCCGAGTGAACCCCTTCCCAACGACGCGGCGTTTTGGTCCCTTGAAAAAGGTACTGTAGATCTAGGCCTACTGTATTTCCGAACGTGTGAAACCTATGGGAAAAAGACACAACCTTTGTTTCAATAGTGTGGTTTTCATACGCGTAATCCCACACGTATGAAAACCCATTTTAGGCGCTTAACTGTACACGTTCGGTAATACAATCTGTTCGGAATTACAATCCTTGACTATATAAGTGACTCCAAGCATGCCGAGCGGTTCATTGATAAGACTAACACAAATGTGTACGTATGGGACTCACCTCAAACAGACATGGCAGCCCATTCTTGATAGAAAAAATGATAATCTATATCGTATCAAACAAATTGAATACTCACAAATTGCCCAATTTTAACTGGAACACATGTCAAAGATTCGTTTGTGATCTTCAGGCCACGTAAACCATGTAATTTACGATATTGATAAATGGACCATATCAAACTTTTGTGAATGGAAAACGCCATTTTGAATACTGCCATCTAGCGGCGCTGTGCATGTGGCGACTGCAATGAGGTGAGGATTCGTTTTATTATTAGGAGTCGGAGCGACTGGTTGGGCCCCGGGGATCTGGTAAAATAATCGGTAAAATTCCTTTTTCTTGTGAAGTTACTTTAGATTTGTAAATTTGTATGAAATGATCAGTCATACAAGTAGATTGGATATTCATCTTATGAGTCTCATGTGTGTGATAGTGAGAATAAACAGATGGAATCGAATAGGTTCTGTAAAGTGGGTAGAGTGTAGTCTAACTTTTTAATTTTAGTTTTTACTGACCGGTAAATCTGTGTCTGTGAGACTGTGACTGTTGTCTGTTGAGTGTGTCTGAATAATCATATTGATGACTGCACTTACAATACATGTACATGTACAAGCTTATCTGAAGATAAGCTGGTGTGACTGTGATGTGAGCTGTGTTTGTGTGTTTGAAACTGAATGTTGAAACTATTTTAAAAATTATTTTTGTTTTACTAATAAGTTTGCTCGATGTAAATAGGGAGATGGGAAGTGAGACTGGAATGTATGGCCCGAGTCAGTAGAGTGCCCAAGACAGCACACGATTCTGATAAAACAAAATGTGCAACAAACCCAAAGTGTTCATCTTTATTAGTGATACGTATTCATGCAAACGACCAGTCAAAAGATTGAAAAAAGTCTTATTTCAGACATATTATTCACAAGCCTTAAAATGTTGTCTTTCACGCACGTCAAAACTCCCGAAGTGCTTGTAAAATGAATTAGTGTGGAGACATGGCCTTGGGCAGATGGGCACCATTATTTTTTCAATGTTGAAATGACATGGCCGCCGTTTCTTGTGAAAATGACATTGTTCTTGCCCTAATTTTGATGAGTTATTTTGCAGACTTACTCTTTAGAATATCAAGAATAATATAAAATTAAGCAATAGAGGAATATTAAAGAAATTCTTGTCAATTTTCAAGTCAAATCTTAGGTGCACAGACATAGGATTCCCCATCATATGTATGACCAGCTGCGCCACTAGCGCCAGGGGTCCATAAGAAAATGTATGTACATCCGCATCAGCTTAAAAATGATTTGTATTTATTTATTAGATATTTGCGTAGCTGAAATTAACTTCAGGGCCCCGTTGCATAAAACTTACCATTAATGGTAACTCTGTTATCAATGGTACATACCATGGTAACATCACTCAACAGCCAATCAAAATCAAGGTTTCCATGGGAGTTACCTTGATGGCAAAGTTACCGTTAATGGTAAGTTTTATGCAACGGGGCCCTGGACCCATTCCCTAAATTTTCAACAAAAAAATTGTTAATGTATCATGGGTTTATTCTAGGCAGGTCCACTTGTCTGCAGTTACTGAAGATGTTGGATTTTGTTACTGAAGCTGTAGATCTATAGCAGAGCTCTGTCAATCTGATGTTGCCTACATGGATTTTATGAAGGCTTTTGACCAGGTGCCGCATAGGAGACTTATCGCCAAAGTAGAAAGTTATGGTATCACAGGACATATCTTGAAGTGGATCGAGTCTTTTCTCTCGGAAGTTTTCATCGGGTCATTGTTAACTCTGGTATGTCTCCCTGAGTCCCTGGTCCTTAGTGGTATTCCGCAAGGCAGTTTTCTCGGCCCAATATTATTTGTCATCTATGTCATTGATCTGCCTGATGTCACCAAATGTAAAACCTTGTTATATGCGGATGACACAAAAGTTCTCAGTAAAATTTGTGTGCAGAGGATATTTCCTGTCTGCAGGAAGACCTCATGAGTTTCCAGAGTTGGTCTGCCAAATGGCTATTAAGTTTTCATCCCGAGAAGTGTAAAGTCTTAACTATTCTATTGATACAAAATCTAACTGTAATAAAGATACAAATCGGAAATACTATTTAGGTCAGGGCTTTTCACGACATGACCTTGAAAATGTCTGTTGCATGTGTGACTTTGGCGTCTGTGTAGATAATGTACATTCCTTTGATAGCCATATTCAGAATATAATTACCAAGGCAAACAGAGTTGTTGGTCTGATTAAACATTCAATTCTTTAATTTAGATGAGCATATATTTTTAAGACTATTTAAAGCTCTCGTTCGGCCACATCTTGAGTACACTCAATCTGTTTGGTGCCCTTGGAAATACAAGCATATGGACGCCTTGGAAAATGTGCAGAGGAGGGCCAATCGACTTGTTCCCTCTTTGAAAGGGCTCAGCTACGAAGAAAGACTACGTAAACTAAAACTGCCTACCCTGGTTTATAGATGAGCTCGAGGCGATATGATTGAGACCTTCAAAATGATAAAGATATATGATCCAAGTATAACGCCTCTTCTTGAGCTTAATATTTCCAGGACGAGGGGTAATAGCTTTAAGATAAGCAAAAGAAGAGCTAATAAAAGTATACATAGTAATTTCTTTTCCATGAGAGTGGTAAATATGTGGAACAGCCTCCCAAACTGTGATGTGGAGACTGATAGTGTCATACATTTTGAAAATAAACTAGATAGGTTCTGGCACAATACTGAATTTAAATTCAAATACAGAGCAGCTCCCCCCAGCTGTGTTGATACCGCCAGAGTCCTATCAGGCAACCAAGATCTGGACATACATGTAGATGCATCACTACCTGTGTCCAGAACTCAACCTTAAGTAACCTTAAGTAACACTTGGGCATCGATATCAACTTGAAAGTGTATTTTATTGACATTCGTACGTCGTAATTTTTCTCAACTATCTAAGTTCAGATTATTTGAGAACCATACCAAGATACAACAATGTATCTACTAGATACGTAAACCAATGAATAAAATAACTTCTTAGCCGCTGAAAACGAGCATGACAAGTGTGAAGGAGTGGTTTCCTACTTCATAATAATGCAACGTTAATGATCACAAGAATTGTAAACAAATTGTGTGGGGCATTGTTGAATAAAGCAGCTCACAGATGCATGCTTTATGAAGACGGCCAGTTGAATAAACTCATGTACACTTTTCATCTTAGACTTTCTTCCTTGATTTCAAAGATGCAAAGATTTTAAAAGAAATAACAAAGCCAAAGGGATGAATTTTGATGTTCTTGGAGCATTGACGCAACTTGGCTAATTCTTTGACATGTACCTGATGTACTAGATTTTTTTTGGGGGGGGGGGCTACATGTATGACAAAAAATTCCATCCAAAGTGTTGGTGGCATCAAGAAAACCAATAAAATTAAACATGGGGTATAATACCTGTCAAAAAAAACCTGTAAAATATTTGGGTAATTTTTGACCTTCCCTCCCCTTCTCCCAAATGCTTTTATAATACACAAGAGAAAAGAAAACCAACAGAAGCAAAAATCTCCTGGTAGTCTAAAATTTAAACATTTAACCAATTTTATTTTTCAAGCAATCCAAATATTGGACTCTGTAAGCCCAATTTAATCACTTCAATATTTTACTTTTTAGCACATGTATCTTTAAACTTGCAAAACGGGGGGTTCCCTTAACCAGCTTGAGTGAACCAAGTCCTGTTCTGTGGAGTTCCTTTACAGGTAAACCAACGGAGGTGCTTTTTATATGAAACTGTCAAAGAGACCCCTTAACAAAGGGTCCCAAAGAGACTTTCTAGATTTCTGTAAAATTCTTCAGTTGCAGAAGTGACATCAGCTCTTTAATTCACAGCAACTCTACATTGACTGGACAAGGATTATTTCCTCAATTATTTCTACCCTAAGCCTGCTGTATGTGATGATGATGATGATGAATGTAACTCGACTGTACTGATTTCTCACTGGTTTAGACAAGGTCTGATCTCGCTTTCAGGGTGCTTCAGTGTGCCTTGTCTTTACTAGGGTTAAGTACAGTATAGCTGAGTAAACATCCCACATGTTAACAGCGCATATGGTTCTTCTTCTGTCACACATCAAAGTTCTTGAATCGGAGAGGACTTAACATTCTTATGATCATCATGATTTGTTAATCCTTCTCAATAATTTTTGTCTGATTGTTTCCACTCTTATAAAAGAAGGGGGCAGCATGTGAATTGTATTGTAAATGTATGAATCAAATGATGTTGACTTAATTTTGAGATCATATCATATCAGGGTTTTATGTTATTATTTACATCATGTTATACATTGACAATGAACATGATACTGCTGCTTCCAAAAATGAAACCAAACATCATCGAGGTACAGTAGTTTGACGCTTTGACCAAAATCTCCAGATAGTTTAGGTATAGTTCACTTTCTGGACATTCTTACCAGCATCCAAGCTGTCAGAGATCCCGCTGCAGTGTACTGGTTGTTCAGTCATAGAAGTGCATTGACAAGAGGAAAATAAGAACAGGATGATATGCGAGGTTACAGATAACCAGTAGTTTTTTACTACTTTTTTTACTACATTATTTCTGTTTTACTTTTCTTTTTTGAAAAATGTCACTGTCATTGAGCATGTTGTTATCACAAGACAAGCCTGGAGTTTTTCATTGCCATGCTGTTTTTGCTGGTAACAGATCTAATCTTAATTCATTCTAATTCTTCAGTTTTGTATGCTATGAAAGGAAAGGATTAGAGAAAATATTGTCCAAAGTACAATAAGTTTATTTGTGAAAGACAAGAACAGAACAAAACAAAAAAAAACAAAACAAAAGAAAACAGAGAAGTGGAGAGAATGTTCAACAAAAACCTCTTTGGCAGACCATGTCGATATATCATGCATGAAATACTAAATGCAACTGTATGTGTTTATTTACATTATAACTTTAAAATTTTAGTGACACTTTGTACCAAATTTATGTGGAATAATAGGTTCAGTCTGGAATGTCTGGAATATTTTGCTGTGAATCATTCAAGTGTATGCTGATTTTTCTTCTGATAGAGTGTATCATGTGTTTCATTCTTTAATTCATTTGTTTCAAACAAGAATTAGACATGGGATTTACTTGTAACTTCCTACTACTAGTGTTTTAAACCTTAGGTATTGGGTATGTATCCCTTTGCATACAGATTTTCATTGCTAATCAGGAATGAGCACATACATGTAATGATTTTGTTCCCCTTTTAACATTTGCAGAGGATTTGTTTGCCATTGCATGATCCTAACAAATCATCTTTGGTTGCAGATGAGGTGAAGTAGAACTTTCCTCTATCCCCCAATGGAAGATCTAGATGAATCCCCACCTACCAAGCGACTCTGCCAGCCGGTCGACATCGCCCCATCTAACCTTAATTTTGATCATGATGCTTGGGACATTGCGGAAGCCTTTCCCGACGTAATCAGGGACATTGAGTCAAGCTTAAAGGAAGCCAAACCAGACAGCGCAGCGGCCTTGCTCGGGTTAGATATAGACTTGGACGACAACGATCATCAGTTCAACAGACTGGATAGCAGAGGATCATCATATCAGGATATTGGGAGGGTTTGTGAAGCCAATGACTTATGTATGATGGAAGAAACAGAAGAAAATATCAGAAGAGAAGAAGGAGGACAAGAAGAGGATGGAGGAAAGGATGATGAAGTGTTTTCAGAGGAGGATAATGAAGGATGGAAAGATGAAGGATGTAGTGATGATGAAATGATAGTGATTGATGAAGACGGTGATGACAATGATATTGATGATGAAGACATAGATCCTTTGGACCATTCCACAAGAGAACACTCCAGAGGTGCCAGTGGATGTGTCCAATCAAACAATAACAGTGGTTTGCCACTTGATCCTAGGACAAATAACATTATCGATGCAGGAGGAAGCATTGCCGATGGTAACCTAGATGAGGAAGTGGATGACCTTGAAGATGAAGAAGAAGAGATGGAGGAGTGGGATTCAGATAGTGAAGGTGACCTTGATGCTCTCCTGGATGAAGGCCTACCTGAGCAGTATAAACAAAGCAAAGGTGATGGCACACAGCAGGTCAAGGGTAGGAAGAAGGCAGGAGAGGCATGGAGAAAGGTTCTAACTCATGTTGGTGAACTCCCAGAAGGCCTTATAGGAGTCAAAGAGAAGACAGTACTTAAGAGTGAGTAATACAAATTAGGTTTTATTAAAGCAATAGGACCATATTTGCATCTTGGTACACCATTTTGAGCAGTAAAGATGTTAGTAGTTGAGAAATACATCATTCAGGAATGATTTTTGAAAAAGAAATTGCAACCTATTGGCATTTGGGAATTGCTTCTGATCTATTCATATAGGAGTTATCATGTTCAAGATTCAGGTTACATCATTTAGGAAGGATCATCATTTAGGAATGAATCATTTAGGAATGAACATCATTTAGGAATGATGTTATTGGCTAATTGAATAAGTATATAAAATATTTGAATTTGATATCATATGTTACCAGTAAGTAACTTCCAAAAATTAAAGAAAGATCATTCTCTCTTACATAGAAGGGAAGATGTACTGTATGTAGATTAATAAATAACACATGGTTGATTTGGGATGGAAATGTGTCACGCATTGTAGAGATGTACACCAATTTTCTTCTGTTTTCTCTCTCTTTGCGAAGGACATGGTCAAGAGCCACTGGAAGGTCTTCCTGATGGTTGGATACGTATTAGCCATCAATGTGGGATGCCACTCTACCTCCATCGACCTTCAAGGGTGTGTTCTTGGTCCAGGCCATATCTCCTAGGATCTGGGAGTGCTAGGGTAAGACTGAGACGATGATGATGATGATGATGATGATGATGCATGATTCACAGCATTTATATGTCGCTATATTTCTGTTAAAAATATTCAAACGCGTAGGCTCCTCCACTTTACATGTAAGTCTTTATTAACACATCTGCTGAAATGAGTTTTGACCTGCCTCCTTATGTGTAGGTCAGATGCAGTTTACTTAAAAAAACAACTTCATTTGATTTGGCATTTCTTTTATTGACAGAGACATCGTGTTCCAGTGGCTGCCATTCCCTGTATGCATTACAGTCGCGCCCTCGAGAAAGAAAAGAAGGCACAACTGGAATCTGAGGGCAAGGGAGAGCAAACCGACATGAAGACAGAACCTGCAGGTATTTTCCATACTCAACATGATGAATCAGTTCACACATTATAAATTTGTTGGGATATAATGTATGTAGCAGATTTATTTTCCCACACTGAAAGAATTCCCCTGCAACTTTTTTTTCTTGTAACGTACTAAGATGTTCTATACATAAATGCAAAATTTGTCTCCTATATATCTGTGTTGTGTTTCCTTTCTTGTACATTGTGCAGATCTCTCAAATGGAAATATATCTGGCTCACCCTCCTCTGGTGCTATGGAGACAGACAATGCTACAAAGCCTGACGTGGATATGAAAGATCAGGAGTCTAGCGATAAAGGAGAGGGGCCAAAGGGCAAGAAGAAAAGCCGGGTTCATTTATGTGAAGATGATTCAGTCGGTAGGTTGATGCCCAGTTTGAAGTTAGACTTATTTATTGTCTGTTGAGAGCCAGAAGGGCATTCACTCTTTTGTTGATTTTAACACCCTTCTGACTCACTAGACAATATTGTAAACAATTTTTTTTTTCTTTAAAGTGACCTTTAAACAATATTGTTTACAATATTGTCTAAAGGTCACTTTAAAGGACTGTACAAGTGGGACTTCATGCCCAGAATTCTCTTAATTGTTTACAATAATGTCTGCTGAGAACCAGAAGGACTCATGTACTTTTACATTGAGTTAATACCCTTCTGGCTCTCAGCAGACGATATCAGAATGTGTACCCCATTCCTTGTAGATTTTCTCATTTGCAGTATAATAGTGTCTACAAAGAAACTTCGGGGAAACTGACCATCCTCCATCATGTAATAAAACCACCACATTTGTGCATTGTAGGAAGAGAAAATAATTTTCACTGGGTACTGATTTGTCTTCTTTTCTAATACTTTTATGATGAGGAACTATCATGAAATTTATTCGAAAGAAAAAAAAATACAACACTGTACAGGTCTGGGACTTCATGCCCAGAATTCTTTAAACAGGTATTATCAACATGTCTAACCATTGTAATACTGGTACTTGAAAAATATGATTATAGCTCTCTCTCTCTCTCTCTCTCTCTCTCTCTCTCTCCCCTCTCTCTCTCTCTCTCTCTCTCTCCCCTCTCTCTCTCTCTCTCTCCCCCTCTCTCTCTCTCTCTCTCTCTCTCTCTCTCTCTCTCTCCTCTCTCTCTCTCTCTCTCTCTCTCTCCCCTCTCTCTCTCTCTCTCTCCCCTCTCTCTCTCTCTCTCCCCTCTCTCTCTCTCTCTCTCTCTCTCTCTCTCTCTCTCCCCCTCTCTCTCTCCTCTCTCTCTCTCTCTCTCTCTCTCTCTCTCTCTCTCTCAATCGGTATATGTTTGTCTCTCTTAATCTCTATTCTGTTTACTACTACAGATGGAAAAGACCTTCAAGAGTACTTATCAAGATTATTCCAGTTTGACAAAATTGCAATCAAGAGATTCAAGTGAGTAGTTGAAACTTCCTTTTCAATGATTATATGATTCAAAAAAATTTACTTAGTCCAGTCTGAAAGTATTTGAAAGTATATTTTGAAACTGTAGAATATTACAGAACCATCATTTTATTCTTAGCATTATAATATGTGACCCGGCACCACAAAACCACCAAAAAGTCGCAAAAAATATTTTTCTGATTTTTTCATATTTGGATAGAACAAAGTCTCAGCTTCAAAATGATATATGACTCATTATAATTGAAACTTTCTAACCCTTTTAATTCAGCGAATGAAAGGAGCTGTAAGAGAGGTTTGCTGTTATCAAATAGGGAGGAAATGAGCTCTAAAGTTGAGACCTATTCAAGCGTGTGGAGTAAGAAAACAAGAAACAAAATCAATAGAGAACGAGTCAAAAGGCCATAGCACCCAGTATGAATGAATTTTCGGATTAGGTTGATATTTTGTAGAAGTGTTAAACATAGTTTATTCATTCTATTGCCAAGGCTTCAAATTGTGAACTTTAGTCATTCGAAAGTTATTATGATGCAAATGAAAGTGTTCTAATGGGAAATTAAGGGCACCTCGGTGGCCTGACACCTGCACTAGACAATGCCTATTCACTCCATTTGGGTGTCTTTCTTTGTTCCCTGTTACATAATACTGGTTTGTTGCCTTGTAGTCCTTCTGATATCATACATTGAACCTTTAATTTAGCGTATAATTAACTTATATAGGACCTACTCTTTTTCTTTTTCACAATGATTAACCTATGTAATTTGTTTTACATAGAACTTACATACTCTTTCCTTGCTCACATGAATAAACTTGATCGTTAGCAACAAAATCCTTTTTCAGACTCTGTTTAGTCATCGAAATGGAACTTAAAACTGCTCTGTAATTTGCTTTCGCGACTATTGATGAACTGTAATATCAGTATGATGAGATTGCTGAGAGTTTATTCTTTCTAACAGTATAAAAATCATTAGGGAATAGGTAATTTAACGCCCTTGAGATTGCAGTGATTTTACGAGGGTGAGCGGTACCGAGTAAAAAAAAAATCACACGGGAAGGCGAAGAATTAGGAAGAAACCGAAGCTGTGCGAAAAAACTGGTCTAGAAAAACTGTTAAAAACTCATCTTCTACTGTGTTTCAAGCTTCCAGATTTTGATACAAGGTACAGAAAAGAACGATCTTTCAGAAAAAACAGAAATCCCAAAATCAAATTTTCCAACCCAAATTTCCATTTCAGCTGTTTACACAAAATCACGGGTTGCGACTTTTTGGTGGTTTTGTGGTGCCGGGTCACATATGAACCTGAAGCCCAGTACTGGTAAATCTTTCAGTAGTATGGATCCTGTTTATCAACAAAGATCATGGATTGTCATCTGGAATATATCGATATGTGCATATTGGAAGTTGTTTTGTTTTCAAAATTGAAATGTTATTTATTTTTGTCTTTATAATCTTCTTCTTTACAGCTCATGGGCAGCAAGAAGGAAGTATACCAAGGCAGTGAAACATAAAGATAGACCTCAATTTGTAAGTAATTTAACATATATTTGGTCTATGTAGCATTCTTTTGCTCACCTATATCTCTTCCTCCTTGTATTTTTCCATTATTTTAATTTTCAATCTATTTTTTTATATCTTTTTGTGCAAGAATTCTTGTGGGTGCCTGGATAGAAGATTTGATCATTTGTTCATTCACATATATTTATTGAAGCTTTGTTGGTGCAGAACCTTTTATCACTAACTCAAACTTTGACTCTCAGATCAGGAAATATAAGCAAAATCAGAGAGTGGCTTTATAAATGTCTTGATAAAAGGTTGATCCTTGTTCCTTTGTCTTTGATGACATAGTCTAGGGATCCTAAGGTGAAATGATGACAGATTCCAAGATAATTTAACAGAAGCAGAAAGCAGTATGTAACAAATACCCTGATGAAAGATGGATCCTTGTTCCTTTTGTCTTTCATGATTTAGCCTGGGGGTCCTAAGGTTATACGATGTCAGATTCCAGGAAACAAAGGAAGAGGTAAGTCCAGTGATACTTCTATGTTACATACTTCTAGCTGAGAAGTTCTACTTTATGCGGACCTCCCAACCTTTCTGCTTTTGGCGGAAAATTGCTGCTTTATTTTCCTGTTTCCCCTTTTCCGCTTTTTTCTATTATCCCCCCCCCCAAAAAAAAAAAATTCAATTGGTGAAGAATTATATGTCTTCGACGATAGATGGCAGCATTCAGATGTAGAATGCGGAAGTTAGATATATGTACACATACACTGCGAACTCGGCCTTGGCGGAAAATCGTGGCCAAGTGAGCCCAGAGAGTTGAATTGATTGCAAATACCTGTGTTGAATTTCGCATTAATTACACATTTAAGAACACTTTAATTTCAAATTATTTGATATCAGTGGGTAAAATGATTAGCAAAGAAGTAATGCTGAAAATTTTAAAAAGTAAAATTATACAAAACATGAAATTTAAGGCTAAAAAACGATACGGTGGGTAGCGTGGACTTCAACTCTTGAAACATAGTCACCGCGCAGTGACGTGTTCGCCCTAGTGTCGAGTTAGCCCGACCCCATGTGGGAGGGAAGAGGAATGGGGAGCAAGAGGAGGTGAGGGAGGGAGCAGTAGAGAGAAAGATAATATAGAGAAAGACAAAAGAGAGAGAGAAAGAAAAAAAGAAGAGATGGGAGTGGGAGAGTGGTGAGAGAAAGAGAAGAGAGTAACCTTCTTCTATATGTATGTTTTATGTTCCATTTCCCTGTTTATTGTTAGAATAAAAGCTCTGTGATGTATTTTGACATTTGGGAAAGTTGTCATTTTGGGCATTAATGGACTTTGGTAATTAATCATGTCTAACAATGTGATTGTCTGTATCTCTATCTCTCTCTGTAGAATTTGTGATTAATGCACAAGACAAGACACCTGTCTGTATACTACATGAGTATGCACAGAGAGTCATGAGAACACAACCACAATATATCTTTGGGGAGAGCAGTAAGTCATTTTCTTTCCCTTCATTGTAATCAGATAACACTAAGAGTAAATATCAAAGACGTATTTGACATGGTAATGTATTTGCTGATGAATTGATTGGACACAGTGACTGATGGTTTAACTATAAGGCATAGTGACTTTTCAGAATGTTTAATGACTGCATGACAGGAAACAGATGCTAGGGGTAGATAGTCAATTAGATGACATAATGCATTGTACAGGTTAATATATTCAAGGTTATATTGACATAATGATGACATACATAATAGTTGGATTGACAGCTAGGTGATTGGGTACAAAGAATGATGGATTGAAGCATATATAGGCTTAGTAATAAGATAAATTTATTATATTAAATCATTTGACGTGAAAATTTGATTGTAATCCTTGTGTTGTTTAACCCTTTTGTGATTTGTATAAAATCTGTTGGCAACTCAATATGACAATTTGTGACCAACTCTGATCGTGATATGCATTTTATTCATTTAATGATTTGTCACCCAATTTCAGATTTTTCATCTTAAGCCGTAGTGTCGATTACATTTTATTTCAATGTTCACTTCTCATTGATTTGATCCCTAGTTATCTCAGGCTTAGTTTAAAGTGTTTTTACATGTACAGCAACACGAGAGGTTGATGCTAAGACTCAACAAATGACTGCATTCTTAGTATTACCCTTCTTGCCATTGTCATTGTGTAGGAAATGCCAGTGCTCCCTTTGAGGCTGTAGTAGAGATCAAGGGTATGAAGTATGGTCGAGGTGAAGCTACCAGCAAAAGATTAGCCAAGGCTGAAGCAGGTTAGTACAGTAGACACTAAATGAGATCTATGGTATCAACCTTACTTGCTTGAGGAGAGGTGAAATGGACACCCTTCCGCTGATAATTTCTTTCATCTAATCTGTAATTTGATGAAAGGTATGAAATGTGGTTGAAATGAAGCCACCAGTAGGATATTAGCCAAGGCTGAAGCAAGGCAGTACAGTAGACACTAGACAAGGTCTGTATGGATTGTAAAATGTATACAAAAAATGATTCAAATTCGTTTTTTTTCCCCCAGTATTTCCCTCATATACCAATATGGAGATTATTCCTGGAAAGAAATGTTGTCTTAAAATAAAATATATCCCATCATGTCCAAGTGGTATGACACATTTCCACTTAACACATAGTTTCAAGTAAAAGCAAGACAATTACTTTCATGCCATTTTTTTACTGTATGATTGATTTTTTAAAAATATTTTTGTACTTATTGTTCTTTCATATTTCAGCCAAGAAAACCTTAGATATCCTAGTTCCAGAACTCATCTCAGACTTCAAAGCAAAAGCGCCATCGGATACAGAGGTATATAGATAACCAGTTGGTTTAGTTTCCGAATGTCTTTTGAATCTGTCAAATCTGCAGTTCAGGGATGCCATTGGCAGGCTATTGCTTGGTCCCAGGCTCTGTCACATCTTTCTGTTTTATGTTGGGGGTTTTTTCAGACTTTAAAAGAATGTATGGGGCTCCAACATGTAAGGTTATCTTTTCAGGCCAAATGAGTAAAACCTAATGGTATTGTTGATTACCATGTTTTGTTTTGATGAGTGAATATCAGACACATGTACATTAGGTCATGATAGACACATTTTTATTTCAGTCTATGGGTTTTAAATATTCTTCCGTATAGTTGTAATCTGTTCTAGTATAAATATTATCCTATCACTTTTTGTTGTCGTTGATATTGCTGTTCCGATATTGTCCTGTGCTTTTAAATGATTAGTAGGTTTCACATAAGTTTTGTTCTGTACCTGTCTGTCTGAAAATGAAAAAGAGTAGATTCATCAAATTGAATGATTTTTCCTTTTCTTCTGCAGTACTTTGACCATGTTGCCATTGATGACATCAGAATTTACGATCTATGCATGAAAGCAGGACAGCTCACGCCATGGCAGGTCCTTCAAGAATATATACAAAGGTTTGATATAGAACTAGTTTACTTATTCAGTTGATTGATATTTATAAATACCAGTGTTTTTTTACTCGTATATTCTCTTTTTCCATCTTTTGCCATCACTGAGACTTTTATTATGTTGCAGAAATCAGAGGAATACTTATTGAAACTTGTGAGCCATTCCACATACTTTTTAGGCCTTTGTTTATAGCTCTACATGTATGCTGTACTTGTGTTATGTTCTCACTGGTGAATAAAACCATTGTAAAGGTGGTAATACAATTGCCCACTTGTCATAATTTGAAAATTTCTTTTGAATATCATTTCCTGCTCATTATGGCTCGAACAAAGAATGTTGGTAATGAAATTACTCAGAGAATTTGGCTGATAGCCCTCAGTATGTCCTTTGTAAAAGTGGAGATTTTCAATTCTATTCCAACTTTATCATCTGTAGGAGTCATGGTATGGCAGACACAAAGTTCAGCATGAACATTAAACTAAAGAACCATCAACGCAGCGAGTACACGTTGACCCTAGGTCCTCACACAGTAACGGTGAGTATGATATTATTGATCAACTGTGGTTGCTGTTTTTTTTTAAATGGATTTATTACCATTTTTCCCCTATGATGACTATCACTACCAGTGATATTTTGCTTCCCTGTGTAAATATCAGAAATAGACGAATCAGTCAGTCAGCTGAAATCTCCCTTAATATATTAGTGATTGTCTATACACTTTAATAAAGTTGTGTCATATTACAGTAGCACTCGGAAAGCCTGTTTAACTTGGTAGTACTTGCAATTTATTACTATTTTCAGCCAAAGAGCAGCAGCTATATATTTACAAGAAAACCCTATATTCATTTTGATTAGTGTCAGACAATGTGTAATTTCTTTCTTTCGGCATCGATTCCTCTCTCTCTCTCTCTCTCTCTCTCTCTCTCTCATTCTCTCACTCTAGGGCATGTGCAAGAACAAAGCTAATGGGAAACAGCAAGGAGCTCAGAAGCTTTTGAAAGTAAGTTATGACGGTAATTACAGTAGTAGAGGCATCGTAGTTGAGTGGTTAAAAACACTTGACTGGAAATGTAAAGATCGTGGGTTCGATCCCCAGTAAGTCAGTTATACCCTTGTGCAAGGCATTTTATTGACATTGCTCTTTTATTGTACATTAAATAAATGATGTTTGACCTATTAATATGTGTGTGTGACTGTGCTTTGTTTTGTTTTTTGAAATACAGTGTCCTCTATCCTCTGAAATCTTAATTGTTGGTCATGTACTGTATTTGATTGAAATATATCTTGAAATTTGATTTAGTATATGAGGTCACCATTTTATGGTCTGATGAGAAAAAATGTTATCCACTTTAGAGCAGGAGGGTGGAAATATTGTACATGTGTATAGATATTTGAATTTCTGTCTGAGGGATCAATTCTCTGATGATTTTGAAAAATTTGATCCAATTGTGATCAAACTTTGGAAGAAATAAATGTATAATATGGCATATTATTTCTTTATTAATAATATTCGCCATGGTCATATTTGAAACAAAAATTCTGCATTTCTGAAGTGTTTCGAGTTATTTTTGATTTGGTACTCAAAATTTCAAGAGATCCATATTTATTCACTTATAATGGTTTAGATATTCTTTGTAATCAGAGAGTATATATAATGCTGATTCTGTTGTAAAATTTTAGGCTGACAATGGAGTTTGCAGGACTTCAAAACATGTACCATTCCTTCAAATGTTATGCTTTCTTTGTTGTCTTTATTTTGAAACTGTTTTCGTGTCATCCTTTTGGAAAGATCTATCTTTGTAAAATGATCCTTCATTGTTCATTTCATGTTGTTTCATCCAATCTTTCTCTACCTTCATCAACTTTCAGCAACTCCACCCAGAGCTAAGGAGCTGGGGAGCAATCATCAAGATGTATGGCAAGGGATCAAGTGAAATCAACAGAGAGAAGAAGGTAAGAAGGATCTGTATTCAGGAGAGGTGGGATTTATCAACATTACAATCATGAATTAACCAAGGGGCAATTTCAATACTATCTTGAATCCTTTAGAACTCAAGTTTGGATTATGTAATATGTCAGTGTGATGTTTTCACATTTCAATTCAATTCAATTCATTTCAAGTCAAAGTTATTTCCACTCAAACAATATAAAAACAATGATCAATATACAGAGCATAGCATTACATTTCAGCATTTCAGCATTTCAGTGGGCAATTCTAAGGCTTTTGAATTGCCTTTAGGTTGATTATTTTTTCAAAGTCTTTGTGATGGTATGAGACAAATACTTTGAATGTACATAATGATAAGCATCCATTACCCACTTCCCTGCATTCTGACAAGCAACAACAAAGGCTTGACTGAGGAACGTTACTGGAACTTCCTTTCACATTCAATCTCTTCTCATGGTTCTTGTAGGAAGCTGAACAGAGCGTGACGGAGCTGACTCACGACACACCCCGTGCCCGTCCAAACAGAAAGATCCTCAACAAACTCCGCTTTGAGATGATGAAGGCCTACGGAGAGAAGAGCTGGCTGGAAGCGGAGGTGGAGAGACAGAAGAAACAAGGGGACGATGTAGAACAAGACATGGAAGATGATAGTACAAAGGAACCTGTGTAGTTGGTGCTTTTGACAGTGGGTGCAGGTGTTAGGTGACTATACAAGCTGTCGATGTTGAGTCTTGACCAGCAAAGTGGTAGTTATGGGAGAGATCAGTATAATAGTGGTATTAAAGGTACTTCATCCCTTTTGCAGCCCTAAATTTTGAAGTTGTGTGAGTATGCGATAAATTGCAAAAGAATTATAATTGGAAAACTTGTGAAAAGGATTATAATTTGCTTTTAGGTAAGACTTTAATTTTTTCGACTAAAAAAAATCACGTAATTTTTAAAATTATTTTTTGACAGTTACTGGTATAGTCCGACCTCGTTTATCCGGCCGCGTTGGGACCAGCACCCTTTCGGATAAGTGAAATGGCCGGATATGAGAGAAATGTACATTTTCTATGCAAATGAATAGGGTAGGGCAGTCTATTGGCTGTAAAATTTATGTTTTCTTGGTGTAGTTGATGATTGCAAATGATCTTTTTATTTGTAAGAGATGAAATGAAATAAAATTAAACAGAAAATTGCCCATGGTGTTCCTGTTTCCAAGGCTTTTGGGTGAATTGCATGACGAACTGGCCGGAAGACAGGGCCGGTTAATAGAGATGGCCGGATAAATGAAGTTCGGATAAGTAAGGTCGGACTGTACATGTACTTGCGTTGATTTCTGAATAGATCCCTCTGCAACAGAGCAAGATTTTTATTTTTTACAAATGAGTTATAGAACTTGTGACCTTGAAATTTCATGGGCAGTATCTACAGGATGTCTACTAAACCTGTGCAAAGTTTTGCAGAATTTTGTGTAAGTCTGCATAAGGGATGAAGTACCTTTAAGTATTCTGTGTATGGTATAAGAGTGATGAGAAATATAGAAGAATTTTGGTAAACTAAGTGTTCCTGTTATGTTGAATGATTGGTACAGGAATGTTAGAAATTGAAAAGGTGTCATTGATTTATGATTGATTTATGATGTAGTACGAGTCCTATTTTTTAGGGTTTTGAATATAGAGGTAGGATGATGGTACTGTGTACTCCTTCAGATTGGAAGAAACAAGAAGAACTTGAGAATGGAAGGTGATAATTTTACAGCTCAATTACTGTATACCTTTTGTAATGGAAAGGTCAAGGTCAAAGGTCATAAAGCCTTCCATCTGGAGGTGTATTCCCAAATGACAAAACACTTCATCCAGTGGAGAAATGTAGAGAAAATGTCGCAATACTTGACTCATAGAGGCATTCATTTCAATGGAATTCTTTTAAATGTGTGTACACCTCTGGGCCCCGTGTCATAAAACTTGTTATCAATAACAAGTTACAATAAATGTTATAAGCTCCTGAAATCCTTGAATCTGATTGGCTGAGAGCAAATTTGTCATAGAAATGGGGCAGTCGTTATCGGTAACAAGTTTTATGAAACAGGGCCCTGCAATGTCATTTTGCTTGCCTACACTTATGCCTTAGTTTGATCACATCAGAATCGCTGAAGATCCTTGTATAACCTTTCCTTTGCTTGATGATACTGGTTATTGTGAAGAGAATAAGATACAAAATAGAATTTGAATGACTGCTCTTTTTGTGTCAGGATAAATTGTGATAGGTATTGTTTTGATATCTGGTTTCCTTATCTTGAGTTGCATTACGTGCAAAACCTTGGGCCTGTGCCAATATAGTTGATCCATTGTGATTCATGAGGTATAAATATAAACTCTTCTTCTTTCAGACATAACAATGCATGGAAAATAGTCCAACACAAGTTAATCATCCAGAAGGAATGCCCATCATTGTTTCTAGATATGAAATTGTGTTGGTCTGATAGCTATTTTACGTGGATGTGATGTACTTACTTGCTCTAGTGAGCAAATGATAAATGCCCTCAAAATGTGCAAGTATTTAAATTTATGGGATTCTTTTCTAAAGCCAATCATGATTGGACCATTTTCTGCAGTAATTAAGTAGAAAATATATGTTTTTGTTTTTTTAATCTTTGAAACATGGAGATCAGTTATGTACCATGGAGTGGATTGAGAGAAACTGAACAGGTAGACTTGGAAGGTGCCAATACAAGATTTAATAGGTTGTATCATTCATGGTGCTTTTTAATCATTCTGTATTTCATTTGGCTGTATATATGACAACAATTTTTTTATTAGGATGAGGAAATGTATTTTGCAATGGTGAATTCTGCAGATTATATGGCAGAAATATGTTCTCTTTTAAAATCAAGCTGTTATTTTAATCTCATTCTAATTTTTCACAAATTCCATCAATTAAAGGAGCATCTGCTGATTTCTATCAGAATTAATGGGTATTACTCAGTATTGATTATTGTAATAAAAAACTTGCCTTGTAATCAATTTTTCTCCTTGTTTTGTTAAAAAATGGGATACCATTAGTTTTTTCTAAGTATGCAAAAGCTATACGTCACAGTGCAAATATCATTTAGTACTACAGCATGTTGTATAAAAGCGTTTTTTAACGAAAGTCATTTTACTGCCTGACTGGTGCCACTATTGATTTATATTTCTTATGAATTCAAATTATCATATTTCAGTAAATTAATGAACTGGAGGCATTTCAAATTATTTCCATTGGAAATGAACTTGTTCTGATAGTGTTTAAGGGACACAGACCTGTGGCATATATTCTTCTTAGCAGTATTATACTTAAATGCATTTTGTTAATTCAGGACCATGATCGAGTGCATTTTTTTTTTCCATTGGTATAAGATCAGCAGAAAGAGGCGATCCCAGAAACTTTAGAATGTGAATATATGATGTACAGATGCTACACATTTAACACTACTTCTGTAAATACATTTACATTGAGCATGATACAAAAATATGATGTTTGAAAGGTGTTCCCTTTGTTCTAATTTGTGGAATTTGTTTCTCAACATCGTTTCATTTAAACTGGAAGTATGCAAAGAATATTGAGAGTCCTTGACAATGTGCAAAGGGTGTTCCCTTCAAACATCATAACTCAGAAGATTCGTTATTCAAGATAATATTGTTAATCTGAGGGTTTGTTTTCCCAATCTTCAAACCTCATGAACCTTTCCCGTATGTTCTAATTAGTGTCATTTGTTTCTCTACATTGTTTCATTTAACTATGAGTATGCAGAGAATTATGCGAGTCCTTGACAGTGTGCAATTATGGTACCTTTTGCAATAGAAGTTTTTTCTTTGATTAATATGATAAAAGAATCCCGAACTCATACATGCTATTCAGCATTAGAATTCTTTGAGATGCAAACGTTGAATCACAATCAGTATGCATGTTAAGCTATTTTCTTCAATATATTTTTATTCCTTCTTAATATTTCAAACAGAAGTATAAATTATTGATGTTAAAATTCACAGTGGCTGATAAATCCAAGTGTAAACTTTGAGATGTTGATTTTTTACAAGAAAAATAAGGAAGGTTTTTATTTTTCAATCAAAACTTTTTGACATACATGTACATGTATTCTCTTCGCACATTTTTTCCAGTTTTATAAATGATTCAAGCAGAAATGGTCAGATAGCTTTTAAATGATTATTCATTTGAATCGAACCACATGAAAAGTCTCCTTATAAATTGCAAACACACAAATCTGAATTATTGATTACGTTATTAGTATGGTTAAATGTCCTATGCAAAAGAGTGTGTCTTAATCTGAACAGAAAATATTAGCAACAGCATTTTTTTCCCCTACATTCTTATTAAAACAGTTGATTGTCCTTTTTGTTCTCTGATACAAAAGCTAAGCTTACTCTGTCTTCACAAAAAAAAAAAAAAAAATCTTGTTCAGAGAGTCATTCGCTCTGCAGGACTAATAGATATTCTGTTTTTAGATTTAATGTGGAAGAGGCTTTGATTTTATCTGCGCATATATTGTTTTTTTTTCTTTCTATGCTAAAGTGTTCAAGCCAAATGAATAGATTATGTTTGGGTGTGACTGCTTAGGAATGTTAGATATGCTGATGAATATATTACAATGCCAAGTATATGTATTCCAATTATGTGAGTAAACGTGTCACTGCATTCTTATTTTTGCAATGAAATATATTGTATCCAAAACAAAAGTGCTTTAACTTTATTTACCTGTGTTTTATTCCACTTGTGATGATACTTAGTATGTTGCATAATGCTTTGCTGACTTCATCATTTACATTGTATTTCACTTAGAATGACAATTTCTTATCTTTTACAATGATATTGTGATATTATTACACATTCACAAAGCATTTTACATATTCATTATGCTATATACACACTTATGAGAAAATTCCTGGAAATTACAATTGTTATACCCCAAAATCTAGACATTTATTAAGAGTGTAGTTACAGCCAGGCTATCCATACGCTCATCTGAGATCTTGTTGTGTTTTAGCTATCTGAGGTATTCATTGATTTAAATACACCGTTCACTTCTTGTTCTGAGCTGAATATGGTATATGAATTCATACTCTTTTTTTTCTTTTCCAATTAAAAAAGGACTGACACTGAACAAAATGCCACTGAGTGAACATGATCTCAGAATAATTGGTTTAAGCAGACTTTTCAGGCCCCGAAATTGTTGTACAGGAACATTTTATTTAAATGTAAGTTTGTCAAGATTGAAATAAGAATGACCCCCAAAAACGATATCCAGCTAAATCTACAACTTTCAAAACAGATGCGCACCACCTGCACAGATTCAGGTAAAAGTCAAAATATGCTTTAACTCTGTAAAACGGTGTGAATAGGAACTTATCTCCAGGAATGATGCAGACCCTATGCATTTTCATTATTCATTATTGAATAAACCATTGACAAGGGAGTGCCTTAATTGATATGAAATATATCATGTGAAATATTTTCCCCCTATTTATCCCGTTTTATAATACATAATCTTGAACTCCTGTATGATAAATTTGAAGAACATAATATCTGAAATATCTCTAGTTCTCAAATTATGAATTATAGAAATATTTTTCGGATGTCTAACAGATGTCAATATATTTCATAGGCTGATAGCTGTTGAATGATAAGATAAGATGTGGATTAGGATTTCTGGAAACATACTGCCCCTCTTTAAAGAATAATTGAATGAACATACTACACTGTACTGAACTCCGTTTATGATTGCTGTTTTTCCTCAAGACTGCAAAGCTCTAAATAGTTTAGATGAAAACCAAATTGTATCGGCCTTTTTAATGAAAATTGGCTTAATCTGGATTTAATGTTTAGTCACACTTGAACAAATTCTTGATCTTGTTAATTTCGGCCCTGGCCGCCTTGCGGAACTGTCTATTTGTAAATATGAAGATGATTCCCTTAAACCAGGTGTTGCATGACGCCAGTGTGAAGGCCACTAGGAGAACCCAGTCGGGTACATGACTTGATTCTGATAAACGGTCAAGACCTATGACCAACACCATAGGTAAAGAAGCGGACAATGTTGATGTCACCAGAATGAGTACGGTTATGATGCCCTTGAGATGACGGGGTCTGCCCGGAGCATTGCGTGCGTCAACGTCCAACGCGATATCTTCCCTTCCGCTGGAGTCCGATTGCGAGGATCCACTGCCACCGGCTGGATGATGGGCGATCCGGTTCGCAGCGAGTACCCTAAACGCAACAACCAACGACAGGATATGCATTACGACAGATATCCCAGCTGCAAGCATCATCAACATGTATGATCGGATAGTCCATCGGATCTTCCCTTTCGCATATGCACGAATTCCGCACTCAATTGCGAGCATTTCATTCTGTTGCCACGTGAGCGCGAGGACTGCCAGATCAAGCACAGGCAACAGCGTGGCAATGAGCAAAATTATCTTCACTCGCCTTTCAGTAGCATGGGCCAAGTAGACGAAAGGCTTCCACACCTGTATCAGTCTGTCCAGGCTCAGGAGACATGTATAGATGAACGAGAGCGTAAATATCGCGATAAATGACAAGTAGGCCGATATACACACTGCTTCCTGATGTTGAATAGGTGCTACTCTTATAGCTACTTCAAACGTGACATTGAACATGGCAAGATCATCTGCAAGTAGGAGCGCGCAACAGATCAGCTTGCTTGTTGCTTCAAACCCACTGTCGTCGCGTTTAAGTACCATCAACGTAAAAGAATTACACGTTAACGCCAAAAAGAAATGAACCAGGTCTATGTACAGCATGTAATCATAGAAAGAACTCACCGTACTGTTTTGACTGCTGGTGGTCAAGTTCTCCATCTTCTTTTAAATGGGCGATATCAATAAAATTTAATGATGTAACTCTGTGTTCACTTTTTAGAACATTGAAAGTATATTACCGTTTAGTCTATAGTGAGTACCGTTACTGAGAATTTAATTTGATTAAGTATTTATTGTCGATGTTCCGTATTGAGCGCTGAGACCTTCATTCTTAGAATTCTTAAAATACTTGATTATGAAACAGCATCGATAGGAAGGTTCAGCACGGGTTTACCCTATGCAGTTTGTTCGATGAATACCGTTCGTCGAGTATGGGATGTGCATGCATGTATTAGACCCAAAGCTGATTGAGAGAGATCAGATTATACCACACGATCACACGCTTGGAGGATTCATTAAACTTTGTTCTGTTGTTTCTAGCGTTAAGTTTTATTCATGTCCGGTTAAGAATTTGTCGAAAAATATTCCCCCAATTTCTGCATGTTGCATGGTGGAGATGCATGGAGATCGGCATGAAAGATATATAGATACCGCTAGATTTCCCTTATATATCTGCGAAATGAGCTTCTAATCACTCTAACATGTCTGATCATGACAATGGCAGGGCACTTTCATACGTGACACTTTAAAAGTGGAGCACTTTGGCTGCCAGCGTGACATTGATCGTCATCATTTCTTATGTGCGGTGACGATGTTCAGATAACCAAAATGCCATGATTGGTCTGCCGAATAGAGGAACAGCGCAATTACTGAGTGACATCCACTTAAGGCAACCTCTTCCATTCAAAATTGTTCGAGCTTTAGCCGTGTTTTGAGTTCCTCCTCAGAATGAATCTGGGCAATTCAGAATATTAATTTGCCCTCGCCTCCCGTCAAAAGAACTCTGATTTAAAAATCAGAAAACGATATGTCAATGACAACTAATTTCCTCAATTTGATAATAGTAAATTAAAGTTCAGTCGTCCGCGTAGTGCGAACCACATATTAAGCATTTGTTGATCTACCGTAGATGTAGATGTAGTGACCTCTAGGCTATTGTGGTTCTTAAGCCATCGATTGATGTTTGAAAATGAAGTACCCGATTTTACGTTGGTATTTAACGATTTAACCAGTATCATAAAGGTTGCGTAATAAACCTTGTGCGGGGTGAATATTCTACTTTGTTTTCCTCTTCTCTAGAATGCGGGTTAGGTGTTTACCCCTCCCTACCAGATGGGGATGACACTATCTGGGAAAGAATCAAGTCGGCCTAACAGCGTTGATATCACACCTATCTCGTTTGTCTCTACAGCGATGTTCTAAAAAAAATGTATGGACAATAATTATGATATTGATTGAGAATGGAAGCTATCACAACGGAGGCTTCATTAAGCTTTGTTTTGTTGTTTCTAGCGTTAAGTTTTATTCAATGTCAAGTTTAGAATTTGTCGAAAAATATTTCCCCATTTTCTGCATGTTGCATGGTGGAGATGCGTAGAGGTCGACATGAAAGATATATAGATACCGCTAGATTTCCCTTATATATCTACGAAATGAGCTTCTAATCACTCTAACATGTCTGATCATGACAGTGGCAGCGCATTTTTACATAATAGTGGAGCACTTTGGCTGCCAGCGTGACACTGATCGCAATCATTTCTTATGTGCGGTGACGATATTAACGAAAATGCTATAATTGGTCTGCCGAATATAGAGGAACAGCGCAATTATTGATTGACATCCACTTAGGGCATACTCTTCCATTCAAAATGTTCGCGCCAGGGGCGGCGCCAGGGTATTTTGATAGGAGGGGCAAGACGACTTAAAGATGACGTCATAATTTTTCTCCATTAAATAACAGGGGTAATATAGAGTTATATGTTTAAGACCTCTCTCTTTAATACTCTTTTTTTTTCTTCCCTTTTCTTCCCTTTTCTTCCTCCTTTTCTTCTTTTTTCTTCTTTTTTTTTTCTTTTTTCATTACTTGAAAAATCATAGGGGGGGGCGGTCGCCCCCTCTGCCCCCCCCTGTAGCGCCGCCCCTGGTTCGCGCTTTAGCCGTGTTTTGAGTTCCTCCTTAGAATGAAAATGGGCAAGTCAGAATATAATTTTGCCCTCGCCTTCCGTCAAAAAGAAAACTGATTTTGAAATCAGAAAAAGATACGTCAACGACAACCCAATTTCCTCAATTTGATAATACATGTCCGCGTAGTGCGAACCAATTTTGTTGATATACCGTAGATGTAAATGTAGTGACATCTAGGCCAGTGACTGATGTTGGAAGAATGAAATACCCGATTTTACGTTGGTATTTAACGATTTTAACCAGTATCGTAATGGTAGCGTAATAAACCGTACTGTGCGGGTATACATTCTACTTTGTTTTCCTCTTCTCTAGAATGCAGGGGTTAGGTGTTTACCCCTCCCTACCAGATGGGGATGACACTATCTGGGAAAGAATCAAGTCGGCCTAACATCGTTGTTATCATTTGCGGATTTAGGGGGGGGGGGCAATCCTGGCCCGTGCCCCCCCCCCCTTTAGAAAGAAAAGTATGCATTGTGCCCCTCTTTTTTGTGATTGTGCCCCCCCCCTTTAGAACTGAAAACTTTTTTTTTTTTTTTGCTTGTCAGATAATTATTTTTTTTTTTCAATGATCTTTATTTTGATTCCACTCAATTATACATAAATCATAAATCAACATTTCAATGAAAGTATATAACAAATAAAGCACATTATCATGTAACATCTTCTTTAAATAGATAAATGAAAGTCAAAACTATCAAGAAAGCATTGAATGAAATCTTTTCATAAAAAAAAAAAAAAATAGCCCCCCCCCCTATGAACATGGGAAACAATATTTATATCATATGACTGCATATACAATGTACTGGCCTCCCTACACCCAAACCCCTACCCCCCCCCCCCCTTCACTCACACACACCCACACACACACACACACACACACACAAACTTTCTCTCTCTCTCTCTCTCTCTCACTCTCTCACTCGTGGATACCGCCCTCAGTCCTGCTGTTTTCATACAACTTCTCCCACTTTAACAAATGCTTGTCTAACTTGTTCCTTTTCTTAGCTATCGCCTTTTCTTCCTCTCGATGTTCTACTATTCTCTGACAAATTTCCTCCTGAGTAGGAACTACACCCTTTGACCTTGACCTGAAAATAATGTATTTCATTAAAAAGATTACTGTATTACAAATTTTGATTTCAAAGTCTTTTCCAGTAATCCCCACATATATATCTTTCCACTCTGCATTTTGAAGCTTAACTATACTAAATTTTTCAATCACCCTCTGCCATAAGGCTTTCACATCATCGCAATCCCAAAATATGTGTTCATAGGATTCTAAATTTTTCTTACAGAAGGAACAGTGATTATTTTCAACAAAACCAAATTTAAAGAGATGTTCTTTTGTATATATTGCTCCATGAAGTAATTTATACTGAAATTCTCGAACTTTTGGTAAAATTGTTGCAATTCTAGGTCTTATGAAAATTTCTGCTATTTCTTTTTTAGAGAATTCAAAGTCATTGTGGCCATCTTTTACTCGTAAAGTATATAAATGTTGTAAATCTGTTACAAAAATTTCGTAAACCTTTCTGGAAGGTACATCTTTCAATAGAATGATATTTTCAAAAATCTTCAATGAAATATTATAATTGCGTATATCAACGGAGTAGAAATCGGATAAGTTCCCTTCATATTTTCCGCTTTTCAAAACTGCATCACTTATCTTCCAAATTTCCATAATATTTTCACTACTCAAACCTAATTTACGGAAATAATAAATTGTTTTTACCTGTTCTTTCTCTAAAATATGATCCACTAGATAAATTTCTTTTTTAAATAAGTCTTCATCAAAAATCATTTTACCTTTGGAAAGGTAATCTTTATTATTAAAAATGATTGGATTAGCTTTTCCTACAAGAAAACTCCTGCTTTTCTCCATATCTTGCCAGGCCTTTAAAATTTCTAAATAAAACAAAGGTACTTTAAAAGTCAGTAATTTAACATCGTAATTACACAGGGATATAAACCTTCCACCCACTTTTCTAAAGCTATAGTCAAAGTAAAGCTTCCACCCCATATTCCTTTCCCCATAAAGTAGCCGTTTTAACCACATTACTCTTTGAGTTTTCACAAATAATTCAAAATCTATCATTCTTAAGCCACCATCCCCGTAATCCTGGTAGCAGATGACTCTTTTAATTCGGTCTTTTCCATTCCATATGAAATCAAAACTGATTTTTTTTAATCTCTGTTATTACCCACTTTGGAACAACTAATGATGAGGAAACATAATTCAATTTTGACAAAGCATATGTTTTAAGCAGATGTACTTTCCCCATCACTGTCAAATCTCTCTGTTTCCACCATCACAAAAGTCTTCAAATTCTACTCAGAATCTCTTTGTAATTTAACTCTTCCCTCATTTTTATATCCAGTGAATAATATACTCCTAAAATTTTCATTCTAGTTACTATATTGCCCATAGGTAATGTTCCCGAATCCCCTCCGTTTTTTCCTATCCTCATCACATTAGTTTTTTCTATGTTGACCTTTAAACCACTTAACTCATAGAAAGCCCGGAATATATCCTGTATTCTTGTAATCGATGTTTCATTTTTAACGAACAAAGTCATATCATCGGCATACAAAATTTGTCGAACTTCAAAATTACCAAATTCAACTCCTTTAATAACACCATCGTTTCTCAGAGCATGCGCCAAAATTTCAATCACTAACAAAAACAGATACGGTGAAAGTGGGTCACCCTGCATGCCTTACTCCTCTCTTAATATCAAAATAACCAGTAGAGAAACCTCCATTCATAACACAGCTACTAATTCCGTTATACATAGTTTTAACCCATGAACGAAAGGACTGCCCAAACCCAAATAATTCTAGTACTTTGAAGAGAAATTTATGTGAAACAGAATCAAATGCTTTTTCAAAATCAACTGCTATGAGGAAAATGTCTTCTTCACAGTAATTATTACAATGAAAAATCACATCATCTATCAAACGTATAGCTTCGCCAATGTGCCTATTATTTATGTAACCCACTTGATCTGAATGAATAATATCATTTAAAACTTCTTTTATTCGTTTTGCCATTATCTTTGAGATTATCTTATAGTCTGTGTTTAACAATGTAATAGGCCTATAGTTTTTAACATATAAAGGATCTTTACCATCTTTTTCAATTAATGTTATGACACCTTGCTTCTGAGACGTCGATAAAAAACCCTTATCACTTGCTTCATTGAAAACTTCGACCAACAGCCCTCCTAACTGTGGCCAAAATGCGAGAAAAAACTCTACAGTAAAGCCGTCATTCCCAGGGGATTTATTAAGTTTCATACTTTTTAGCGCTACATGACATTCGTCTTTGGTAATCTTCCCTTCACATAAATTCATACTGTCAACACTTAGATGGGGTATATCTTTACAAAACATATCATTTAAATCAACCTCTACATTTGAATTTTCTGAATACAAATTTTCATAAAACCCTCTAAGTATCCGCGATATTGATTTTATTTCTTTCATTACTTCCCCTTTGTCATTCAACAGTTCCCTTATTAGTGTTTTCTTTTTATTAGACTGAAGCAACTGTTCAAAGTACTCTTTATTCTGTTCCCCTTCTTCATACCAAACAGCTCTTGACCTTACTTTGAGTCCATCTACAGACACATTGTATAATTTCTTTAACTGACCTTTTTTAGCATCTATATCTTTGATAATTAAAGAACTATTAGGAGATAGCACCAGATCTTTCTCGAGTAATATTATTTCGTTTTCAAGTTGTTGTATATTTAGTCTCCTTTCTTTCGATTTCTTCTTCGAAAAGTTCATTGCGTACTTTCTCATTTTCATTTTAAGAAAGTCCCAAAAAGAAGATTTAGTATCGAATTCCTTCAACCACTTTATTTCTACTGCTTTGATTTCCTCACACATTCCCTGTACAAAATCTTTATCTAAGCACAAACTGTTGTTAAATTTCCAATATGATTTTCCATACATGTCATTACCTCGAATAGGTTTCAATTCTAAAAGGATACCTGAATGATCAGGAGCAATTGATGTGATAATATCGCACGTAAGGATCTTGCTTTCCAAACTTTTTGAGATAAACGACTTTGAACAAGTGGAATATTCTGTCTAAAGGTAAATTGCTTTAACGTTGGGTTCTGTTTCCTCCATATATCCAATAAATCAAGTTTCTTTATAAACATCTCTAACTGATTCACAAAATTTGTTCTAACATTCATACTAGTCCCCATGTAATCCAGGTCTCTGTTCATTACTACGTTAAAATCTCCCCCTAAAATGAGCGAGTAATTTGGAGAGTACAAGCTTGAAAGACACTTGTCAAAATTTTCCAGAAAATTTATTTGTTGATGCACTCTTTCCCTCGTTGGAAAATAAACATTTCCTATCAACAGTTTATACCCTAATAAGTCTCCTTTCAAAAGCACAAAACGTCCATCATCATCTTTCACTATCTGATCAATTTTTAAATTTAATCCTGATTTTAATAGAACAAGAACTCCTTTGCTATGATTTGACCCATGGCTAAAGATCATCTGCCCTCCCCAGTCTCTTTCCCACTCTCCCTCAATATCATGCGTACTATAAGTTTCCTGTAACATAACTACGTCTCCTCTCCTCATTTTGACCCAATCCAAAATTGCTTTTCTCTTGGTTCTATCCCTTATACCCCTAACATTGAGTGAAATGAAATTCAAGCCTTCCATATTATATGTAGAGTTTTATACAAACAGCCTAAACGACGGATACCAAACATGTATACTTGTAGAAAGATGAGAAATACACCATTGATTGTGACCAATGACCCGTGCCAACTACAGCTGCAGCCACAGCTCATTCTAAGAATAAACCTCAAGCTAATTACAGAATAGCAGGAATGAAGGCAGTAACCAACACACTCAACACACTTCCAACACCACCCCCACGCTAAACCACCCCAGAGTTGCTGTACCACACCCATTGAAAAAAAAACACAAAACACCTGTATCATTGGAGCCCCTCCCCCCCCCCCCCCCCCCTCATACAACTCTGTATCTGCATCGCTACATAACATTACCTCAACCTTCAAACTATAAACCTTTCATATAGAAGCGAATAATAGATTGTTTGGAAAACCGTACATTGGAAACCCCACATATATCTCATGCATCTCAAACTACGCACCCAGTGTGATTAAAATAATAATAATAATAATCACCGCACCTTGTAATCATTAAGCATAAATTACTAATTTCATAATAACCATACGTGCAAATACATGTAACCATGACCAATCAAGTAAAATAAAATGATATACTTTCCCCAAAGACCTTGATATAATATATATTGGTGCTTTCTTCATACCAAAAAAATGCCTGTTAAAGGGGAAAGTCCATCCTGATTACAAGTCGGTTCTAAAAGAAGCAGAAAAACTCAGCAGATCAGCGAAGGCCCATGCAAGGAAAAAAGAAGAAGAAGAAGAAGAAGAAGAAGAAGAAGAAGAAGAAAAAAAAAAAAAAAACCCCTACTAATCCGCCTCTCCCCTCGTTCCTCCTTTATTCAAACCAACCAAATACCAGGGTGGACCCTCCCTTTAAAGGAAAACATAATTGTATTTCTTTTAACTAACCAGGTGAATATTACAAAGCTGCTAGTATTAATCAAGGCAAAAAACAAAAAACAAAAACAAAAACAAAAAGTTCCTCCTATTACCAAAAACCACCACCAGCAAAGTCCTATGGGGAGATATGGAGATGAAGCATCTTCTTAAACAAGCTTCAGCTTTCACATGCCCCAAGACTGAACTTAGAGGTTGATGCAAGATCTGAGTAAGAATAGGCCCACTCTATACTTTTACACCAAGAATTAAACCAAAACTGTTTTTCATAACCATTCTTGAACTCCATATCGACACCTTTTTTTTTCTTCAAATTTACGCATAATTGTTAACACTGCAATAAGAACAAATCATGATCATCTTAACTTAGCAGCTAATTCAAGATCCCTCTGAGTAAGAATACTCTACATGACTACAAAAAAAAAGAAGAAAAACAACACCAAGAGTCACTACTCCCATATCAGTTCTTGAACTGTGTGTTGATACTTCTCCAAATTTACACATAACTGTAAGCAGTGCCATAAAAATCAATTATCTTACCCCTATGTTTAACTTTGAATTCCCAATAGGGTAAATGGATAGCAAGCTTGCTATTAAAGCAATGTTAACTCTTGAAATGTATACACTGATGCACTTTGTAATTACTGGACAAATTCACAATTATTATACAGAAACATTCTGAAGTTTAAATAGATTTTCGTTTAATTCAGAGGTTCAAGTGTCAAAGTTTTGTTATTCATTCATACTGGGGGAAAAAAGGTGAGTAGCTGGTGTCTAAAATTATATAAACAGCTGTTCTTCCTACCAACCACCAGCAGCAAAGTCCTTTGAGGCAATATGGAGATGACGTATTTTCTTAAACAAGCTTCAGCTTTCACATGCCCCAAGACTGAACTTAGAGGTTGATGCAAGATCTGAGTAAGAATAGGCCTACTATATACTTTTACACCAACAATTAAACCAAGACTGTTTTTCATAACAATTCTTGTACTCCTTATCGACACTTTTTTTTTCTTCTTTAAATTAACACATAAATTGTTAACAGTGCAATAAGAACAAATCATGATCATCTTATATCCCTATGTTTAACTTTGAATTCCCAATAGGGTAAATGGATAGAAAACTGTCTAAGCAGTGCTAATTCTTGAAATGTGTACACTGATACACTCTGTACATGTAACTACTGAATAATTCAAAATATTATAATACAGAAGCATTCTAAAGTTTAAAAAGATTTTTTTTTGTTATACTGAAAATGTTTATTTCCAGAGTTCAGACTCCTTTTTCCAAATAACTAGTAGCATATGAAGAGCAGTTCTTCGCATTACCATCCAGCAACAGCAAAGTCCCTTGGGGCAATATGAAGATGAAATATTTTCTTAAACAAACTTCAGCTTTCACATGCCCCACGACTGAACTTAGCGGCTGATTCAAGATCCCTCTGAGTAAGAATACTCTATATGATTTTACGCAAAAAGAAAAAAAAACAACAAAAAAACAACAACAACAACAAAAACAACACCAAGACTACTCCCATACCAATTCCTGAACTGCGTGTTGATACTTTTTCTTAAATTTACACATAACTGTAAGCAGTGCCACAAGAATTAATTATCTTACCCCTATGTTTAACTTTGAATTCCCAATAGGGTAAATGGATAGCAAGCTCGCTTAAAGCAATGCTAACTCTTGAAATGTATACACTGATTCACTTTGTAATTACTGGACAAATTCACAATTACTATACAAAAACATTCTGAAGTTTAAATAGATTTTTGTTAATTCAGAGGTTCAAGTGTCAAGGTTTCGCTATTCATTCATACTGGGGGAAAGAAAAAAAAGTAGCTGGTGTCTGAAATTATATAAACAGCTTTTCTTCCACCAACCACCAGCAGCAAAGTCCTTTGAGGCAATATGGAGATGAAGCATTTTCCAAAACAAACTTCAGCTCTCACATGCCCCAAGACTAAACCTAGAGGTTGATGCAAGATCCCTCTGAGTATTCTGAGTATACTCTCTACTCCTTAACCCAAAATTAAACCGAGACGTTTTTTTTTTTTCTATCCATTCTTGAATTATATGTCATCACTTTCTTCAAATTTACCCATACCTATATGTATAACTGTTATTATAAAGAAGCATTCTGAAGTTTAAAAGATTTTTTTTGTTACCGTAATTCAAAAGTTTCAGTGTCAAGCTACAGGTGTCATTATTCATTCATATTGAGAAGAAAAATATATATATATATGAAAAGTAGTGAGGTTCACTCTTTTTTTTTCCTTTTGCCAAGTGACTGAAGTTTTATAAACAGCTGTTCTTCCTACCAACCACCAGGAGCAAAGTCATTTGGGGCAATATGGAGATGAAGCATTTTCCAAAACAAACTTCAACTTTCACATGCCCAAGGACTAAATTTAGAGGTTGATGAAAGATCTTCTTTGATTGAGTAATCTGAGAATACTCTCTACTCTTTACCCCCAAATCAAACCAATACCCTTTTCTTTTTCTTTTTCTCTTCCCCCTCTCTCCATTCTTGAACTGCATGTCATGACTTTTTTCAAACTTACACATACATGAAACTGACAACAGTAGCATAATTTAAAAACAAAACAAAACAACGAAGTACCTTACCCTTATCGTTAAAGTTTAACTTTGAATTCTCAAATGTGTAATTGGAAAGCAAGCTTATTGAACAGTGATGATTCTTCAAATGCAATCTGTAATGAACATTAGGATTACTGAATAAATTCACCATTATTAACGAGAATGTTCCATTATTCATTCTTGGTTTTTATATAATCAACTTTATATTTCACCATCATGCTCCCTGGATTAACAACCGATATCCGAGAATCCTTTTAGGCCATGCATATTCACGTCGACACAAACATAATTATATCAAGTATATCCTGGCCTTCATGTTTAACCAATATAACAACTGCTCACTATTAGTACACCTGGAGATTGTCATAGGCCTCAAACACAAAATGGCTGCTTCCTTGTATGCACCTTCCTTCCAAATCAATTTTCCATATTCAAAACTTGCTATTTTGTTTGCTTTATTGTGGATGATCTCCTAAAACAATTCACAGTATTCAAAATTTCCTGATGTAATGGTAAAACTCGTTGAAGTAATCCAGCGCATAAATTTAATAACGCCCACATCCCGTTTTGATTCTTCAACCCTGTATTATACATATATTTCAATTTAATTGACAGAAGCTCCCTCATTGACATCGCCTTGCGTCATATCACCGATGAACTCAAAATCAAAACCCCGTCACCTCCCGTTCTGTTGCGTCGATACACGATGCTATGGGCCTGTTTGGTATCCCCCGAAGCAATACGTCTGTATGCCCTGCAGACATCCCACTGCATTATTACAAGCTTTAATCATCGTGCCCTCATAGGGTAAAATTTTGCATCGTAACGTTGTAACATTGAATCATTGATGCGCTAAAAAGTAGCGATATCATCATTGCAGAAACAGAGAAAGGAAATTATCGTCTCGAAGGAACATTTATAGCCTCACATAGCTTCATAACAATTCCAATTTAACTGAAGGCTTGAAGATTAAACTGAAATTGAACTTAGTGTTTTCGGCTTTACTCATAAAGGAAACGTTTTCAAAACTCACCCTCTTTTCCATAGCCATTTCGCTTCTAACTTTATTCAGCTCCAGCCTGTTGGCCTCGCAGATTTTCTACAAACGCTTTCTGTTTATCCGCAGGTAACCATACCCTATCAATGAAGAGTTTCGCTGGCTCCGACCTCGAGAAGTAGGCAAGTTTGCCTGCATTCCTTGCTGTTATCAAAGTAGGTATCTGGGCCCGCCGCGCCTCCCTGAACCGCAGCGGTATGTCTTCCCGGATGAAAAGCTTTGTTCCCTTCAGATTCTTGGCGTTCCGCATGATTTTTTCTCGGTCGCCGTACCTAACAAAGCGTGCCTTTATTGGGCGTGGCCCGGATGATTTGGCGTTAAGTCTATGTACGCGTTGATACTCTATGTCGTCAACCTCCTGTTCTGATAACTTCAGGTTGTTGATGTAGAAATCCTTCAAGATTTCTCGCACATCTTCTTGCTCCCTTTCCGGTATCCCTATAAATACCAAATTCTCCCTCGCTATGTACATAGCCATCTTGTCAACTTCTTCCTTCAACGCTGTTTCCTTTTCTTCCACTTTCCGTTCTAATTTTTTCACTCTTTCTTTCAGTTCCTCAGTCTCTTGAACTTGAAAGGCAATGGAAGCTTTAATTTCGCTAAACGATGTTTGGAGTTCCTTCACCTGCTTATTCATATCATGCTCGAGTATCAAAAATCTCTCTTCTATTCTGTCCATTTGCTGATCCATCAACAAGGGAAAGGTGGAGATCAGACTTGCTTCGTTGGGGCTCGGCGGGGTCCCGGTATCATGCCGCGGCCTCTTCGTATTCCCTTTCCCAGTGTTACGTAAGCTGCTGGCCATGGTCTCTATATCACGTCTTTCTATGGGGATGGGGAGAGGGACTCCAAAAACGCGTGTTCACTCCTCGAGCATTACACACATACACCATAATTATGGAGGGAGACTGGACCCCATTACCCCACCCCCACCACACACACACACTCACACACGCACACAACGACTTTTTGAGGGCTGGCGATTTTTTTTTTGTCGCACCCCCCCCCCCCTCCCCCATTGAGCGACATTTGGAGAGCTGGCAAGACCCCAAAAATACGTATCTCCCTCCAAGCAGTTTCCCAAAGTTTACAATCCAGCATTTGTGTGCCCCCCCCCCCCCATATAAAAAATCCTGGATCCGCCCCTGGTTGATATCATACCTATCTCGTTTGTCTCGACGGCGATGTTCGAAAAAAAATGTGTATGGACAATAATTATGATAATGATTGAGAATGGAATCTATCACAATGGTCTGTCACCTACTGTCGGCCCATTATTGCCTTTCATTATTGACTTTGTCAGGTTTCATACGGCGTGTCATCATGGTCATTCGCTAAGCGGAAGTGTGCAGCGCGTGATCATTATTAGGAAAAAAAAAAGAAATTCTCAACGCGTGAGGGGGCTGCAGAACGATTTTAGAAGAGGGGCCAGGGCCACATACCCACCACTTTTGGGGTCGAGTGTCCCCCCCCCCCCCCCCCTCCGGGTCTCCATCTTCTTTTAAAAGAGCGATTTCAGTAATAATGTAAATTTGCGATTACACTTTAGAGCATTTACGGTAAATCTCTTTTGGGGGGCTGTAAATCGAGCACCGCTAATTTATCCCATTATGAGAAAGTATTTATTGTCGATGATCCGTATATTGACCGAGACCTCCACTCTGGTCTTCAAGTGAATTCTAGGGATTCTTGGAATACTTGATTAAAAGACAGCATCGATGATCAGGTTCGGCACGTTTTACCCTCTCTAACTTGTTCGATGATAATTATCTTTGACGATCGTCAAAGTTTAGGATGAACTTCTCTTGCTATTGCAAGCATGCAGTTATTAGATCCAAAGCTCATCAGGGAAATTAGACCCCGGGGGGGGGGGGGGGGGGGGGGGGGGGTACTCAGATTATAATCGGACGGGGGTGTGCGGCTGAGAACTCCAGACCCATACCCACATCCAAGGGTCCTTTTGCTGTAAATAGGCACCCATGTCTAAGGATTTTTTGTGAAAAATAGACCCATGTCTAAGGATTTCGAACTTTAAATATTACATATTTTAGCTGTAATATAATGCAATGGCCAAACATTTTGCAGATTCTTGATAAAATTCTTTATTACTCATTAGTAATCTGTACCATACTACATGTAGTTTTGGGTTTACAAGTAGTTTACAAGTGATAAGGGGGTGATCCGGGGGGTGATCCCGACGTCGATGTTCGTTTTACCATGTCGCAGCTAGCCTAGCCGTGCGTGAAGACGCACGTTGTGCAGTGGCGGCACCAGGATTTTTAAAGTGGGGGGCAAATGGGGGGCAAAAGAAAATGTTGGGGGGGGGGCAAGGGCGGACAAAAAAAATTTTGACACTTTTTGTAGTGAAAATGTACAAAATATTCGGCTATAAACCTACCCAGATATGAGGACATTTTGAGCATCTAGCTGAACTGCCCGATTATAAAGAGGTGTTAGTTATATACTGCGAGCGAGCGAAGCGAGCGAGCAAAAATTTTGACATTTTTCGTAGTAAAAATGTACAGAAATTACATAATTATTCGGCTATAAAACTACCCCAACATACACGAGGACATTTGAGCATCTTGCTGCCCGATTATGAGGTGGTAGTTATTTATTGCGAACACTTTTTGTCGTGAAAATGTACAGAAATTATATTCGGCTATGAAACTACCCAGATATGAGGACATTTGAGCATCTTGCTGCCCGATAATAAGGTGGTAGTTATACATTGCGAACGGGCAAAAATTTTGAAACTTTTTGTGGTGAAAATGTACAGAAATGATTATTTGGCTATAAAACTACCCCAATATGAGGACATGATCATCTCGCGGCCTGATTATGTGGTTGGATTTATAGGCCTGTATTGCGAGCGAGCGAAGTGAGCGAGCAAAAATTTTGACACTATTATAGTGGAAATGTACAGAAATTATTCGGCTATAAAACTACCCAAACATGAGGATATTTACACGAGCTGAGCGAATAAATTTGCCCCATGCCCCCCCCCCCACCTTGATGCCGCCACTGCTTTCCAAGTTTCCGTTTTCTTTCTTTTTCCTTCTTTTCTCCATTCCTTTTTCACTTTTTTCTTTCCTTTTCTTTTCTTTTTCATTTTCCACCCTTTTATTTTTCTTCACTCCGAAAATTATTGGGGGGGGGGCAAAGCTTCTGACTGGGGGGGGGGGCAAATGCCCCCCATGCCCCCCCCCCCCCCCCCCCCTTGGTGCTGCCACTGACGTTGTGTAATGGCATATCGCGCGCTGCGCAGGCATTATGATATATGCAGCGCAGCTAGCTAGCTCGGGCTCGGCGCAGTCCCGCAGTTACTGAAGCTGCCGCATGTACTACGCATACGAAGCTCGGATCCATATCCCCAATTCCAAGCTCGGGCGCTTTCGCCTGGCGCCTAGCGCGCATAGTGTAATAAATAATGTGGTACTTCCAGGGTACGTTCTACGTATAGCTAAGTAGGCATTTACAATGTAGGCTCGATTACCTCGAGTATTTGGGTGCAAATCCGAAAATCCCGGACAAATGAGGGAGAAAAGAGAGGAATGAAACAAATGATAAGAGCCGGGATAAGAGACCCATGTCTAAGGATTTTTTGGGGAAAAATGGGACCCATGTCTAAGGATCTTTTTAATGAAAAGGGGACCCATGTCTAAGGATCTTTCTTCAAAAAGTCACCCTTCCCAGCGGCACATCCCCGTATACCCAATATACGTGAGTACCCCCCCCCCCCCCCCCCCCCCCTGGAATTAGACCTTATACCAATCAATCACAAACTTGGATACATGTTATTAAACATGTTAAACTTTGTCTTGTTTTTAAGCGTTTAAGAATTGAATTTCCATTCTACAATTTATCATTTTTGCAAGGTGGAGATAGAGATGGATTTGCCTTTTATATCTGACCCGGAAATCACTTTACTACCCTCTAATAACTCTAACATGTCTGACAAGGGCAGTGCAATTTGACATCAACATTCATGACATAGACTATAACAGTAGAGCATTCTGACATCACCTTGGATATAACATTGGCTGCTAGCCAGTTAATGATCGCTGTCATTAACTAATAATTATGTGCCGCGCGACAATGTTCATGTTCATGTTCATGTTATAATTGGCCTGGAGAAGAAATTGAGGAACAAATGCAATTCCTGAGTAACATCCACTTAAAGCACACTCCTGCATTCCAAACTGGTCGCGCTTTAACCTTGCGGGCAAGATTAGAATTTGTTCATATTTCACAAATGTTCGTGATTCCGTTTTAGAATAATGGAAAGACAACATGATATTTAATAGAGAGTTTTTTGGGGTTTTTTGTAATGTTTTTACCATACTTATAATATTCTTGTCTTTAGTTTCGCGGATTCGCACCGTAATGAGTACAGAACAAGTATTTCTACCCTTTCCTCCTAACATATAGACAGGGAAACTTTACACTGAACCCCCCCCCCCAAAAAAAAAGCAGGGACGGCGGAGGCGTCTTTAAAAGTGGGGGGGGGGGCACCGACAAAAAGGGCACATTTTGAAGAAAATGGGGCGCCTATACAAAGGGTGAACACGAAGCGAAAAAAAAAAAAAGACTGAGTTTATGTTTACCCCTACATTCTAATTAAGACATTATCAAGCATCAATTCCAACATTTTATTATTTCTATCTTTACATGGATGGTGTAGGTGTATAAGTAGTGGTCTGATGATTTATTTACGAACGAGCAAGCAAAAAATTTCCTATTGCATTATTTAAGGTGATATAATGATAACGACAACTGCGAATTTATTACAAGGCCCTTTTTGATTATTTAATCAGTTAATTATTTTTTCGAACATTAACCCTGTCCCTTTTCTAATTCTTAACATGTGTCAGCAGAAATTTCATGTATTTATGAGGTCGCGTTGCACCAGATTATATTGCATCACAGAAAATAACCAAACTTGATTGGGTTTTAATAAGTTATAAGCACAATCGCATAAAAATAGAACGAATAAGACCTTTAAGATAACCTTGCTGTCATTTTACTTGATGCAATCTTCTTGATTTCATAAATTATAAGTGCGAGCGAGCTATAGGATTTTTTTTGAAAATATTGCCTTAAGTTTTTTCTTTAAATTATGGGCAAATGCGAGCGAACAAAAAAAAAAAGAAAGAAGAAGAAGAAAGAAAAAAAAAGAAATCTTTTGCGTCGTGGGGGGGGGGGGGCATCTTGCCCCTCCTTCCCCCAGCTCTGGTGGTAGTAACATGGGTAACTGTTACAAATATAAAGGCGCATCGATTCTTTGAACCTGGATTTGGTTCTTTCGAGGATTAAGGTCACATTTTGTAAACAATAAAAAGAAACATAGGTAAAAGGGAGCAATTATCAGAATTGAAAAAGGACATTTAATGGAAAGGATAAGGGGCACTTATCAAATTTAGAATAAAAAAGGGCATTCATCAGATTTAAAAAGGGGGAAGGACACTTAGGGAAAGGAAAAGGGGCACTTATCAGACGTAAAAATAGGCATTCATTAAAAGTTTTTAAAAAGGGCATTTATTAGAAGTGAAAAAGCGGGCACATTTAGAAGTAAAAAGGGGCGCTTTTGGGGTACTTGAAAAAGGGGGGAGAGCCGCCTCTGCCATAGAGAATGATGCAATTGCCTTTAACAAAACGCTCATTGTTAGCGAACACACTTTTTGAAAAGCTTTCAATGTCAAACTTTTTCATTGGCAAATATACAATGCGTCCCAGAAAAAAGTTAACAGTCAGAAAAAGTCTCCCCAAATAGATATTTCAAATTATTCGAAGGAAAATTTCATACCTGTTTATAGCTTTGAGTCTCTTCTATTAAATATATGTAACACCCAAAGATCTGGCGATATTTTACGCTCGAGTGAGCCAGGGCCACTTTTGTGAAAAAAAGGGGAAAATCCAGACTTGACAAGAATTGTTGTTTTGTTCTGGCTGGTCAGCAAAGTTGAGTCATGAAAAGGCTTTAGAAATGTTCATATTTTGATCAATATTAGACAATTTTTTAAAGAAGGGGTTTGTTCTCTGTTGGTACTTACGTATCTCATCAACATTTTTATGCTTTGGCTGTGAGCAATTTACTACTTTGTCAGTCAACCATCCAGTTTTGATGGGATATGTCAGGACATACAGAAAACAAGGCCTATTCTTTTGAAAATTGCCTTTTAATAATAAAAATATGACAATTTCCATACCTTTTCAATACTCTCATCTTTGCTGATACCAGCCAGAACAAATACCTGGGGAGCGTTTCATCAAGCATTTTGTCAGTGATTTTTACTGACAAATTTGCTCTCAGCCAATCAGATGCAAGGATTTCAGTAGCTTATAACACTTGTCGGATAAAATATCCGACAAATCCTTACATGAAACGCTCCCCAGTTCAACTATGGAGTTTGCACCATTTCATAACAATGGCTTTTGATCACTCAAGCGCAAAATATCGATCGGTGTTTGGTGTCGTTTGATAGGAGAGACTCTAAGCTATCCAAAGGTATGAAAATTTCATAAACATATTTTGAAATGTTCAACTGGGGAGACTTTTTTCAACTGTCAACTTTTAACGGTTCTCAAATTTGTTAATACCATCCAGAACAAATACAAATTCTTGTCAAGTCTGGATTTTGCACCCTTTCACAAAAGTGCCTTTGCTCACTCGAACGTAAAATATCGCCAGATTTTTTGGTGTCACGTGATAGACGAGACCCTATAAGCTATCCACAGATAAAAAAATATTCCCACTAATATTTTTAAAAATTCATATGGGGAAACTTTTTTCTGATAGCTAACTTTTTTTTTGGACGCACTGTAGAGACGGACACATACGCAAAAATAGCTTGGAGCACGCATTCAGTCCCAGTTTACGCAGCAGGGCAGTTATAATTAGTTCGAGCTCTGGCAAATAACATCTCAGACGTTTGTCCTGGGGGCATTTCATCAAGTGTCTTGTTGGTGATTTTACCGACAAATTTGCTCTCAGCCAATCAGATGCAAGGATTTCAGTAGCTTATAACAGTTATTGCAACTTGTCATTGATGACAAGTTTCATGAAATAGGGCCCTGGATTCGACGAGTCGTTCTCTTATCAGCAATCATCTTACCAGATCAAAATCAGATCAAGAGACTTCATGATGGATAACTTTATAGACCGGCAGCCCAGAAGATTTATTCAAGTGAAAAGCGCCGGAACAACTGACCTCATAGGCCGATGGGGTGGACCCTAGACCTCACAAAAATGGATTGCTGCCGGGTCTGAGCCGTGGTCTTCCCGCCAAAATCACACAATTTGTGACGTCACTACCGGAAGTCCCATTTTTCACAATGTACAGAGAGGTGCACATGACACCATCACATAAAACATGTCCCCTCCCTATTTTGAGTGCTTCATTTGTAATTTTTTTTTGGATAACTTGACTAGCTTGAGTATACGAGACAACGCAACGAGTTTTCCCGGCGTTTGCGTCGCCGAGGTCGACGATTACGACGATAACATTAAGGAGCGACGTCGTCGACATGCGGCGAATTTGTCCGCTTTTTTGTCTCAATTTCGGTTACAAATATTTGAGTTTATTTTAAATAGCTTTTAATTTACCCGATTGCTCTGAAACTTGGCCTAACTATGCAGCAGGTCCTCCGCTTTCCGGAGCATATATGGATGTTAAACATATTTATAGGTTTGGGTTATATTCTGACCATTTAAGTAACACGAGTTTTAGGAAAATCTGTCAAAAAATTGTAGTTTTGGGGTAACATTTTAGAGTGAGTTTTATACAAGCGCTCTATGGGGAAAATATTATACTGCACTGATTGATACATATCATATTACATGAAGATATACTCCACTCTATTCCCTTCTCTCTCTCTCTCTCTCTCTCTCTTTCTCTCACGTTCTCTTTCTCTCTCTCTCTCTCTCCGGTTTCTACATCCCTCCTCGTACAACACTTCCTTCTCTATCTCTCTATGCTATTACCCTAGCCCCTCCTATTATCATTACATCACCCCCTTCTCCCTCTCTTTCTCTCTCTATCTTTCTCTCTCTCTCTCAGACTCTTTCTCTCTTTCTCTTCTCCTCTCTATATATCTTGATCTATCAATTGCGGTTTCTCTATCCCTCCATGTACATATGCTGTACTACCTCACCCCTCTCTGTCACTATTCCTCTCATGCATCCACCATGACTGATATTATTCTTTTCTAAGTAGTCAAATATCTTCATTTTATCCGAGGAGATGTTTATTCAGATATCTATGAGTATTCCTGTATTCTTTCACAATGATTCTGGAGGCTCGAGCCATGTCCATTCGGCGCACGAAGAAATCCTATTCAAGATGCCCAGTTGACTTGACCTTGGAGCAGACTGTAAACAGGGATGCTTCATCTCCCACGAAAGACATAGCAACTTTCACAAATTCCCACGGTGCTTTCAGAAGATGGGCTATTACACTCACACAACGAAGTATGGCCCTTACAGTGCTTCGTGAACTGGTCAGTCTTCACCAAGGGGAAGAATCGATGAATCAGCTGAGGAAAAGGAGAATCGAACGGGATAATGCTGACATGAGTGCCATAACAAATACACTGACCAACACATGCAACCTATTTGCCCCTGTTCATCAGGGAGAACAGCAAAGGATGCAACGAGTGAATTTCTCCTTTAAACACTTGAACGAGGAGAAAATCTTCGACTCAAATTTCAAGATGAATATGCAGCTGATACTTCACGGTCTCTGAAGCCAGAGACAAGGATCAAGATGTTAAACTTTGCAGCAGAAAATTCCAAGAGATCCAAAACGGTAGTACGGAGAGAGAACGCAGCCGAGGGAGCCAGGGATGTCTTTGGGCGAATGTTAGCTGTTGCCGCTGATTTAACTGATGCACTTGACCTACATCACATTCTAAGCTTCCCACTCACCGAAGTGCCTCTTTCACTTGCCCTTAGCGATGGGGCATCCCTCAAGACGGATCGAGAAGGCAGCTTTGACAAGAAAGCTTGAATGCGAACAGGAAGAAACTCTGTTGGCTCCAAATCTTCCCGTGATCTTAGCCAGTGTGATTGATGGTGGTATCACCATTCATGAAACTGTTCTCCAACATAGCAAATCAACATACGGAACCATGGCCAAGGATCTACTGGGTAGGGTTTGTTCGAGTCGCGGAGAGCAAATACACCTTGTGCTAGAAAAGTACCAGTCACCTTCCATCAAAGATCCAGAGCGAAATCTACGCCATTCTACTTCTCAAGCATTCATCATTACTGGACCTGATCAGGCCCAGCGTCAGAGTGGCAAAGAGTTACTCAGGGGTAGTTCGTTCAATGAAGAATTCGCCAAATTTGTCACGGACGAATGGAGGAAGCCCCAGTACGGACCAATAGTCGGGAGAAAAAGAATATATGTGTCCCATGGCGGAGCTTGTACTGAACTGAACAATAATGGGGACAACCAACTGGAAGTAGATCAGCCGAGTTCCCTCCAATGCCATCACGAAGAGGCTGATACTCTCATAGCTTTCCAGGTAAGCAAGATTTCAGACGGCAGTATCCTTGTTAGGTCAAGTGATACAGATGTATTTATCATCCTGCATGGGCTCTGTGGGAGGTCAACGGGGATGAACATCATAATGGACTCTGGGTCTGGCAATAACAGGAGATACAATGTAGCTGCCCTTCTAGAAAAGAAACAACCAGGTGCAACAGAAGCACTGATTGGACCCCATGCCCTGACTGGTTGTGACTTTACGTCGTGTTTCTTCAGAAAGGGTAAGATGAAGCCCCTACAAAAGATGGAATCAAGTGCCACACACATCGAAGCGCTCCGATCGCTAACAAGCGAGGAGGTTGATATACCAACCATTACATCATTCGTTTGCTCGTTATACGGCTGTGTAATATCCGACATAAATGAGGCCAGATACAAAGATTTCAAAGCAGTGGAGGTGAGAAGGGCCCTCTCGCAAAATTAAAGAAAATAAACTGTTCTTCTCTCCCCCATGTGCAAAGACACTTGGTAATCATATCAAAAGAGTCCACTATGTTGCCAGCATGTGGAAGAGGGCTGACCAGACGGACCTGTTATTGCCAGACCCAGAGTCCATTATGATGTTCATCCCCGTTGACCTCCCACAGAGCCCAAGCAGGATGATAAATACATCTGTATCACTTGACCTAACAAGGATACTGCCGTCTGAAATCTTGCTTACATGGGAAGCTATGAGAGTATCAGCCTCTTCGTGATGGCAGTGGACGGAACTCGGCTGATCTACTTCCAATTGGTTGTCCCCATTATTGTTCAGTTCAATACAAGCTCCGCCATGGGACACATATATATTATTTTTCTCCCGACTATTGGTCCGTACTGGGGCTTCCTCCATTCTTCCGTGACAAATTTGGCGAATTCTTCATTGAACGAACTACCCCTGAGTAACTCTGTGCCACTCTGACGCTGGGCCTGATCAGGTCCAGTAATGATGAATGCTTGAGAAGTAGAATGGCGTAGATTTCGCTCTGGATCTTTGATGGAAGGTGACTGGTACTTTTCTAGCACAAGGTGTACTTGCTCTCCGCGACTCGAACAAACCCTACCCAGTAGATCCTTGGCCATGGTTCCGTATGTTGATTTGCTATGTTGGAGAACAGTTTCATGAATGGTGATACCACCATCAATCACACTGACTAAGATCACGGGAAGATTTGGAGCCAACAGAGTTTTTTCCTGTTCGCGTTCAAGCTTTCTTGTCAAAGCTGCCTTCTCGATCCGTCTTGAGGGAAGCCCCATCGCTAAGGGCAAGTGAAAGAGGCACTTCGGTGAGTGGGAAGCTTAGAATGTGATGTAGGTCAAGTGCATCAGTTAAATCAGCGGCAACAGCTAACATTCGCCCAAAGACATCCCTGGCTCCCTCGACTGCGTTCTCTCTCCGTACTACCGTTTTGGATCTCTTGGAATTTTCTGCTGCAAAGTTTAACATCTTGATCCTTGTTTCTGGCTTCAGAGACCGTGAAGTATCAGCTGCATATTCATCTTGAAATTTGAGTCGAAGATTTTCTCCTCGTTCAAGTGTTGAAAGGAGAAATTCACTCGTTGCATCCTTTGCTGTTCTCCCTGATGAACAGGGGCAAATAGGTTGCATGTGTTGGTCAGTGTATTTGTTATGGCACTCATGTCAGCATTATCCCGTTCGATTCTCCTTTTCCTCAGCTGATTCATCGATTCTTCCCCTTGGTGAAGACTGACCAGTTCACGAAGCACTGTAAGGGCCATACTTCGTTGTGTGAGTGTAATAGCCCATCTTCTGAAAGCACCGTGGGAATTTGTGAAAGTTGCTATGCCTTTCGTGGGAGATGAAGCATCCCTGTTTACAGTCTGCTCCAAGGTCAAGTCAACTGGGCATCTTGAATAGGATTTCTTCGTGCGCCGAATGGACATAGCTCGAGCCTCCAGAATCATTGTGAAAGAATACAGGAATACTCATAGATATCTGAATAAACATCTCCTCGGATAAAATGAAGATATTTGACTACTTAGAAAAGAAGAATATCAGTCATGGTGGATGCATGAGAGGAATAGTGACAGAGAGGGGTGAGGTAGTACAGCATGTACATGGAGGGATAGAGAAACCGCAATTGATAGATCAAGATATATAGAGAGGAGAAGAGAAAGAGAGAGAGAGTCTGAGAGAGAGAAAGAGAGAGAGAGAGAGAGAGGGAGAAGGGTGATGTAATGATAATAGGAGGGGCTAGGGTAATAGCATAGAAAGATAGAGAAAGAAGTGTTGTACGAGGAGGGATATAGAAACTGGAGAGAGAGAGAGAGAGTGAGAGAAAGAAAACGTGAGAGAAAGAGAGAGAGAGAGAGAGAGAGAAGGGAATAGAGCGGAGTATATCTTCATGTAATATGATATGTATCAATCAGTTCAGTATAATATTTTCCCCATAGAGCGCTTGTATAAAACTCACTCTAAAATGTTACCCCAAAACTACAATTTTTGGACAGATTTTCCTAAAACCCGTGTTACTTAAATGGTCAGAATATAACCCAAACCTATAAATATGTTTAACATCCATATATGCTCCGGAAAGCGGAGGACCTGCTGCATAGTTAGGCCAAGTTTCAGAGCAATCGGGTAAATTAAAAGCTATTTAAAATAAACTCAAATATTTGTAACCGAATTGAGACAAAAAGCGGACAAATTCGCCGCATGTCGACGACGTCGCTCCTTAATGTTATCGTCGTAATCGTCGACCTCGGCGACGCAAACGCCGGGAAAACTCGTTGCGTTGTCTCGTATACTCAAGCTAGTCAAGTTATCCAAAAAAAATTACAAATGAAGCACTCAAAATAGGGAGGGGACATGTTTTATGTGATGGTGTCATGTGCACCTCTCTGTACATTGTGAAAAATGGGACTTCCGGTAGTGACGTCACAAATTGTGTGATTTTGGCGGGAAGACCACGGCTCAGACCCGGCAGCAATCCATTTTTGTGAGGTCTAGGGTCCTCCCCATCGGCCTATGAGGTCAGTTGTTCCGGCACTTTTCACTTGAATAAATCTTCTGGGCTGCCGGTCTATTACTAATTACACGTTGAATTCAAGTGACAGTGACATCTCAGAGATTTTTTGGAAGGAATGCGGAGTATGCTTTATTTCATTTCATCTCATCTGTGCAATCGTATGTAATTCTTTCACCTTTGTAGTGTTGCTTCACGAGAACTGTGGTTTTAGAGAGCAGTCAAAACTAGCGTGTCGTTCCCTCTTGCTCTCGGACACATTGGCCATTGTTGTTCTAACTTTGATCTCGAGTTTGCGCAACCTTTCGGACAAAAGAGTGCGATCAGCCTGCGCCTATGGTCAGTGGTGGCGGATTTAGGGGGGCAATCCCGGCCCGTGCCCCCCCCCCTTTTGAGGGAAAACAGTGCACTGTGCCCCACCTTTTCGACCAGAAAACCCTTTTTTTTTTTTTTTTTTTTTAAATTATAGGGGAACTGGACCCCATAACCCCCCCCCCCCCCCCACTGAGCGACTTTTGGAGGGCTGGCGAGACCAAAAAAATATGGGTCTCCCTCCAAGCAGTTTCCCAAAGTTGACAATCCTGCATTTGTGTACCCCCCCCCCCCCCTTATACGAAATCCTGGATCCGCCCCTGCCTATGGTCCATCGTTTCTAAACACGTCATTCACACTCTCCAACTTGTACATGGAGTTTAGATCGTCTACTGAAGGTATGGAAGCCCTTCTTCTACACAGTGCGCGTGACTATAAAAGGCGCCACTTTTATTCTCTTCATTACGACTGTCATCCCGCTTATTGGTTTCAAGTTGCTACTTTGAAGCTCAATACCTCAATCAGTGACTATTGTTACAGAGGGTTTGGGAAGCCAAGCTTTGCTTTGTATTGTTCATTTCTATCGATGGGTGTTGCTGATCTGATAACTATGGCAAATATTTTTTTGCTTGTCATTGCCCTGCACAAGGGCGTCAACAGCTTCTGAAAAGTGGGGGGGGGGGGGGACACTGAGCAAGGTAGGTGTGGAAGTGGGATGCCCTCATAGGCGCAGGCAGTGGGGGGGGGGGCAACCAAACCAAACGGAAAAGTGGGGGGGGGGGCAAAATGCAATTTTTTCGCCCCCCCCCCCAAAAAAAATCCCCCCCCATTAAAAAAAAAAAATCAGTAGTAAAGGAGTAAAAATCGTGTGTATATTAAAAGCTTGATTGCTTTATTACGTAATTGTAAGCCTTTGTATTCATTTTTCGTGCATGGAGATCACTGAAAACAGATAAAGCATTCAAACTTTTAACTTTGACGTAGTGGAGGTTTTGTATTAGACGTGTTTAATAGCGAAATATTCTGAAAGGTGTGTACGTGCGTCTGTATTTTTGTGAGAGGGTGGGAAAGCGTGTGTGTTTTTTTAGGGGTGAGAAGACATGAGCCCTTGAAAGGTGAGCCCCCTTGAATGTTCCCCTCCCCCCATCCCAAACTGCTTCCGGCGCGCCTGGATGCCCTCCCTTCCACGGTAGGGACTTTTTGAAGTTTTGCCATCGAAAATAGGCCTTTTAATGCACTGAGTAGCAGAAATCAAGCCAATTGTATCATGTTGTTAAAAGCTTATGCAGTGGATTCTCATACAAGCAGTAATATTACAAGCTCTCATAAGTAGAAGGGAATTTCGCAATCACAAATTTCAGATAACCTTGTTACTCTGATAGAGCAAGGTTTCGATATAAATCAAAAATTACAGCGAGGCACCCCGGAACTTCAGAACTTCCCGAAAATCTGCCTACGACGGTCCTCTGATTTGATGAAATCCTCGGCAATTCTTTGAGGGCTCAATTCTTATGCTTATGCTGCGTACGCAGGACTGCACCCGATAGCGCTGCGCAAGGCCTATGATTAGGCCCAGGCCCCCCTCAGGCCTGGCGCGGCGGCCGGCTATAGGCGAGATCTAAAAGAAAATTTGCAACTCGATCGAACGGCGCGCCGCGCCGCGCCATGGCAGTGCTGCATGGCGAGGGAAGAGGATTGGGATGATTTCAACAAGGCAACAAATGTCAACAAGGGCGGTTGAACATTTATATTTAGGAATTTCTCAAACTCAAAAGAACAAGATGGAAGTGCTTTTCTGGTTTTTAGTAATGGGTTTGAACCCCAAAAATGGGGGGGGGGGGGGGGGACAAATCACCTGTTTACGCCCTTGGCCCTGCAAAAGCTGAAGGCAGAACGCAAGCTCCACCTAGCGGTCATTCCTGCGATTGCAACAAGAGATCACCAACATCTTGAAGTTGAAGCGCCTTCTCTTCTTGAAGCTCCTGTAAAACGAAAGCCCCCTCGCAGCCTGAAATGCTTCGGCACTGTGTTTGTTGTCATTAGTGGTTACGTCTTTGCAGTGCCCCGTTCAGTTGACCATGTGTTTGCCATACAAGCCAGAGACTCACCGCTTTGGCTGATCGTCACCCGGGATATGAACTCAGCATTCACCACTTGGTGGCATCATCTTCGTTTTGACCAATAGACAGTTCCGTGATGCAGCTTGGAGTGAGCTTGACAGGATCAAGAACTTTTGGGGACATTAATATTAAGAATGGCCAGTGGCGGATTTAGGGGGGGGGCAATCCCGGCCCGTGCCCCCCCCCCCCCAATGCATTGTGCCCCTCCTATTTGCGATTGTGCCCCCCCCCCCCTTTTCGACCAGGAAACCTTTTTTTTTTTTTTTTTTGCTTGTCAGAGAATTATGGAGGGGAACTGGACCCCATAACCCTCCCCCCCCCCCCCCCCCCCCCCCCACTGAGCGACTTTTGGAGGGCTGGCGGAATTATTTTTTTTTGGGTCAAAACTTCATTTTATGCTTTCCCAGGACAGATCTCACAGTGGGTACAACCTGAGGAACTCGAGTCAACTCACTGAGATCAGGTGTAGAACGGCGAGATTTAGGAACAGCCCGTTACCTTTTTTGATACGCACATTGAATAATATTGCTGAATAATATTGCTGATCATTCCGAATAGTCCCGGTGATCAACATTTAAGATGTAATACGACCTCATTTTGCTCCATTCGTGAACTGTATGTATTTTAATGTATGTCGCCGGTTTTGTGCAATCACTTTTTCTCTTTCTTTTGTTCTCTCTTTTGCTCCCTCTTTCTCTCTCTCTTTCTCTCGCTCAAGCTGCTCTTTTTCTCTCCCTCTTTTCTCTTTAATCTCCCTTAATATCATGCTCTATATCCCTGATTCTCTTTCTTCCTACTCATGTTCTTTTTCCCGCCTACTCTCTTTCCCTCCTATTCTTCTTTCATTTCCAACTAGATTAAATAAAAGTTAAGTATAATCTGTATTGTGCACCGTTATGTTATATCTGTTTTTTATGCTTAATGTATATTGAAAATGATGAAATTCTCAGTTTTCTATGGGCCTCAACCATTTCAGTGACATATTTTATTCTCTCTCCATTTTCTCTCTCTCTCTCTCTCTCTGTCCTTCTCTCTCTCTCTCTCTCTTTCTCTTTTCCTGTCCTTCTACCCTCTTTTTCTCTTTTTCTGTCTATATTTCCTAATATTTATATTTGTACATAAGTGTGACATGTCAGTTTGCCACATGTTCTTGAATTTTTGGTAATATCTTGTCTGTTACCTTGTTATTCATTTAATGTAACAATGTATTTTTAGTGTACTTCGCTAATTTTAGTGCAATCTCCACCCTCTATGCCTCTCTCTCTCTCTCTCACACACACACACACACACACACCTTCTTACATCATCCTCTCTCTCTCTCAACATTTCTGCCTATACCACTCTCTTTTTCTTTTTCTTTTTCCTTTTTCTTCTTTCGCTTCTTTATTTCTTTTCCAGACCAGTCTGTTTGTATCTATTGAATTTTGCAAAGTCTACATATGCATTTTGTGTTGACACTCATTATGCTGAAACTCAGGACATTTATCAATTTTGCACTCATGATTATCTGGTAGTATTGCTTTACATTTATATTATTAAACAATGGTTCAACTGCACTAGTTATTTTTGTATCGTATACTGCTATGTATACTTATATCTACATGTAATATTTTTATTTTTTTCATATGTGATATTCTCCGCAATTCGGCCTTTGGCCGCGATGGATTTTTATCTCACAATATGTTTATATATTCTCATTTTTATTTGGATATTGAAATAATAAACCTTTTATTGAATTGAAATTGAATTGAATTGAACGGGATATTACTGAAAGAGTTTAAAGGGCAATCCTACCTTTGTATATATATATATATATATATATATATATATATATATATATATATATATATAAGTTGACCGTACCGATACGGCGAATTTGAAATTCCCATATTTATAGTGATTACAATTTTTTTTTAATCGTAACTTTCTTGTTGCTTGTCCGATTTCGTTACAATTTCACCAATCTACTTAACTCTGATTTTTCTGCTTTCACACAAATCAAATTATTACAATGGTCAGATTGCCCTTTAATCATCGACACGATCAAAGTTACGAAGAGTTTTCATGCCTCACATGTGACCGATCTTTTTTTGACCTCTGAAGGAAAATGATGTTCATTTTTTTAGATAAGAAACTTTGGTAGAGTTAGGAAATCAGCAGTAGATCTAGACTATAAATTTATAAACCTATATTCTATTTATGCACATTACTGGACTATATGAACTCCAAAATACTAAATTATTCCTCGTGCAGGTCTATTTCACAAAACAAAACTGCACTCGGGATAATATAGTACTAGCAGCACCCGTAGAAAATCCACCGGATTTGGGGGCAAAAAAATACATGTAGTTAGAAATTGCACTGTTTTAAATTGTGGTTTATTAAACTTATATTGAATGGGATAAACATATTACAATGTTTTTGTTACCAAATAATCATATTAAAACTATGTTTTAGCGCAACTTTAGGGTTGTACATTGGTGAAATATTCAATCAAATGATAGGTTAATACGTGTACATGAATATCATGATTTTTTTAAACTTTAATAAGACGAATGCTTAAGAATTATGTAATTTTTGTGTTTCATCGAAGTTTATTTTTAGTTTCTCTGGTATTTAGCTTAGATTCTTTTAGTACTGTTTTATTAGATAAAGAGAATAATACATGTGGTATGAAGAGGAAAATAAGTTTAAGATTAAAACATGTTATTCTTACTATAGAGTATGTCACATTTTTTTGGAAAGTTAAAAATCTGTTGTTGTTTTTTTAATTTGTTCTTTGGGCTAAAATAATTTATCATTGTTATGTCTTATATATAGTGGTGATTATGTATAATACACTTTTGCTGAGAGAGATTGCATATACTGTTTTTATGTAGGAAATAACAATATATTTATTTCAAAACTTGTTTCCACGTGAAAATTACGGGCCCAATAATACTGTGAAATTAATCTTATGTTATATGAGTTAATGCCTTTTAGCTTCCATGAAGATTGTTTAATGTTTGTGTGTTTATTGAAACAATTTTTTTTTACCTGTCCTTTCCCACCACGTTCCCACAATATCACCCCAGGAGAAACGTGAGCGAAGTTGCCTGATGCCTAAACATATGAAATTATACCGTGCCATATCCATTACATTTTTTGTAATGAAACATGATTTGCAAAAGTCAAATTAAAAACAAAAAAATGACGATATTCAGGCCTAAAATGTTTCCAGTCTTGAAATAATTAAGCAACCCAGTGAGGCATTTACTGAATTTTAGAATGCAAATAGATTTAGAATCTACTCAGATATACAGTGAGATGAATTTATCATCAAATTTTTACTGTAGTATATAATTAAACAAGAGCATAAGCATTATTGTGTCTCGCCCACTCGCGAAAATAACATGAATGTACCCAAAGTACACCTATCACCCAAGCTTGGTTGCCATTGCAGCAACATGTGCAGAGTTATGTGTCATAGGAGAGTCTTGCAGGTAAACTTTAACAAATGACCTCAAATGACCTTTGACCTTATCACGTGACCTCCGACGGCACCATAACATGCGGGTCCCCTTATTGCATCTACAACCCAAGTTTGGTTGAAAAGTGAGTGACGGTTCCAAAGTTATCTGTCATAAGAGAGTCTTGCAGGTAAACTTTAAGGTTTGACCTGAAATGACCTTTGACCTTACCATGTGATCTCCGAAGGAACCATAACATGAATGTACCCCAAGTGCAATTATCACCCAAGTTTGGTTGCCATTGCAGCAAAATGTACAGAGTTATGTGTCATAAGAGAGTCTTGCAGGTAAACTTTAATATATGACCTCAAATGACCTTTGACCTTATCACGTGACCTCCGACGGCACCATAACATGCAGGTCCCCTTAGTGCATCTACAACCCAAGTTTGGTTGAAAAGTGAGTGATGGTTCCAAAGTTATGTGTCATAAGAGAGTCTTGCAGGTAAACTTTAACGTTTGACCTGAAATGACCTCTGATGTTTGGTTGCCATTGCAGCAACATGTGCAGATTTATGTGTCATAAGACAGTCTTGCAGGTAAACTTTAACAATGACCTCAAATGACCTTTGACCTTTTCACGTGACCTCCGACGGCACCATAACATGCAGGTCCCCTTAGTGCATCTACAACCCAAGTTTAATTGAAAAGTGAGTGACGGTTCCAAAGTTATCTGTCATAAGAGAGTCTTGCAGGTAAACTTTAAATGTATGACCTCAAATGACCTTTGACCTTATCACGTGACCTCCGACTGCACCATAATATGAAAGTAGCCCCAATTTCATTTCATTTCATTTCGTTTCATTTATTTCCACTTCCAACAAATTAAATGCACAGTTTTACATCGTACATAGCAAATCAATGAAACTTTACAATTATTGGTTACAGTGTAAAACAGACATAGAAAAACATAAACTAGGTTGGTCGCGGAGGGGACTGCTAAAAAGCTGGGCTTGTAGATTTCAGCCCCCTATAACTTGTAATTGCAAAAATAGTGTATCGTTGAAAAGGGAAAGTACTTGTACATAAACCGGATAAACAAAACATAAGAGGAGTGAAAGAGACAGGAAAGGAAGGGAGACAAGGCAAAGAGAGGTAGGACTCTTACCTATAGACCCACACAACAAAACACGGACCGACCAGAATACGGATGGCAGTATAAAATGAATGGGAACGTAATCGTGTACACTGTTGAGTGAAATAAATTGAAGAAGGTTAAGGGATTATGAGTTTTAAAGGGGATACCCAATGCTGAAACAATGTTAGTTCATTTAAAAGATCATGATTTTATTAGAAGAAAATCATCTGCCTTAAATTTTTTTTTTAATTCGTGTTGCCAGAAAATCCCCGAAATATGGTAAGATTTCAGGATATTTTGGCCCCTCAGCTGTGTCCCAATTTCAGCTAGGTAACCACAATGACGTCAAAGTGGTTACCTTGTCGCGCAATTATAGCAAAATGCGCGCAAGATGTAATGCATTTTGTACAGTCTAGCGCGCAACACATCTGCAATACGCGAACCTGGGTAACCACTTTGACGTCATTGTGGTTACCTAGCTGAAATTGGGACACAGCTGAGGGGCCAAAATATCCTGAAGTCTTACCATATTTCGGGGATTTTTCTGGCAACACGAATTTAAAAAAAATTTAAGGCAGATGATTTTCTGCTAATAAAATCATGATCTTTTAAATGAACTAACATTGTTTCAGCATTGGGTACCCCCTTTAAAGAGCCGACGTTTGAGAATAATTACTCAGAAGAAATTTTTTAAATTTAAATTTAAGAGTTTAAACTAGGGGCATTCTTGATGCTATTATCAAGAATGGTCCAGAGCCTCGGGCCTGTGAAAGTGAATATGGATTTAGAGAGTATAGTTCTAGTTAATGGCAGATGAAATTCGTCAGATTGTCGTGTGGGGTACTTTTTTTTTGTATTTTTGTTTTTATTGAAAAAGAACACAAGAATATAACGTATTTACAATAATATCGTATGCATAAACTATTAAAAGACATAAAGCAACTTAAGACAAGACAAGACAAAACCCAAGACACGCCACAACACAAGACAAGACAAGACATACGGACAAACAAGAGATACATGACATGACAATGCACAACACCACAGGTAACAATACAACACAATGATGTCTCTCTGAAGATAAGGACAGCAGAGACCCACCATAACCATGGTAACCGGGACCATAAAAAAGACTAATGCCCAATACACTGATGGCAAAATAAACTGCAAATGAAAAGTGCTCAGGTTTCATCAATAATACATCTAAAATCTTTACAATCCCAAAAAGGCAACGCTCTGTCTAGGGGCCGGTGGAGCTCTGCTGTAAAACCCATTATTCACAAAAATAATAGAAGTAAATCAACATAACTTGTCACTGACTGTAAGTATCACGGCAAGAGGGAGCGAAATGTATCAAAGCTCAATTAAATAAATGAAATCGACCATTTTCTAAAATGTGAGGTTAATTTCCCCCTTTTCTCTGATATCTTATACTCGATATTTTGTTTTATTTTAACAAAATTAATAAATCAGTGATTGAAACTTTAAATCTACCTGTTGAAATTTGCATCGAATGATATAAAATTTTAGACACAAGAATAAAAATGTAATACACCTGTCATGTCTGCTCCCAATGTCAACACCAAATAGATAGCTAAAATCTGAATATAGTCTCATATACTGATCTTGACATCAATAAAATCAGAGAGCTTCTTCCACATAGGGGCAACCTCTGTACAATCACAAAATATATGCTTCAAAGTTTCAGGAAACTTATTACAAAAATGACAAAATGGTGAATCACTTCTACCTATTTTATATAAGAAAGCATTTAAGGCTACGGCATTATGAAAAACTTTGAAATAGAAAGACCTTAACTGGGTATCCAACGTGCACATAAAATTGTTTTCATGTATAGCGTACCAATCAATTTCATTTCTGTCTAAACCGAAAAAATCTTCCCATTTATTTTAAACTTTCTTTCGAGGCAAATCATCTGTAATTCGCAACAAAGAATATGCATATCTGGGTACTTTGCTTTTTTTTTACCAACTCAAAAACAATCTTATCAAAAATGTTCTCATTGACATCTTTTCGGTTTAAAAACCAATTCATATATAAACCATTCATCAGGGAATCATATTTGCGACGATCTGTTATAGGGATATTATATTCGATTACTAAATCTTCAAAAGTCTTCACAAAATTGCCACCCCTATAAAGATCAGAAACATACAGAATTCCTCTTTCATACCAAGCATGATAATAATAATAAAAAGGTCTATGCCTCAAACTCACATGTTTGTTGTACCAAATAATATCTTGCATATGAAAATCACTTAAGTTCATTTCTTTCAATACTAAATTTCTATATTCATACCAAACCTTCAAAGTTTCAATCATTTGGCAATTCTTTAATTTATTCAATACACATTGGGGGGCATCTGCTCTCCATAATATTAAAGGGTCATCATGAAAGGATTTAAACATTTCTAATTCTATTTCTTTCCAACCACTCGAATAGATCATCTAAAAAATGCTTCACCCAAACCATTTTCTGTGACTTAGCAAAAGTACAAGGATCAATCATTTTCAAGCCACCTTCTTCATATGAATCACAAAGTAAAACCCTTTTAACACGATCATTGCCATTATTCCAAATAAATTTATATAATATAGAGTTCAGTCTTTTAAAAAAAGGACTGAGGAATGTTTACACATAAAACCGAAAACAAGTACAAAAGCTGGGGCAATAACAAAGACTTAACAACTGTTATTTTCCCAATCAATGATAAATTCCTCTGCCTCCAGCAATTCATAACTTGTTCTATCCTTTTTAATTTCACGGGAAAATTCAGACCATACAAGAGCTTAGTATCTAAAGAAAAAGTGACACCCAAAGCTTTAAAAGTCTTAACTTTCCATGTGAGACCATTTTCTTTAAAGGGGGTAATTTCTTTACAGTTCTTTAAACTACCAATGTGAATCGCTTCACATTTAGACATATTTATGGGACAACCTGAGAAACTATGAAAATAATGTAACAACTCAAACAAATTACAAAAGGAGTCCATTTCCCCATTTAAAAAACAAATAGTGTCATCAGCAAACAGTGAGATTTTCTTTTCCACTCCATCGACCATGATACCTCTAATATTCAGAGTCTCCCTCACAGCAATGGCCAACATTTCAATCGCCAAAACAAACAAATATGGAGAAATGGGGCACCCTTGAAATATATACCACGGTTCATCGGGAAGGGCTTAGTCAAAAAACCATTATTGATAACAAAACTGGATCTACAGTTATATATAAAAATAAAAAAAAGAAACGGCCAGAATCTGTTTATTGCACATTCGGGCAATGTGCAAGAGGTTCATTGATTGGCATAGGCACCAGCGTAGCCAAGGGGGGGGGGGGGGGGGGCAGACTATCCCCTCACAACTTTTGATCAAAAAATTCTTCCCCCCCCCCCCATTTAGAACTGATTACCTTTTTTTGCTTGTCAGATAATTATGGAGGAAAACTTGACCCCATAACATCTGATAACCTCCCCCCCCCCCCCCCCTCCCCCCACTGAGCGACATTTGGAAGGCTGGCGAGAAGAAAAAAACTTAGAATCCCCCCCAAGCTGTTCCCCAAATTTGACAGCCCTGCATTTGTGTGCCCCCCCCCCCCCCATTACAAAATCCTGGATACGCCACTGGGCATAGGCCTATAAATACATTCTCTATCATCTGTGCAGGCCTACTTCAAATGGGATGTGTGTGCTGAACGGTTAATTCTGTATAGGACATGATTCAAACAGAACAAATGCTATCAAGAAAGACGTGAAATATCGTGCAGTGTTGCCAGTTCTGTCAAAGCGGTTTGCGTACATGTATATACTTTGATAGCAATATTGCGTCAACTAGAGGCTTGCGACTGTCTACACATTCTCTGTTTCTTTGGATTGCTTCTTAGCCTGAAATCTTTCTGGGACTGAAATCGATCGTGGGGAAGAATAATATCCAAATAAAATCGAGAACAGCAGCCTGTTAAGATGACAGTTTGTGCCCATATTAACAGCACTGCATCAACCAAGTCTGAATAAGTTTCTTTGAGGTTTGAAACTTTTCTTTAGCGCGATAAAGGGTAATTTATATATAATAATTCATATAATTCAAATAGTGCACAGTAGTCGGAGCGATATAGAGAGAGAAGAACACTCTCGTTCATTCTGGATTGAAATCGTTGACGAGCCAGGGGAGCCAGCAAACAAAAAATGTCGTCTGCATTTATTCAGTCTTCAGCATGTGAGAGCATCCTCCATGCCCATGGTTGGAAGCATGGTTGGAAGACTGTATTGGGATTGTTCCTGCAGACCCTTTTCTACACGGGTACGATCAAGTCTATTGGAGTCTACTTCTCAGAAATGCAGGAAAGCCTCGGGACGACTGGTACTGGCGTTGGACTTATTCTTGGCCTTTTCAGTGGCTTCAGTTTTGGGGCAGGTTTGGTATAATTATTTTTAAAGACATGTTGTTTATATATATAAGCCTGTACACCACCTTATGGCACGCCATTAGGGAATTAAATATAATTGTTCAACATCAATACAAAATATATTTCACTTTAACAAATATATATTTATCTTTTACAAAATCATTTCACTCCAGTCAATATATATTTCACTCTTAACAAATATATTTCACTTTTCACAAAATTTCATTTCACTCTTTCACAAATATTCATGTCACGTTTTCACAAAAATCCTTTTCACTTTTAACAAAAATTCATTGCACATTTTACAAAATTACATTTCACTTTTAACAAAATTTCATTTCACTTTTCCCAAAAATACATTTCACTTTTCACAAATTTTCATTTCACTTTTCATAAAAAATTCATTTCACTTTTCGCAAAAATTCATTCCACTTTTCACAAAAAAATCATTTCACTTTTCACAAAAATTCATTTCACTTTCAAGAGGAAATAAATTCCACTTTAAAAGAAAAATGCATTCCATTTATAGGCCTATTGTCTCGAAACAACTTTGTTGTCATGCATCTAGACCCCGATCTGGACCTGCGTGTACATTCCTCTCGTATAATATACATGTGCGTAGTGTGCGTAGAAATCATTCCTCTTTCACCCAAACCATTTCACTGTGATAAAAACCATTTCACTCTGAAAAAAAATACGTTCCTCTTTTTTCTCGGCCTAAAGGTGGCGCTATAGCCAGCTAGCTCGCGCTACCACACGTGCCCGGCGCGGCGCAATCGAATCCCATCCAATTTCTGAACGCGACGTCGACGTTACTCCCCATCCTCAGGGGAGTCGCTAGAATATTTTGAATAGGGGGGGGGGGGGGGGAGGTGACACCCAAATTTGCAGACAAAAATGCTGCACCTTAATCTCTCCCCTCCCCCCCCCCCCACAAACAAATAACAATAAAAGAAAATCGCAGATGAAGACAGGGGGGTCGCTAGGGAGGGGGTGGGGGAGGGATGTGGGGGAGGGGTGTGGGGGTGTCACACCCCCACTCAAAGTTTTTGTCGGCAAATGCGCCACCTCTGTCGGCAAAAAAGGAGGGGGAAAAGGGAAAGGGAAGAGGAAAGATAAAAGGAAAAGAAGAAAAGAGAAAGGAGAAGAAGAAAAAAAAGAAAAGGGAAAGAAAAGAAAAAAAAAAGAGGGAAATAAGGAAAAGAAAAGGAAAGGAAAGAAAAAGAAGGAAAAAATGACATTATTTTTTGGTCGCTCGCAAGTTCACTGGAATTTCAATACTTTAATATTAAAGGCGTCCCCTTCAGCAGTGGGCTGCAGCCCCCCCCCCCCCCCCCCCCCCCCCCGCGGATTTTCAAAGTTCCGATATTCATATTCGGGTAGCAAGGTGCTAGAATATCCAAATATTTGTGAAGCAAGGTTCCCAGATAATAATATGTAACTTTTGTTTGTAACTTCTGTACGTTTTCACTACGAAAAGTTAAACAAAATTTTGCTCGCCCGCAAGAACACTGTAATGTTAATATTCGGGCAAAAAGCGTCCCCCTTCGGCAATGGGGCAACCCCCTTCCCCCGATAATTTTCAAAAGTTCCGATATTCATATTCGGGCAGCAAGGTGCTGAAATATCCAATTTTTGTGAAGCATCGCAAGGTTCCCCAAGCTTTTGCTTTTAGAGGTGTGTCCTCCAACTATGTATGTACCACATTAATGTATATTTTGTCATATTTTTTGTTAAAAATACATGTACATTATTTGTGCTCATTTATTACTTTGTATATTGAAAAGTTGGAAATAGATGTGTTTAAACTGAAACTGAAACTAATATCATGTAACTTGTGTATTCACAGGCGTAGCCAGGATTTTTCAATGGGGAGGAGGGGGGGGGGGCAGACGTGAAGGATCCAACCGCGTAGCCAGGATTTCATTTTAGGGGGCTGTTGTTCGCACGCGAAGCGTGCGAAATTGGTGATGAGGATTGGGTGCAGGGAGGTAGGAGGAGGTTTCCCCCTCCCGCGCGAAGCGCGAAAGCTGTGACGTTTTAGCAAATTTGAGAGAAAGATCCCATTGCCGTAGGGAAGCCTTTTGCCCGAATATCAACTGTTCAATTTCTAAATGTTTGCGAGCGAGCGAGCAAAATTAAAAAAAAAAAATTCGTCGTGAAAATGCACAGAAGTTACATACACACATAGGCCTAGCCAGGGGGCCCATTGAAAAATAAAACGAGAGCGAAAAAGCGGTGGAAGTGAGAGAAAAAAGTCTAAAAAGGCGCTACAAGCCGTTATTTTTCTCTCAAAATTTGCTAGAACGCCAAAGTTTTCCCCCCGGGAAGGGGGAAATAACTCCACTCCCTGCACCCATCCCTGATGCATACAGTGCAATGTTGCGTCCAAATAATTGAAAAGCAGTCCGGGCGTCGAACTATAACTTTCCACCTCAAAAAATTGTTTGCTACGAGCCGTTATCTTTCTCTCAAATTTGCTATAAAAAATAAGAGCTTTCGCGCTTCGCGCGGGAGGGGAAAAACTTCCCCCTCCCTCCCTGCACAGAAACTTTGAGTGGGGGTGTGACACCCCCACACCCCTCCCCCACCCCCTCCCTAGCGACCCCCCTGTCTACATCTGCGATTTTCTTTCATTGTTATTTGTGTGTGTGGGGGGGGGGGGAGATTAAGGTGCAGCATTTTTGTCGGCGAATTTGGGTGTCATCCCCCCCCCCCCCCCATTCAAAATGTTCTAGCGACACCCCTGAGAATGGGGAGTAACGTCGACGTCGCGTTCAGAAATTGGATGGGATTCGATCGCGCCGCGCCGGGCACGTGTGGTAGCTCGAGCTAGCTGGCTATAGCGCCACCTTTAGGCCGAGAAAAAAGAGGAACGTATTTTTTTTTCAGAGTGAAATGGCTTTTATCACAGTGAAATGGTTTGGGTGAAAGAGGAATGATTTCTACGCACAGTACGCACATGTATATTATACGAGAGGAATGTACACGCAGGTCCAGATCGGGGTCTAGATGCATGACAAGCAAAGTTGTTTCGAGACAATAGGCCTATAAATGGAATGCATTTTTCTTTTAAAGTGGAATTTATTTCCTCTTGAAAGTGAAATGATTTTTTGTGAAAAGTGAAATGATTTTTTTTGTGAAAAGTGAAATGAATTTTCTATGAAAAGTGAAATGAAAATTTGTGAAAAGTGAAATGTATTTTTGGGAAAAGTGAAATGAAATTTTGTTAAAAGTGAAAAGGATTTTTGTGAAAAAGTGAAATTAAATTTTGTTAAAAGTGAAATGTAATTTTGTAAAAAGTGTGAAATGAATTTTTGTTAAAAGTGAAAAGGATTTTTGTGAAAACGTGACATGAATATTTGTGAAAAAGTGAAATGAAATTTTGTGAAAAGTGAAATATATTTGTTTAAAGTGAAATATATAATGACTGGAGTGAAATGGTTTTGTAAAAGATAAATATATATTTGTTAAAGTGAAATATATTTTGTATTGATGTTGAACAATTATATTTAATTCCCTAATGGCGTGATTAAATATAATTGTTCAACATCAATACAAAATATAATTCACTTTAATAACAAATATATATTTCTCTTTTACAAAACTATTTCACTCCAGCCAATATATATTTCACTCTTAACAAATTATATTTCACTTTTTCACAAAATTTCATGTCACTTTTTCACAAAAATTCATTTCACTTTTTCACATAAATACATTTCACTTTTCACAAAAATACATTTCACTTTTCACAAAAATACATTTCACTTTTTCACAAAAACCTCTTCACTTTTAACAAAAATTCATTTCACTTTTCACAAAAATCCCTTTCACTTTTCACAAAATTTAATTTCACTTTCACAAAAATAAATTTTACTTTTCACCAAAATTCATTTCACTTTTTTCACAAAAATGAATGAATGAATGAGTTTATTACCAAATCACACTGGTACATACATCTTGGTAAAAATCACAATAACATCTTGGTAAAGGGAGCTAATAAATAGCATATGCTAATCGAAAATCCCTTTCACTTTTCAAAAACTTTCATTTCACTTTTCACCAAAAGAAATATTTCACTTTTCACCAAAATTCATTTCCCTTTTTCCACAATAATTCATTTCACTTTTTCACAAAAATACATTTCACTTTTCACAAAATTTCATTTCACTTGAAAAAGTGAAATTCATTTTAGTGAAAAGTGAAATGAAATTTTGTGAAAAGTGAAAGGGATTTTTGTGAAAAGTGAAATGACTTTTTGTTAAAAGTGAAATGTAATTTTGTAAAAAGTGAAATGATTTTTTGTTAAAAGTGAAAAGGATTTTCATTTTGATAATCAGTTATATCACAAGAGAGATTCTACATTTTTTTAATATCTAAGAAAATTAGGAACGTCAGAGCTGTGTATTTGATTCATACTTATCTCGCATCGATCGCCCATGATATGAAACTATATTGCTTTCGATATACCCATATTGCCCGAGTAGAGGAAGAGGGGAATGTGATTATTCTTGGCAATATAGTCTCATATCCCCAAATGCCAGTAAAGATTACTTAATAATCTCTTATTCAGTATTTGCAAAACATCAAAACTCCTTTAGTTTAATCTCTTTTTTGTTTTCTCTCTCTCTCTCTCTCTCTCTCTCAGGACCATTTGTTGCGTATTTCTACCGGAATGACATTGGTCGGAGATATCTTTTTGTCACCGGAGCGGTTCTGTCATCATTAGGCTTGATCCTCGGGTCACTGGTGTCTATCAGCGGACAACTTGCTTTGTGTCTTTCATTAGCTGGTATACATTTTAGCTTAAACATAACTTGTGGTTGAGAGCATAGCCATTCCCGGTCCTTGTCGCTAACGGAGACACAATTAGCTCTATTAATAAATCTTTAATAAATTATTTGTTTTCATAGGATTTTGCCAAATAGAGTAACATGAACGTAAATTTCTACTAAACTTCATGAATATTAGAATAATAATAATAATAATAATAATTGGATTTATATAGCGCCTTTTCCAGAGGATACAAGGCGCTGTAACTTAAAGTCTATTAAGAATTGTATAAGTAAGTTTTTAGATGTTTCTTGAAGATGTCAAGTGATGTGCTATTACGGAGAGATGCGGGGAGTCTGTTCCAAAGTTGTGGAGCAAGTGACTGAAAGGACTTGAAGCCAGCCTGTTTTCGGGATTTTGGAATGACATAGGAAGGAGCAGACAGGTGTTGAAACCCTTAGACGTGGGAAATGGTATTTCAGTACACAAAACATTTTATCGTACTTTAGAACATAAATCACTCCCATAAGGATGAGATACAGTGCGTCCCAGAAAAAACGAAACCCTGAAACAAAGGGTTATTGTGATCAGTTAGTTACGTGCTCGAAGACTACAATTATCTATTTTCCCCAATAAAGTAGAAGTAATATGCCACCAAATGATACCTTGATGACATCCATCCGTACATACCTTACCGAGCCCCGTCGTTTTCGAAATGACATGTAAGAACCCAGTGGGGCCAAATAATTTTGATGCGAGCATGACCTAGAGTAAGCACAAATTTCCAAGCCCTATGAAAAGATTGTTTTCATTTGTTCCTTTAGTAATGAGGGCCAGGGTTATGCCCTATCATCAAGTAAAGGATAGTCGAATTATTGTCGATGTTGGGGTTTCTGAAATTTTCATATTTCATACTTAAATGGTACCTGCAATCGAAATGAACAACTATTTTTGTATTTTCAGAACTGCAACTTCTCAAAGAACACCGCAAGATCGTAATTTCCTTGAAATTAAAGAAAATTGCACCTTCCATCGTAATAAAATGGAAAAGTGTCGTGTAAGGGGCAGGTAAGGCAGAAAAAATCAGAATATGGCAATTTTGCACCTCAGAATGGGCACCTTTTCTATGACAAAAGGCGCACTTTTGCATCGCTTGAGGGACATTTATTGATTTGGGAAAAGAGGGGGGGGGGTGTACGCCCCCTGCCATCCCCGGCAATGGGTATTGACCCACAGTTTTATGTAATTTTTGATTGAATGCATATCATTAAATAACAAGATTCTTGTGTATCATCTTTTAAAGCCTACATTTAACTTACGGCATGTTCGCAAGTTATCCTAACGTTTTAACAGGTTTAACGCAAATCTTGCACAAATGGATTTTTTACATGCCATTTTCAAAACTCTTTTGCTCTATGAAGCATGTATGGATTATTACCATCATAGTATCATTTGAAAGCACATTACTTCTACTTTATGAAGAAGAAAAAATTATATTATGACAGCTCATAGTTCGTTCACAATAACCTTTTTTCGGGTTTCGTTTCGTTTTTTTTTTTCTGGGACGCACTGTATAGGGTATAAAACATGCTTTATCCCCCTCCCGTCTCTCTCTCCCTTCCTCTACAAACAGGTATTGGAGGGTGCATATTATCCGTGTGCTCCGTCCTTACTATGCAAGAAAAGAACGCCAAAAACTTCCAACTTCTTTTCGGCGTGGGGAAGTCTGGCAATTCCATCGGTATGATCTTGGTGCCATTGTTAGCAAATTATCTGATGAGCATCTATGGGTGGAGAGGGTCGATGATGATCATTGGTGCACTGGTAGGAAACATCATTCCGCTGACAATGCTTATTGATGTGAAGAAGAGTGTGAGGGATAAGCCTTATACTGTGTCCTTAGTTGAGGATGAGCAAACTGAAGGACAAATAGGAATCACGAAATGCGATATTCATCATGAACTGCGTATGTCTGATGAGGATGAGAAGGGAAGTGGCACAATTCTGGAACATGAGAACCATCGCTCATCAGGGATAGAATCTCATGGTCCCTGCACGCTTGAACCTCTTTCAAGTGACAACAAAGATAAAAATACGCCAAATCAAAATACAAGATCCTTCAAGGCTCCCTTCTCAAACGTTCATCAACAAATCAAAGACATCACGTCGCATGTAGATCCTTGGATGTCCATTTTCATAGTCGCCGACACCTTTGGCGGCATGGTCAGTAGTGGATGGCCCGCATTTTTGATACCGAGAGCCGTCAGCAGTGGGATACCCCTATACGACGCCATCTATCTCCTATATCCGGCCTCTATCGCTTGCTTCCTTGGACGATTTCTTAGCGGGATCCTCAAAACCAAACGTCTTTCGACTCTAGACACGTTTCTGATCATCAAATTTCTGGATGTATCGTCTTTGCTTGTGGATATCCTGGTGCCCATATATGCTCTTAAATTTGCCACCACCTTTGTAAATGCGTTTTGTATCGCAGAAGCAAACATGCTTGTTGTATTCGTCTGTAAAGAGCACACGTTACCTTCATTCTTCCCCTTCATCTATGCTTTACTGTTGGTCTTGCATGGCACTGGAAATATCATTGGCACTTATTTGGCAGGTAAAAACATATATTTGCAATCAATATGATAAAAGCCATTGCGGTGGATATTAAGAATACATTATAGATTTATATCTAAGGGGATAGAGAAAAATGGTGAATTGCATTAAAAAAAAAAAAAAAAATTGGCAATTCATAAACATGTTCTGAAAATGAAACTCATTATAACAAAAAAAATACAGCTAATTCTTTTTAGGAAATGGAATCAGAATGCTTTTCCTCAGATTGAAGTGAAAAAATAATTAAGTGAGACCAAATTTTTTTTTCTTCATACTGAACATATTCAAATGAAATTAGATAATGTATGCTGGAATAAGAATATTATATCTCATCATGGCGCCTCACGAGACTTCCTTTTAAGCAGCCTCTTTAGCATTTTAAATTGCTAAGGCTAATATGCAATGTATAATGCAAGACAATATACGCATCCATACATGAAATGAAAATTATAATGAGATCAGAAATGAAAGAACGGAGAGATAATGAGAAGTTAAGAACTGCTTACGAATATATGAAACATATTTTTTCATATTTATATTAATATACCTTATGTAGTTATAAATATATTTTTTATTCATACACTGTATTAGGAACTTGAATTGTTATCTTTACACAAAATTTCCTCTTCTTTATTTTCGCCTTGTAGGATTGATAGCTGACCTTACTGGCAACTACAATGCATCTTACATGCTCCTTGCTGCTTTCGACGGTGTAATCCTCTGCTTGACCATCCCACTAAGATATTTTTCTTCAAGATATAGGGAGGTCTCATAGGGCTTTGAGATAAATGGAGATAAAAACCCATTCGTGTCAGAGTGGAGAAAACCCTCTACAGTCTGTTGTTCAACAGATGCTCCGGCGACAATTGTTCCGCCGTCAGTATTCTACACTAACCGACACTAACCGAATTCTTTAACTTCAACTCTGGAAAACATTATTGCTAATCCCACCCCTAACCCTCAACCTAACCTTAAAGCCCAATTGTAACCCAATACCGTAACCCTATATTATCTTTAAAAAAGCAAATGTCGGAGCACCCTATGGTCCTATATAGGTTCGATTGTGCTAGTGAGGGTCAACGTTGTTGTGGACCAAGACGGCCGACAAACTACCGTGTGAGTCAATAAAAGTGCGACACTTTTAAATTCTTCATTGTTTACAAATTAGAGTGTAAACGTAGATGTAAGTAACTCTGATTATTTTGACACCATTTTTAATGGATGTTATTTTACTGATGACATATACGGCCAGTGATTGTGACCGAGTTAATACCGCCTTGCGCCAACTGGTATGGAGAATAAATGTCAAATGAATTAGAAACTCGAAGGTTGAAAGAGACAAATCACATAAACCATGTATACTGACAAAGTGTGAATGAATTTCAAGCTTTATTAAAGCAATTTTATTTGCATGCCTTGCTTTAAAAAAAATGTTAATAGCATAATGTGCTATTCTCCAGTGTCCATTATGTTTAATCTTTTACATGGCCATGCACCATGCCACTCCGGGCACTTCTCGGCATGTTGAAACAATCCTCTGACAAGGCCTTGCTGGAGTTGGCACAGGTAGTTTTGACCAGGACCCCGTTGCATAAAACTTACCATTAACGGTAACTTTGCCATCAATGGTAACTCCCATGGAAACCTTGATTTTGATTGGCTGTTGAGTGATGTTACTATGGTAGTTACCATTGATGGCAGAGTTACTGTTAATGGTAAGTTTTATGCACCGGCCGGGACCCTGGTTTCTTATTTTGTGAACCAAAAAAATTGGCCAGCCCTCCAAAAAAAAAAAATGGGGGGTCTTTTATTTTCCCAGGGGAGGGGGCCCGTAAAATGCTACTTTAAGGAGTAGGCCAGGAGCCTGTCCCGAAATAGTCACCCCATAATCCATAAGATTTTACCCCTTAAAGTTACTCAGACCATCTAATTCATTGACAAAAAAGGTTGCCAGCTTGACCGTAGCCATCGAGTTTAGCCCCAAAAGAGACCCCAAAGTCGGGCCGATTTCACCCCATCTCCCCCATGCACCAAACTTTGTCAGTAGGAAGCAGTATGACCGATGACTGGACATTACAAAACATAAAACAATTTCCGTCGGGATGTGGTGTCAGACGGCCCCTAAAAATTTAAAGATTGGGGTAAAATTTTCCCCTTGAAGCCAAGGGACCAAATCTTGTCAGAAGGAAAATTGTCCATCGGGAATGGGGAGTCAGACCCCTTGAAATGAAAACCCCAAAGTGCCCTTTGGCAACGTTCCCCCCCCCCCCCCCCGCCAAAAAAAAAATGCTCTGTATGTAAAGGAAAACCATTTTTATACCTTCTGAATATAACTCAATAGTGTTTTATTCAATTCAATTCAAATTTACATAATGTAATTTTAGTACATGTATAATAATTTTATTGAAGTGCAATTTGGTGTCGGTTGGTCATTACATTAGTAAGTTTGTAAAAAATGCTTTTTCACAAGTAGCCAAAAAACATTGTCAGGATTATGTAAACACACCCAATAGAGGAGCTCGTTTGGTATCTGTGCAATTAACACATGAATAGTACATTTCAGCCTGGCAGTCACATACCACAGATACCTGAAAAGCTCTTCTATTATGCCTTGTCAAACAGGTGAAGAGGGACAATGGGTGCACTGTGTTTTCATAATCCAGACAATATTGTTTGGCTACTTTTGAGAAAACAATACATTTTTCACAATTCAATATCTTATAAATCAAAAGACCAATTAACACCAAATTGCACCGTACGAAGATTGTTATTCTCAAAATTATGTTATGAAAATTTGATTTGAATTGAATAAAGCACTTTTGAAATATAGTCAGACAGTAAGAAAATGTTTTTTCTTTACATACAGAGCACTTTGGGGGGTTAAGCGTTTTCAAAGGGCACTTTGGGGGTTTCATTTCAGGGGGTCTGACACCCCCTTCAAGATGGACAATTTTGTCAGTGTTTATATTTGTGGAATGTTCATTCATAGCTCTTCCTTCTGAAAAAAAATTGGTCCTTGGGCTTCAAGGGGAAAAATTTACCCAAATTTTTAGGGGCCATCTGACACCCCATCCCGACGGAAATTTTGTGTGTGAATTTTGTGTGTTTTGTAATGTCCAGTCATACTTCTTCCTACTAACAAAGTTTGGTGCATGGGGGAGATGGGGTGAAATCGACCCGACTTTGGGGCTTCTTTTAGGGGCTGTGGGGGCTAAGCACGACGGCTACGGTCAGGCTGACAACCTTTTTGTCAATGACTTTACGGGGTAAAATCTTATGGCTAAAATGGGACTATTTCGGGACAGACTCCCAGACTAGAGGGAGTGAGTACCCGATACAAGCGCATGCTTAATGAAATTTTCCCCTTCTTTCATGTATTACAAGTTCTTTAGTCATATTTATGTCACTTTACATTATATAAATTATATCATTTGAACAGGTTTGCAAAATTTTGATAAAATCAGTGGACGAAAATAAATGTTGATTTTTACTGAACTAACTTGAATTATAAACATTTTATTACATGCTTTTTGCTGTAAAGTGAACATGACAGAAGTGTGTATTACTGTTTAAAGTCAACTTCTTATATAGCTTCCGCAGAAAACATACCATTTCGTGACCCTCTGTTCAAAATCATTCCCTAATAAAAAAAAAATTGGAGACAATGTTGTCACTTTTCTTCTTAAACGCGGAATGAATCGGAGTCAACACAACGCCACCAAATTAGGGTACAGAATGTCACTCAAAATAATGCTGATCATAATAGAAGGAGGTTAATGAAGAAAACCTCCACTGGCAGAATTACAATAATATTCATGAAAACCGCTTAGAGACATCTACTAAGCGTTATATAAATCCAGAATATTAATATCATGAACATGTACCGTATTGTGACAAGTAGGGTGATATGACAAGTGAACGGTGAAAGGACGACAGAGTGGAACAAATTTCCTACGATTTCTGTACGAAAGTTTGCCGAAGATCCACTATCCATTTACGCTGACATTTGAACAAAGGCAAGATAACGACATCTTGTCATTCACTTTATCCAACCCCATGTCGAAGTATAAAATATAGTAATCAGTCTTTCGGTAGCAATAATTGCAACTGACAGAGAATAGAAGATTAACAAAAGAATTATTCTGCTCTTAATCATTTCAACAGGAGAATGTTTTTATTGGATACACATTATTATTACAGGTATATCACTGCCTTCAAAAGGTTATTATGGTTTATTTATAAAATTGAGACAGTTCAAGTAAGACTCCTTGCAATGCATTGTGTTATCAGTGTTACCATTCAGTAAGTCAGAAGCGCGCGACTCTTTGTGAGGATGGGAGCAGTTCAAGAAGCTGTGCTCTAAGTGCTCTAGAGAAGAGCAATAGAAATCAAATTGTATGTAAGAATTCTGTCATTTGTGTCGACACTGCATTTGGGGATTGCGTTATAAACGAACTATTTTGACAGATCTATAAGCCTTTTGGTTAGTCCATACGTTGCCTGCCATGGATGAAGCTTTGAATGCATCTTACAAAGAAGATGACTTTACTTCAGTCGTTGGTAATGATGCATTTTCTCTACCATACAGCATCCAAGTAGCTACGCTCGTTGCCATGACAATTCACTTCTTTTTGTCGGTTGGGTTGAACAGTTTCAACATCATTGTCCTTCGTCGTGGAGACTGCGGGTTTGAATACCGAGCTAGACAATTCGGTATGGCCCTAGCTGTTACAGACCAACTCTTTGCTCTCACCTCCCTCTGCTGCAATGTTATGAAGTTTACCATTGGTCAGGATACCCATTCCTGTGTCTATGTTTATCTTTTGCAGCATACTTTTGGCACACTCTCGCATGTCTATATGAGCGCGTTGAGTGGTGATCGCTTTCTTCGGATATGGAAGCCTTTCCTTTATGAAAGGTTCCTCACCAATGTCGTGGTTACCACACTTTTTACTGCTTTAACCATTCTCTGTCTAGCCGTAGGCACTGGTCAACTTGTTTCATGGAAACACACTCCTACAGTGCTTAACGAATGTTTTTTAAGGGAAGAGGGCGCCAGTCGAGAAAAGGTATGGATGCTTTTGATGTTCGTTTTACCCGTTCTTGCCATTGCTAATTCCACGGGTACCCAGATAGGCACTCTTGTCGTCACTTTCAAAAAGATTCGGACCGAGAATCGGCTTCAGCCACGTGTTGGCGGTAACTTTCTCCAAGATGTCGGTGAACGTGGCCAGTTTCGTTTGCGGTATCTGAAGGGCATCCGCACTGTTTTGATCCTCATTCTCTCTAGCTACATCGTGGCCTTACCAGCAGTCACCATACGTGTTGTCCGAGATATGTCGAACCGAGGCAACAACTTGTTTGTGGCGTTCCAGTTCGTGACGTTGACTTCGTTTATTAATACGTGGTGGAAGCCATTCATTTTCTTGACGACGAATAAGCAATATCGAAGTGCTGCTAAGCAAGAATGCAAGAGATTTCGGTACTTTCTGGGTCTCGAAGTAAACTAGAATTAAATGAAATAGCAAGTGTGAAAAATGATCAGAAACACAGTACCTCATAAAATATACTTTTCTAAGGTTGACTCGAAATGTGATGGATCCTCTAAAAGGGGGAAATATGAGCGTATTTAATCGGAAATGAGGTGAAATTAAATACTGTTAAATGACATGTCCGCAAATGCAAAATACGGTGCTTTCCCATTTCATTCATAAAAGCACGCCTTTTTAATGGCTCATTCAGTGTTCCTTTGGTTATTAAATAATTTCATAGACATATTAATATAAGTATTAAATATAGCATAAATAAAACATGGTTACTTACAAATTGGCTTCTGAGAAGAGGGGAACATCAACCTTGGCACTGGGGTGGCTATACCACGCCCTACTGCTCGCCTATATACCAGCAAAACGCCCCTAAACTACAGGCTGCTGCTAGTTCGCTCCTCTCTCTTCAAAACCATGTGTCAGATCTGAACTGGCTATAGCATTTTGGTTTACATACGCGACTAAAATATGTCTTAACAAAAAATCTGCAGTGTCATACGCCTGAACATAATCTACTCTTCTTTCTATGCCCACCCTGGCTATTGAAAGTAAGGCCTACCTATTAAAGGCACCTGTTACACATAACTTGTATTGGCTACTAGGGTAGCAAACAAACGAGTTACACATTGCAAAACTGCCTTAATTTGAAAAAAAGATTCTGACATGGCTTAATTGCCCCCACCATTGTCCACAGGCTTGATTAGCGCAGGTACTGACGCAATCGAAATGACGCTTCGTGTGAGTCGGACTTAATTAAAACTATTCACTGTATTCCTTCAACTCACAGCACTTACATTGTTTAAAATTATAGTTAAAAAGCATAAGAAGACAAACTTTGTTTAGAATATGTTTTTAGTTATTAATACATCATCCCACTTTTCAACAAAAGAAATGTAAGTGAAAGTGTTGTGGGTGATTAACTCTGCAACATGGTATGTCCAGGCCGTCGCTACAGGATGTTTGTCTTCTCTTCCTTTCAAAATTCTCTGTCAAATTTGACAATTATTCCCAACACTTGTCTGGGAGTTCGCTTGTCGAATTTGTCAGAAAACTTTATATATATATATATATATATATATATATATATATATATATATATATATATATATATATATATATATATTCCTAATGATGATGGACCGTATAAGAACAAAGTTGAGGAATAGTGATTTGCCGGACCCAAATTATGGAACTCCCTATACCTGAAGAAATTAAAGGTTGTCCCACACTTCTATCTTTTAAACGAAAATATAAGCTGTATCTCCTAAACTTTGATAAGCTTCTCTTTGCCTCTCTTTATGTCCTTTTGTTGTTTCTTTTCGATGTAGAATTAGTTTTCGTATTTCACTGTTCTTAAAAATAATTCATATTATATTTTGAACTTTTAGCTATATTTTAATGTTTTGGGGGATTGACCTTAGATAGGTCAAATGGCCTTTGTCAATCCCTCCACATTTTGATTTGTTTGATTTGTTTTGCTGCATTTTATTCTGTTTTCTAGTTTGAATGTACATGTTTTAGGGGATTGACCTTAGATAGGTCAAATGGCCCTTGTCAATCCCTCCACATTTTGATTTGTTTGATTTGTTTTGCTGCATTTTATCCTGTGTTCTAGTTTGAATGTACATGTATATGTTTGTCTTCTCTTCCTTTCAAAATTCTCTGTCAAATTTGACAATTATTCCCAACACTTGTCTGGGAGTTCGCTTGTCGAATTTGTCAGAAAACTTATATATATATATATATATATATATATATATATATATATATATATATATATATATATATATATTCCTAATGATGATGGACCGTATAAGAACAAAGTTGAGGAATAGTGATTTGCCGGACCCAAATTATGGAACTCCCTACCTGAAGAAATTAAAGGTTGTCCCACACTTCTATCTTTTGAACGAAAATATAAGCTGTATCTCCTAAACTTTGATAATCTTCTCTTTGCCTCTCTTTATGTCCTTTTGTTGTTTCTTTTTGATGTAGAATTAGTTTTCGTATTTCACTGTTCTTAAAAATAATTCATATTATATTTTGAAGTTTTAGCTATACTTTAATGTTTTGGGGGATTGACCTTAGATAGGTCAAATGGCCTTTGTCAATCCCTCCACATTTTGATTTGTTTGATTTGTTTTGCTGCATTTTATTCTGTTTTCTAGTTTGAATGTACATGTTTTAGGGGATTGACCTTAGATAGGTCAAATGGCCTTTGTCAATCCCTCCACATTTTGATTTGTTTGATTTGTTTTGCTGCATTTTATTCTGTGTTCTAGTTTGAATGTACATGTATATGTTTGTCTTCTCTTCCTTTCAAAATTCTCTGTCAAATTTGACAATTATTCCCAACACTTGTCTGGGAGTTCGCTTGTCGAATTTGTCAGAAAACTTTATATATATATATATATATATTCCTAATGATGATGGACCGTAAGAACAAAGTTGAGGAATAGTGATTTGCCGGACCCAAATTATGGAACTCCCTACCTGAAGAAATTAAAGGTTGTCCCACACTTCTGTCTTTTAAACGAAAATATAAGCTGTATCTCCTAAACTTTGATAATCTTCTCTTTGCCTCTCTTTATGTCCTTTTGTTGATTCTTTTTGATGTAGAATTAGTTTTCGTATTTCACTGTTCTTAAAAATAATTCATATTATATTTTGAAGTTTTAGCTATATTTTAATGTTTTGGGGGATTGACCTTAGATAGGTCAAATGGCCTTTGTCAATCCCTCCACATTTTGATTTGTTTGATTTGTTTTGCTGCATTTTATTCTGTTTTCTAGTTTGAATGTGCATGTATATACTTGTTCTTGATGTTTTTTATTTCAATCAATTTGTGGAAAATAAATGAACTGAACTGAACTGAACTGAACTAAACAGAAGATTTTGGCTCTCTTTTACAAAATTACGGCTGTCACCTTAAAAAAAAAGACATTAAAACTTGATTAAATCCATAATAAATGAAATGTAAGTTAGATAATTGATATTTAGAAGAAATCAAAACATTCACCCTGAAATGGAGTTGAATGATATACAAAGATCAATAGTAAATATATTGGTAAAATGTTTAAAGGAAATTAAACCTTCATAAGTCGGTTCAGTAGAAACAAAAAACGATGTCATATACATGGAGAATGCTCCTATTTTGGTGTGGACAAAAATCATTGAAAAAAGGCCCCTCTTTTCCATTGTAATGATAAAACAATTTTATTTTCAATAATTCATTATGGGGAACAAATTCAGTATTCTGCTATCATGATCCTATCAAAAATGTTTGTTTCCCTATAAATACTGAGAAGAGGGATACTTTGAATGATTTGGGTACTAAGCAAATGGGAGAGAGCTTTTGTTTGTGATGAGCATCATTTCCAAGTGGCATGCAGTTCTTTGGGATAATTATCATGATTATAAAGATTGATTGAAGAGTGAGATTGATAGGTCTCGCAGTTCATGACAAGCATGCTCAACACCTCTCTTTTCAACAATTTTTAGAGTCCTGTAACTTGACCAAAAATGTTCTATAGCAGCAAGAGATTGAAAACAAATATTGATTCAGTTGAGATCTTCAAACTGGTAAAATATTGTTAAGAAGAACCACTTGAATGTTAGTAGTTCTATGCAGGGGCGTAGATAGCGGGGGGGGGGGGGGGAGGATGGGGGTATGAATCCCCCAACTTTTCGGGTGGGGGATGGTGTGTACAAACATCCCCTCCCAGGTTTCACCCCACCAAAAAAAAAAAAAAAAAAAAAAGTGATGGAAAATACACATTTCTGTATTATGTTGTAGATAAATATAATTTGATCTATTATACCTATTAATTTTATTTTTGTATATTCTTTATTTCAATATAGATGTTATATATCTATGTACAATATTGCAGATTTATATGAATTTATTAATATTTATCTACAATGCTGTCGTGGCTTCTGATTTTTCCCAATATATTTTTAAACCATCTACTTCAAATTATACAACATGTGTGTTGATCTGGGAGTGATATGGAGGTATAATGTTTTTTTTAATGAAGTGGGGGGGGGGGGGTGTTGGCTTGCATGTGTTACCATCCCCACCAAATATATTTAGAGGTGATTTTTTTTTTCGAAGCCACAATGCAGAAAAATTATTTAGATTAAAAGTACATGTAATTATTCCTGATTTAGAGGGTTCAGTCGGTAACTTTCCTTTATAATGCAATTCTGCAAAAATGAAATGAAAATATAGTCACAGGAATCGAATGTAATTATTCTAGATTTAGAAGGTTCAGTCGGTAACTTCCTTTATAATGCAATTTTGCAAAAATGAAATGAAAATATAGTCACAGGAATCGAATGTGGTGGTGGAGAAAGGGGGAGTACATCACACCCAATATTTATCGAGGATGATGATGACCTGTGTCATCATCACCCAACTATACATAGAAGAATTATGAAATGACAATCATAACATGTAGGCCCGGTCAGGAGCACCGCTCCGGGCGTTGCATGTGGGCACAGTGCCCCTTCTTTTCCCTTCAACTTCAGATAAGTACCCCCATTTTTCTTTCGAGTAAGTCCCAGTTCCATATTCTTTTAAGTGTCCATTTTGATAATTACACCTCATCCCTCACCTTACCTTTGATAAATGCTCCTATTTCAACGAGAGCATTTCCCCCCTTTTAATCCCTTTTATTCCTTTTAATGTATCAAGTCATTTTTTCTTTGTAATATATAGACACTGATTTAATTTTTCTACTTTTAATTATATAAGAACATTTTCCCGTGCTTATAAATGCCCCTTTTCAGGTGTTATAAGTGCCCCTTTTCACCTGTGATGAACAGCCTTTTCTACCATATCTACACATTTTACTTTTCTAATAATTGAAGTGTCATTTTCCCCATGATACCACGTTTCCCTTTTCCATAACATGTGCCCCTAATCCAAAGTGACTTAGAGCCAGTATTCCCAAATGCTCTCTCGCTACGCTCACTCGTATTAAAAGTATGACTTATTAAATAAATTTTCATTGTGAAATTTTAAAATGACAATGTAATTGCTATTGTTTGCTCGCTCGCTCGCTCAATATTCAAATCATACTACAAAATTGCAAAGCATGATGCTAAAGTTGTATCTTGGATATGTAAAGAGAAAAACCATATACATGTTTACACACCCTCATCCAACACTCTATATAATATATATATATATATATACGTATATGCGTATATACACACACACACACATTTATATATACATATATATGGCCCTAGGGGGAAATCATACCCCCAGGTATGAGGACCTGTCTACGCCAATGGTTCTATGGGACTGCATCCTTAGAGTTCTTATGATGTTACCAGTGCTAGAGTTAGATTCAACAGTACTTGGTTTGACCAGTCTTTGACAGGATCCCTTATCTGTTTATGATGGATAATTTTAGAGCTCTGTATCTTGATCCAAACTGGTCCATAGCAACAAGAGATTAAAACAGTTTTAGTTGGGTTCTTTAAACTTGTTGAATGACCTAGTTTTAAGGGACTGTAGCATGAGATGATTCGTTACTAGTAGATTCAACACTTCTTAGTATGATCAGTCTTTGACCGACTCCTCATGATGGATAATGAAGAACTCCTGTAACTTGTTCCAAAATGGGTCCTAGACGTGAGAGTTAAACAGATAAATTGTAAAAAAGGATAAATAATTATAATATTCATCTTAACGTCCATGAAAATGTAACGACATCAAAGGGAGGAAAATAGTTAAGACGAGATAAGTTTCCATCATTAGAAGCCAAAAAATTAGGCATAATTTGTAAGAGAAAGTTGGAGAAAACTAGAAATAAAACTTAAAGGTATGGATGCATCTTTAAGTTTGGTTTCCCTTAATCAAATTCATGACCCCTCGCTGCTTTTCTTTGGCATTCCCACAGCCGACTGTGCTTTTGCTATTCACTCGAGTACTCGGATATGAGTACAATGCAACAAAAATATCGAAAGTGTAAGAAACTGGATATTTCTGAAATAGGTTTATCATTTGATTTTTAAAAAATATTTCAAATGGCTTTCATGCCTCGATGATTACATACAGCATTAACAAGGGACGTTTTCTTTGCCCTTGGCATAGGCCTGATACGTTCTCTACCATGTAGGCCTACTTCAAATGGATGCGTGTGCTGAACGGTTAATTCTGTATGGGACACGATTCAAACAGAAAAAATATTATTATCAAGAATGACGTGAAATATCGTGCAGTGTTACCAGTTCTGTCAAAGCGGTTTTCATAGTACTTTGATAGCAATATACTAATTGGTGTTTGTCTACACCGTTTCTGCTTCTTTGGATTTCTTCTTAGCCTGAAATCTTTTTTAGGATTAAAATCGATTATTGTTTGAACCTTACTTCTTATAGCTTCCGCAGAAAGCATACCATCTCATGACTCTCTAATCATATCTTCAAATAATGCCCTTAATGAAAAATGGGGGAAATGGTTGTCACTGTCTTTTTCTTCTTAAACTCGCAATGAATAAAAGTCAACACAACACCTAATTGGAGTACAGAACGTCACTCAAAATACAGCGATCCCCACATTGGTATAATAATGTTTGTAATGATACAAGATAGAATGGGATTAATGAAGAAAAGCTCTGGCAAAATTACAATAATATATCTGTAAAGCGCTTAGAGACATCGTAGATGACTGTATTAAGTGTTATATAGATTCAGAATAATATTATTACTTTTATTAACCATATTGTGACAAGGGAGATAGGTCGATGTCACAAGTAAAGCACGATAGAGTCAAACATATTTGCTAAGATTTTTGTCGGAAAATTTGCCGAAGACACACGATCCATTTATGCTGACATGTGAACAAAACCAAGATGAATACATCTATTCATTCACTTTTATTATCCAAACCCTCACCTATGTCGAAGTCTGAGCTATATGGTAATCAATCTGTCATGTGTAAATTATTTTCTTAATTTTTTTCAACAGGGGAATGTTTTGATTGGATACACATTATCGTTATATTCTATGGGCTATTTATAACGTTGAGACAGTGTATACCTAAAGAAGTAATACTGCTTGAAATACATTATCAGTTGTTATATTGATATCAGTGTTCACATTCAACAAGTCAGAAGCACGCGACTCTCTATGAAGCGCTTGCGCCAGTGAAGACACATTAGAAAATGAACTGTATGAAGATTGTAAGAAATCTATTATTAATTTTGTATCGACTGTGCTAAACGAACTATTTCGACAGATCTAGAAGCCTTTTTATTTAGTCCATACGTAGCCTTGCTGTCATGGATGAAGCTCCAAATGCATCTCACAAAATAAATGACTCGACCCAAGCCATCGGTGATGATACGTTGTCTCTACCATACCGCACTGAAGTAGCCATGCTCGTTGTCATGGCAGTTCACTTTCTTCTGTCTGTTGGGTTGAACAGTTTCAACATCATTGTCCTTCGTCGTGGAGACTGCGGGTTTGAATACCGAGCTAGACAATTCGGTATGGCCCTAGCTGTTACAGACCAACTCTGTGCTCTGACCTCTCTTTGCTTCAACCTTGTGAGGTTTACCAGGGAGCAGAATTCCCATTCCTGCGTCTATGTGTATCTCTTCCAGCATACTTTCAGTACACTCTCTCAGGTCTACATGAGCGCGTTGAGCGGTGATCGCTTTTTGCGGATATGGAAGCCTTTCCTTTATGAAAGATTCATCACCACTACTGTGGCTACCAATATTTTCTCTGGTTTGACCATCCTTTGTCTTGCTGTAGGCATTGGTCAACTTTTGTCATGGAAACACAATCTCACAGTGCTTAACGAATGTTTCTCAAGGGATCATGAGCGCGCCACTGGAGAAAAGGTATGGATACTTTTGACATTTGTTCTACCCGTTCTAGCTATTAACGTTTGCACGTCTACTCAGATAGGCACTCTTCTCGTCACTTTCAAAAAGATTCGCGCCGAGAATCGGCTTCAGCCACGTGTTGGCGGGAACTTTCTCCAAGATGTCCGTGAACGTGGCCAGTTTCGTTTGCGGTATCTGAAGGGTATCTGCACTGTTCTGATCCTCATTCTCTCTAGCTACATCGTGGCCCTACCAGCAGTCACCATACGTGTTGTCCGAGATATGTCGAACCTAGGAACCATCTCGTTTCGGGCGTTCCAGTTCGTGAATTTGACATTATTTATCAATACCTGGTGGAAGCCGTTTATTTTCTTGACAACTAACAAGCAATATCGAATTGCTGCTAAACAAGAATGCAATAGATTCTGTTTTTTGGGGGTCTCGAGGTAAATTAGAATTAATGGAATATAGTATAGCAAGTGCGGAACACAGTAGATGTACCTTAAAGAATATGCTTTTCTAACATTGAAATGACATGTGATGGGTCCTCTCAAAAAGGAAAAAAAAAAAAACCTGATCGTCGTTTTACTAAGAAATGGCGTGAAACTATACGTATTCCATCTGTTCTATCCCTTGAACTTTATCACGCTGTCTATGGGATTCTAAGACACAATTTCCTACTCTATCCGCATCCCCAACTTCAACCTTAGACCAAAGTTAACTCTATACCACATCCTATCCCTTAACCCTTTCGAGACAATTGACCACATTTTGTGGTTTGGCCCAATAACTTTTGATTTAGAGCCTTAAAAAATATACCAGATGCATGAGCAGAAAGAGCAAAAAATTCTGCACATACTGTGTCCATTTTTGTTGCATGATCATATTGCGTTTGATGCCAGGAATTTTAAAAAGGAGAATAAGATTGAACATCCTTAAATTGGCAACACATTGAAAGATTCAAAATCATTGTTGTCCAAATTGGCAACTTTTTCAACTTTTCGACAAAGTTCCTAACCATGTATATTATTTTCAAGACATTACATCTTATTAGAACCATGTAGCACTAAAAGAAAAATATTATTGTTGCCAATTTGCAGAACAAAATGTGATCAATTGAGCTCTTAAATAATTCCTGTCCTGAAAGGGTTAAATAACCCCAGCTCACACTGACAAGTCGTCATTTTGATTGCGTCATTTTGATTGCGTCATTATCTGCGCTAATCGGGATTGTGAAGGCAATAAACCCATACCCCAGCTATTAAAAGTATTCTTTGCAACGTTTATTTTGAAATCACTTCTTAAACGATATCACCCTTCGGTGACGCGCAAAGAAAAACGTGCACTGACGCAGTCCTAACGTCAGGAAAAGACGCCTCGTATGAGCCTGGCCTTACACTAAACCTGACTAAAACCCAAGTGCAACCTTCCGGGGGGGGGGGGGGGGGGGTACTCACGTATATTGGGTATACGGGGATGTGCCGCTGGGAAGGGTAACTTTTTGAAGAAAGATCCTTAGACATGGGTCCCCTTTTCATTAAAAAGATCCTTAGACATGGGTCCCATTTTTCCCCAAAAAATCCTTAGACATGGGTCTCTTATCCCGGCTCTTATCATTTGTTTCATTCCTCTCTTTTCTCCCTCATTTGTCCGGGAAATCCTTAGACATGGGTGCCTATTTACAGCAAAAGGACCCTTGGATGTGGGTATGGGTCTGGAGTTCTCAGCCGCACACCCCCGTCTGTTTCTTCTTTGATTTTCATATACCATTTCTCTTTATGTTTCTTTGTATTCTCTTAATTTCTTTTAAATTCTTTTGATGATTTTGTGATTTCTTTTTGTATATTATTGTTGTGATTTCTTTGGCATATAATTTTGTACGTATTTATTTATCGTTATGTTATCGTTATGTTCACGGCCTTGCTGAAAAGCAGCTTTTAGCTGATAGCAGGTCTTTTACCGTGATTAAACAAATAAAATACAAAATACAAATTATAATCTGAGTACCCCCCCCCCCCCCCCCCCGGGGCAACCTTAACCTTAAATCCCCTGCCCCTATACCTTTGACGAAATTAAGCCTGGAGCAATTTTCGCCGGAGCAAATTTCGAGTCACCTGTCGAGGGCCTGGATCTGTAGGATCTCATCACATATGGATCTCTGTTCCATCTGCGACCTGTGTTTCTCCATGAACATGATGAAAGTCCTATCCCTGCAGCACGTACTATTGCAACGGTCCAATCATCGGTTATCTGGGACCTCTTGGATAAAAAGTTGCGTTTAAACGCACCTCAAAAAATTAAGCGCAACCAGGGGAGCGTTTCATCAAGCGTTTTGTCAGTGATTTTTAACGACAAATTTGCTCTCAGCCAATCAGATGCAAGGATTTCAGTAGCTTATAACAGTTGTCGTTCAAAAATCACCGACAAAACGCTTGATGAAACGCTCCCCTGATTTTCAACCAACTAGGATCGCGTATTTGGCACTTTCGTTTAATTTCTTAAAGCGTTTTTTATGCAAGAAAGCCTAGGATGTATGATGACTTCGTCGACGTTTCAAAGCTGTTTGGCCTAACTAAAAATGGCAACTTCAGCGACATGCGACCCCACATGGCACATGTTAGTCCACAACAGTTCGTCATTCATAAAAAGAGCAGCAATAAAAAGCGCATAGTGTTTGAACATATTCGTTGCTAGGGGTTCTGGTTTCTCCTGGGCGTATTAAATGTTTCATGATGTTCACTTTATAATCGCTTTGGAAAATACATTTTCTCAAATTAAAGCCTTTTAAATTCCCTCTTTGACTCTATTTCTGTTTCTTCAAGATGTTTTATTTCAGATAAATTTCTAATCAGCAACAAAACTAAACAGTCAAAGCTGAAGCCATTTTTAGGCATCAAACCCCTGAGAAAAAAAAAGCAACAAACAAATTAAATCGGTAAAACACAAAAATAAAACTATTTCAAATGAATAGCAAGTGGGGTAAAAAGGGGCCCCTATGCGTACTCTCTTATCTGTGTAAATAATAAGATGATATATATTTTTTGTATTTTGTTTTATTATTATTCTTGTAACCATTATTCTCCGGATTCATTAAAAAGCAGTCTAAAAACTTACTTGTTTAATGCTTACCACTAATGATTACATTCTTCTCTTGTATTTCTACTCTTAAGGCCACCGCACACTACACGACCTGAGGTCGTACGACCTTCCGAACTACGGTATGACGTCACCAAACACCCAAGTTTCAGGTCGTAGGACCAGGTCGCACGATCAGGTCCCAGGTTTTGGCATGTTGAATTTTTGCGAGGTCGTGGACTAGGTCGTATGACCTCTAGGTCGTACGACCTCAGGTCGTGTAGTGTGCGGTGGCCTTTATTCCCTTACTTCTACACACTGCGCCTAGAGCACTCTTAATGTAGTGGTACGGTGGCGAAAACAGTCTTAATGAAGAAACAGTGCAGACATAAATATAAGGTTGAAATCCAGTCTTTAATAATAATGACTTTCGTCAAAATATATGTAGAGTTCAAATTTGGCTGTTGTACAAATAAGAAAAATATATCTTAGAGGCTGGGCGGCCTGCAGATTAAATTGTATTTAGAAGAAGCACATCCCTCTGGCGTAGCTGACAAAACAAAAAATGACCGAAACCACCGTGGGCAAACCCACACCCATACCTCACCCGAACCTCGCCTTTCCTTACGACTTCCCAATAACCAATTAAAACCCCGAAAACATCCCCTGTTAAATACAAATAACCAATCGGAGAGCAGCTAACTAAAAATACCCCAAAAAGCACATGCCGAGAGAGAAGAAAGTAGGCGGAGCCTACGCCCCCGAAAGAATGTGGCTCTCCGGAAAGAGCATCTTTTGTCCCAAAATAGTACGCGCATGCCAGCAGAGGGATGAACATCTACAACACCTGTGATTAACTGTAATTGACTATCTGAAACATTTATAACATTTGAAATAGCTCAAGCGAGATAAATTTGCGTCCCACTACATAAAGAATTTGATTTGGCGCATTATAAATCATATATGTATTATTATCATTATTATTATCATTATGATTATTATCATCATAAATATTATTACGCATATTACTTTTTGGGCAGTTTATCGCGTCACAAAAGGGGCTTAAGACCTTGCAAAATAATTCACTGCATTTTTTCAACTGACAGCGCTTATATCGTTTACAAAATGTGATAAAAACATAACAAGATAAACTTTGTGGCCAAAAGGACATGGACATAGATATTTGTTTCAGTACATATTGGCACTGCAAGGGCGTAGGCTGGTTTGGGCATGGGGAGGTGCACATCTTGGGGAGGTGGAACTAAAGTTTAGAAAATTAGAATAGATATCACATCACAAGCAAGCTTTTCCTGGACTATACAGTGTAGGTTATGTAGGTGTTTAAGTATTGTTCAGAAAATTATAAAGCTTGTGATTTGGTACCTAGCCTATAAGCTGCTTTGTTAATCAAATGATTGCTTACCTGATGTCAGTAATCATTCAATCAGCAAAATATCATTCAACAAGTCAAAACTATTTCCAGTAAAAACATTTACTCTTGAAGATGGCTGGTTTTATTTTAATTTAAATGTCGATTTAATCTCAGCTTATGCTGAATTCTGTCAGGCCACATTGCCTCCTTGATTACAACATACCTAAATCCAAGATTATGATGCCTAGGAAGGTTCATAATGTTAGTTTTAAATATACTAATAATGGTCAAGGGTTACAAAGTACATCAACTGAGAAATACTTGGGTCTTGTGATAAATAACACTTAAATTTGGAATGATCATTGTACCGAATTACATGTAAAGTGCAATAGACCTTTTTGGTACATAATACGGAGGGACTGCGTTGACTGATCAAAACCAGTTTTAAAAACCCTTTACAGAATCTTTAGTACGCTCATGTTTGGATTATTGTTGCACAGCATGTGATCCATACAGAAACAAAGCGGTAGCCAACTGATTGTAAAGATTATAAAAAACGTTATACGTAAGAATGTTGAACAAAGACTGGAGTAGTACATGTAGTTACAACACTTTGTTACAAGAATTTAGTATGAATACATTAGAGAGTAGACGAAAGTACCTCCAACTTATTTTTTTAGTGTTATAAGCTTGTTAATGACATCACAGATATAGGACGTAATAACATGTGCAAACCTGCGAACAGAATTGGAAGAACAGATCATCATAACTTAAAGATGCATGTACCCAGAACAGCAAGAACAGATTATTATTATATGAACTCATTCTATCCGAAAACTACAAACGACTGGAACAAACTCCCTAAAAGTATAGTCAACATGAAAACTCTTGGCTTGTTTCAAAAAAGTGTTAAAAACCACCTCAACCTGCAGAGTTAAAGGCCAACTCCACACTAATATCAAGTTGATTTGAAAAAGTAGAGTAAAATTAAACAAGCATAATGCTGAAAATTTCATCAAAATCGGATGTAAAATAAGAAAGTTACGAAATTTTAAAGTTTCGCTTAATTTCACAAAACAGTTATATGCACATCCTGGTCGGTATGCAAATGAGGGAACCAATGACGTCATCCACTCACTATTTCTTTTGTATTTTATCATATGAAATGTGAAATATTTCATTTTTTTCCTCATTATGATGTGAAATAAAAATTGATTCCTCACTGAACTTGTGGAATTGTCATTGTTGTAACATATTGTGATTCAAGGAAGAGCTTCCTTATTGTCAAATCTGCAAAATTGAAATATTCTATAATTCATATAATAAAATACAAAAGAAATAGTGAGTGTGTGACACCATCAGCTATCTCATTTGCATATCCACCGTGTTATGCATATAACTGTTTTGTAAAAATAGGCGAAACTTTAAAATGTCAAACCTTTCTTATTTTACATCCGATTTTGATGAAATTTTCAGCATTATGCTTGTTTAATTTGACTCTATTTATTGAAATCAACTTGATATTGGTGTGGACTTGGCCTTTAATTTTACAAAAACCTATCATTGCATATATATCACCATGCAACTCTGTGCTTGAAATGTTACAATCATAAAAACCATGACTGCACTTTCAACCAATCAGATGATAGGATTAGGAAAGATTCTTAAAGTGAGGTATATAAAGGATACTGAAGTCAAGCGGGCTTTCTGGGCCGGGGGGGGGGGGGGGGGTCACTCAGAGACTGAGTGAAGTGGTACCCATGCCGGGTACCCATGCTTGTCAAAAAAAAAAAAAGTCGAATGAAAGGATCAGATGACGTCTTTGGGGGAAAAGGGGTGTTTTTCAGTCTTACATTCGACGGTTTTGAGAAAACGGGGTGTTTTTCAGTCTTACATTCGACGTTTTTTTTTTTCTTTCTTTTTTTTTTTAGAAAAATGGGTGTTGTACAGTCTAACATTCGACGTTTTTTGAGAAATAGGCGTTCTTCGACATTTGTTGGTACATTTTCCTACGCCATTTATGCCTTTTAAGGGTATATTTTACAATATCCTTTTAGAGGTAGAATTAGACACCAAGAATTACTTCCTTTTTGGTCCAGTTTTGAGGTGCTTAGACGAGCATGGGTACCACTTCAGTCCGCGAGTGACCCCCCCCCCCCCCAGGTTCCGGGGCGTTTAAGTAATCTTTGTTTCGGGCGTCAGTTTCGGGTGTTATAGGTGCGAAAGGGTTTTAATTAACTATAAGTCTCGCGGTACTGTCGTCATGAGACAAGAATGGATTTGGGCGACCTCTATGGATGGCCTGACTTTTAGTATAAGGTTTGGGGCAGAAATCAAGACTAATAATTGTTTTACAGAATGTTTCGGGTCATGTGCCCCCTTGTTTTTGAAGCTGTTGAAAGGAGGAATTTTTTTTTTTTCAGGGGCGGAACTCCTATGCCTCCGCGGGGGGGTGCACGTGCACCCAGTGCACCCCCCCCCCCCCCAGCCTACGCCCTTGCACTGGCGTAGCCAGGATTTTTCAAGAGGGGGGGCCAAGGCGAGGGAGCGAAGCGACCGAGCGGGGGAGGGTGTGGGAGGGGGTATCCCCCTCCCACGGTAGGAAAATTTTTTAAAACCAGGTCATGAAAATGGCATTTTCTGCACCGTAAAATTCTATTCTGGTGTAACCTACTTGAGAAGTGACAGATGAAATAGGATTTTTTTTTTTCTCTACTCCGCTGGAATGAATTGTAGTGGAAGGATTACCACTCCTTGGGGCTCCAGAATTCCAAGCAATACGCAAAATTACATGTAGTTGGTGTGTATAAATAGCTGTACCAGTGTACATACGAAACGTTGAAACCCGTGTTTTCGGATAGGAAAATATACAGACTAACAACCAAAAACCCACACACAGACACACTGACTATTGACTAACATATGACTAAGAGGACGCACTTTCTCATGGAGTGGAATTTATATCTCATCTCAAGCGGTAGTCTCATTTGAAAACACATGCAACATCTTTATTAGGTGTATGTAAAAGACTTTAGCAATTTATTTAGCTGCCTTGTTTAGCTCTTTATCTCATTTTCTCGGTTAGAGGTTGTTCATTAGTTGCCTAATTCGTATATACTACACGAATCCAGCTACGTACTCCTTCATTTAAGTACTGAGGAATTATATAGTTTGATTAATTTTTGTAACCAAAATGAACATCAATGTGAGTATTTAGCACGGAAAAATATTAGAATTACATCGTGTAAAGAGTATAGAGATCACAATTTGTAATAAAAACATATGGAAATAATGTAATTACACATAGAGAACGGGCTAAACAAAGTCTTCATACAACCAAGTCAAGCGCACATGATTTGCCACATGTGAAGGCCGTTTTTGTCATTCAATTTAGTGATAATAGATTTGACTCAAAACTGTAAACATCAAAGCAGAAAGCATCTCGTCCGATGACTTACTAGTATATAAAATACGACTTGAACAAAGAATGAAATTGTATCTTTTTTGAATATTCCTCTATAAAATCGAACTCTACCTTGAAAAACAGTGTTTTGCTTCTCCTCGGATGAAGACCATAAAAATGATATAACGGTGACATTGTTTTCGTATAAAAGCAATGTTGGCTACCACAATGATAACTCTTAAACAAACTCAAGATTTACAAAACGAAGAAAATGGTTATTGCCTCCATCGGACATATACCCATTCACAAAGAGAGGTTTATATTCGGCAAGAATAACTGATACGCCTCTTCATCATTCTGAGTACAATTTCTTTCAACTCTCGACAAACTAAAAGAAATATAAATGTTCTGTTATCAATCTACTTAGTCAATGTTGTTAACAAAGTTTCGGGGTTATGATTTGGAAAGGAACAGTTTTTGCTGGAAATGAAAGCAGTGTTTATTTTGTTTACTTTTTTGGTAATATTTCCATTTTATTTTTCCTTATTTCGATTGTAAGGTAGGGGTAGGGTAAGTTCTAGTAAGACCAGCATGTGAAAAGGAAATTTTTTTTTTTTTGTTTTTTTTGCTCTCCGATCAACAGGGGGGGGGGGGCCATGGCCCCCTTGTGCCCCCCCCCCCTGGCTACGCCAGTGCATATTGGTAGGCTGTCCTATGTTTCTTTATTTCTTTCTCATGGGTTGTCCTCTACTGGATCCTATAGAGGAGGATGCTGTAGAGGAGAAGCTTACAACTAATAAGCAGTCGCATATGTAATAAACAATGAAGATTTATTTGAGAAGCAGTCACAATCCTGTCAATGTATTATCTGTGTTGATACAATAGACCGGTTTACTAAGTTATTCAAATTTATGGATGTTTCTTTCCGGAGGACCTAGTGACCAGGTATTCCACCAACCTGTTATTAATAAATGGACTACAATACTAGGAATCCAGTTTGCATACATTACTTGTTGCTATGTCGGGCAAGCATCGGGCAAGCTTTCAGGTTGTCAAGAACAACCTTTGTTTAAAAAGCATGCATAAAATTTAAATATGTTAGTAAACCGGCCTATTGAACAGACACATACAGGCAAATCTGTTATTTCCCTTGTAAGCACCACACCCATTTCATGTCAGTTGTAAAAATTTAAGAAAACATATTTTTCAAAATCATTTCTTTTCTTGGCTGTTGACAAAGGAATAGATTACTTTGATCACAGAGGGCTGTATTAAAAAACAAGTGTAAAAAATATAACTAATGCAGAGGTAAAATTCTTATGAGAAATTTGATATTTTTAAAAGTTAAATCACAGAGGTGCCATTTTTTCTATTGATCAAAACTTTGTTATATTTAATTTATCCTTTATTATCAGCTTCTCCTCAGACTTTCACTATCTGGTTCTGTCCTCTCATACTTTCATTTCAGCCAACTTGATGCCAGAGTGGGCTTTCCCTTTAAACATCACACATTTGGACAATTGTTTATTGTGATCAAATTCTAAATTTTATTCTTAAATTTACAATTAATACTATCTAATACTATCTTACGCTCGTCATTACAAATCTCCAGCACCTTGCAAACTGAAGTTAGAGCCTTGTACTTGAAATACGGTCCACCTAATTATGGAGTTCATTTCTAGAGCGCATTTTGCATGTTCCGAATTCTAAGGCCATTTTCACCCGGCAGAGTTTGATCATCTGACATCTTGGAACCAGTAACACTTTTTGATGAGAATTTTATACTCTTATCTTACGAACGAAATTACAAGTCTCTAAGCACCAAGGTCTCAGACCATTTTGAGCATTTCCAAATTTTGCGCGAGCGCAACTTCACTGACCGCGCGGTTCATGCCCAGTTGACCGAAGACCCGCGAGACCGAAAAATCGCAAATCGTTATCCATACACGGCTCTCGGTGCTGTTATTTCCCTAAACGCGCCTGAATAGACGACTAATCGCGCGACAACATGTGATCCGTGGCCCGAGGTGCGTCAGCACCCGGGGGGCCACTCAGGTATATTGGTGTACACATGCGTGTCCATGGATTTAAAAAATGCCCCCTAAACAAGTTTCATACTTTGGTGAAAAGACACCCCTTAACAAGGATTTCGCGTGCTTTTTTTCGTAAAAATTACCTCTTATCGAGGATTTAGCGGTCTCCGATATTTTGAATACGACACAAGAGGATTCAAGTCCATCCTTATTATTGCTTTTACGAGTGAGAAGCCCTCACAATTAAACAAAACTGCACATCACATTTCAGAAGATTGAATGAAATCTGCAATCAAATAGAAATAAACGAGCCTCTTGGAATTTAGTAGATGATCACCTTCAACGCAATTTGAGGGGAAATATCGGCCTCGAGGACCTTCGGTCTCGTGGGCCTTCGGTCTCGTGGACCTTTGGTCTCGTGGTCTCTTGGTCAAGTGGTCAGTCCCGATGTGCCCGCACCTTATGTTTAATTAACTTCTCTTATAATCAACTTGCATCATGCCAAATGTGGTTATGTTAATAAGAGTTTGTATTGCAGAGATATAGTATATGTCAAATTTTTACAAAATGGCGCCTAGATGACGTCACGATGCAATGACTATGTTGAAAAAGTACGGGTGCCGACACAATAATTATATTAACACTGTACCAAATTTGATTACATTTGGACCTGCCGTTTTGTTTAGATAATATGCGTACAAAAAAAAATTGAATTCATTTGTAATGTCAATGCCCTATAACACATTCACAGACTATTTTAGTCCATTTCAGGCATTTTTACTGTATTCGCCTATGGTATTCGCGCTCGTGCGAGTACGTGCGCGTTAAAGAAAAAAAAATGATCGATACAGGATTCATTAAAATGCTGAAAAAGTCAGAGATTAGTCATTTTTATGCTGTATAAGGCACTTATGGTCATTGACGCTCGCGCACGCAAGGAAATTTTTTTAGATGTTTAAAATGGCCTGAAACGTACCCAAAATTGATCCTGGACAATTTAGAGCATTTTCAGATTTTGCGCTCGCGCAACTTTACCGATGTGCGCGCACCCTATGTTCAATTAATTTCTCTTTTAATTAATTCACATAATGCAAAATATGATTACGTTATGACTTTCCATTGCCGAGAAATAGTATACGTCGGATTTTACAAAATGGCGCCTAGATGACGTCACGGCATAGCTTTATAACCATATCTACCACTGCGCCAAATTTGAATACATTGGAAAACGCTATATTAGAGATATTGCCGTCACAAAAAAGTGGGTAGAAATAAAAAATAAATGAAGAAAACTTGAACGAAAATAAAAGGTACAGCCCACCTAATTACCACCATCATCATCATCATTATAAAACATCAAATGCTACCTTAAATTTAAAAAAAAAAAAAATTCCAATTAAAAAGCTCTAACTTTCCATTTCAATTTCAATTCAACATTTATTGCACATAAACAAATCAAAGTTTTACATCATACATATATATAAAATCATGTGAGATTGTAAATACACAACAATCATAAAGTCAAACATGGAAAGCATAAGACAAACATAAACTAACATGGACAATTATAAAAGATAAATTTTTAAAAAAACGTAGAAAACAGAAAGAAGTAATGCCAAAGTCATAGAGGAAAAAAAAGAGGCTGACCTATGCCTTTAAAAAAAAACACCCAGAGGCATCATAAACGTTTCCACTTATTAGTTACTGAAGAGAATGGAAAATCAGAACGAAGAACTTGATAAAAGATGATTTCTGAAAACATAAGATTTTGGCTCTCTTTTATAAAATTAAAGTACTAGTAGTTCACCTTTGAAAAAACATTATAAATGATTAAATCCATGACATAAGTTGTAGAACATGGAGCTAATCAATGACATTAGAAGAAATTAAAACATTCAGCCTAAAATGGAATTGACATAAAATAACTAGACTGGTATAATGCTTATAAAAGGTAAATCAAACCTTTAGTAGCTGACTTCACCAGAAGCAAAAAATGAGGGAAACAGGTAGATAAGTGAAATTTCAGGAAAATCCAAAAAGAAGAAAGGAAAGTTATGTATTCTTGAAAGTTGGGATCACTAAAGATATAGGAAATCTCCAACTTGCGATGGCTGTAATGTGTTGTGTTATTCATGGAGAACTCTCCCATTTTATATTAATATTATATTTTATATTAAAAGTAGCCCCTTTTTTCATTCGAATGATAGTACATAATTTTTTCCATGATACATTATAGGTAACATATCTCTAAATGTCCTCTTGCGATAAAAATGTCTGTTCCTCATAAGAACTGAGAAGAGGGATACTTTAAATAATTTGGTTATGAATTATGGCTCAGTGGTGGAGCAGTAGTCTCGTAACTGGGAGGACCCAGGTTCAGAACTAAGTGGAAGTGCTAGTACCCTTTGGTAAGGCATTAATCCTCATTCCTCGGAGAGGACTTAAAACCGTCGGTCCCCTGGTTGCTTGCTTACAAGCATACACATGCTTTCTTAGTAGTCAGGTAAAATAAACCATCACACAAAACCAAACCAAACATATGTGACAGTAGATGATGTGAATCATTTGCAAGTTGCATGCATTTCTTTGGGATGAAAAGATTTATTGATGAGTGAGATTGAGAGTTCTTCATCAACAGCAAGTTCAACACCACATGTTCAACAGTCTTTGACAAGATTCCTCGTAATGCACAATCTTTACAGTAATGTAACTTGATTCAAAGCTTAGCCCACTTTCAATTTTTTATTACACGCTCTCTCTCTCTCTCTCTCTTTCTTTCTTTTCTTCTTTCTCCCTATTTTTTAAAAATTTCTCTCTCTCTCCCTCTCGCTGTCTCATTTTATCGAAGTGTGAATGGCATATATTTTTAACATGATCTCTTATGACCTGCAAATATGAATTAGTACATGTATTTCTTGTTTACACTGGTGAGCTTTTTTATGTCTACATGTTCATGGTATTGAATTGAATTATTTATGTATTTCTACCACCAGTTAATGAGCAGAACCTTATACAGAAACATGTTTTCTTTTGGTAATCTGCAGGTATCAGCTGGTGTGTTTTTCCCCCCTCTCCTTCTGTTATTGTAATTCGTATTTTGTATTCTCTGTTATTGTTATATTGTATACCTGGAAATGAAATAAAATAAAAAAATTAATAAAGTGGTCCGTAGCATCAAGAATTTTAAAAGAATGAATATCAGTATCAGTAGAGTTTTTAAAACTTCTTAAGTAACGAGCATTAGTTGAATGCTAGTAATATAAGATGGCAGCCTGAGAGGTCTTATGATTCTTTATCCATGGATTTCAACAGTTCTCATTTTGATCAGTCTTTGAAAAGATCATCCATCCATGATGGATAAAGTTTAGAGCCATTTATCTTGATCCAAAATGCTTCATAGCAGTAAATGATTTACAATAAATACAATTTCAGTTGAGTTCCTTACTTACACTTGTTGGTCACAAGAATCAATTGAATGTTAGTACATGTAGTTCTATGGTACTGCAGTCTGAGAGTACTTATTACTTATTATTCATCACCAGGGGTGCATTCAACGGTACTCTGTGTGATCAGTCTCTGACACGCCTCCTCATGAAGGACAGTGTTTAGATCCAAAACGGATCATAACAGAGCAGCAAGAGATTTAAAGAAATACAGTTTTAGTTGAGTTATTTAGACTTGTTGGTGGCGAGAATCATTTAAATGTTAGTAGGTCTATGTTACTGCAGCCTGAGAGATCTTATTATTCATTACCAGGGGTGTATTTAACAGTACTTGGTTGATCAGTCTTTGACAAGACTCCTCATAATGGATAATGAAGAACTCCTGTAGCTGGTTCCAAAATGGTTCCTAGGGGCAAGAGAAACAAAGACAAAATTCAGTAACACAAATACAACACTCACATTAAAGTACATGTAAATGTAGGAAATTTAAAGAGAGGATAAGGACTGAAATAAGATAAGCTACTGTGATTAGAAGCAAATATTTAGGCTCAATGTTAAGAGAAAGTCTGAAAAATCTCTAAGCAAATAAAACCGGTTTTCACATTTTCAGGTGTCTTTTTTTTTTTCCAAATAAAATTCTGTCAGGATGGCACATTTATATGATTTTGTGCACTTTTTTGTTTGTGTACTTAAGACTGGGTTTTGTACAAATGCTAAATCTCTTTTTCCACAAGAGGGTCACTCACCAGTGGTTCAAGTGGTGGAAGAGTAAGTAGAGTTTCTGTCTCTCCTCAAAGCCAGGAGCTTTGGGGATGAGTTTGTGGTAGGCTTTGTGGAAGTCTTGGTTGAAAGAATGGAACATTACACCTATAGAGAGGTCAAACTCATGATGGCCGTAGTAACTGGCTGGGTCATAGACAACTGCAAACATATTGAATGAAAAAAAGGAAGTAAAGAGCAACTACAGCACTAGTTATAAGACGGATAATATATAGTGTTTGATGATTATGTATGCAGCACTTTGCATTTATCATAAGCCCAGTTATCACATCCATGCAAGCACACAAACTCATGCTGGCCATAGCAACTGGCTGGATCATAGATGACTGTAAACATAATCAATGAAAACTGAATGAATCATTATATCATTGAAGCATCCTTTAGAAATCATACTCTGGACTTCTTTATTTACATTAGACCAAGAGGATATCATAAGATAGAGACGTAATAAATTGTATGACACATGCTTCGACAAAATTGCTCCTAGGTCAATGCAGCCTGAACAATACTGTTAAACCCAAAACTTTTGTGCATATTTAACATAGGTGAATTTTGTGAGTGTTTCAGACTTTGCCAAAGTTTCAGGAACAGAAATTTCTGAATTACAACTGATACAAGATAGAGTTTTTGCTTTTTTGCGAAAGTTGGCTGTCGTTTGCAATTTGCGGGAAGTTTCATGTCGTGAACGTTTCTAATTTTAGAGTACATCTTTGACAACATAGAGCTTAGAGGAAAGATAGATCACAAGAGACATAACACAAACTGAATATCTAGCTCAATCCTGGACCTTACACTCTACCTAACCTTAAACATAACCATAAACCTCAGCTTAAACTGAATCAAAAACCACGCCTGAACCATACATCTTTGACAAATAAAACTTAGAGCAAATGTTGCATCACCAGGGACATCCCCATATAAATGACTTCCTTACCTGGGCAAGATTCAAGCTGGCCTGCATTTCCACCCCATAGATCCCCATGTAGGAGGGAAGGAGTGATCTCTATTCCCTCAAAGTACTTTGGTAATTTCCTCTCCAGTATGGGCCACAGTTCTCTTAACTCCCTGTCCCCGCCACCCTTCTCTATACGGTCAAGCTGCATCTTCAAACGGTGTTGGGTATAGAAGGTCTGTATTGGATTTGTTTGCAAGATTTAAGAAAAATCCATGAAATTGTGATTCTTTTAAACACATCAACAATATGCAGTAATAACCACATACTGTTATGTTTCAATATTTCTTTCAATATTGACAAACTATTATAATGAAATTTCTCAAAGATCTATTCTATGTTGAGGTGATGTTGGGGAAAAACACAATTCTCTTATATGCCAATGTCGTAATCAAATATACCTAGTACTAAGAGGCTCCAGATGAAATTATGGATTCCCTGAGATGACTGGCATAGCACTATTTTCTGAGGGCACAGCCCCGAAGAAAATATTACCTATGCTAATCACCGAAGAATCCATAATTTCAGTTGGTGCCTCGAAAAGAGTGCATGGTATATTTGATTTATATCCTACATGATTAAGCCTAGATAGATAAAAAATAAAAAAATAAATGTAGAATCAGAGTAGACCTACATACATGTACACTGAGAGGCTCGTCACGCACAAACATTATTGCGATACACTGCCGAGATATCGATAGCTTCAAAATATCTAGAATAACAAAAAAGTGAGGTCAAAATATCGGTATAGCGAAAAATATACGGAGGTCTGACGTCATGTGATATCCACTTTTTCTTCATGGTGAAAGTATTTTATGTCACGTGAGTCATTCCTGGCCAATCCTTGCACAAGAATTTTATGATGTAGGATTTAATATAAAATAGTATAAAAGGAGCATCAATTACCAATAGTTATTGATAAGATGTTGTAATGAAATGGGTCAATAAACTAGAGATACATGGTGTACATTTTGTACATGAAATGCAATTGAGGGGATATATGTGCCTCTACCGAAAGAGTAAAAGACACATTTGCATCAAATTAGTGATACTTTTATTCAAATATAGACAATTAGTGAGGAGAACCACATTTTCAAAATTTGTCTAACATGCATGCTGGGTCGGTGCCCCTCTAAATGGCCCGCCCTTTACCCTTTCAGGGCAGGAATTATTCGAGGGCTAAATCAATCACATTTTGTTCTTCAAATTGGCAACAATAATATTTTTCTTACAGTGCTACATGGTTCTAATAAGATGTAATGTCTTTGAAAACAATATACATGGTCAGGAATTTTGTCAAAAAGTTTTTGAAACTGCCAATTTTGATAAAAAACAATGATTTTGAACCTTTCAATGTGTTGCCAATTTAAGGATTTTAAAGCTTATTCTCATTTTTAAAATTCCTGCCATGAAACGCAATATGGTCATCATACTATAAGCAGAAGTTTTTGGTCGTTCTATTCATGCATCTGGTATATTTTTTAGAGCTCTGAATCAAAAGTTTTTTAAACTAAACCACAAAATGTGGTCAATTGTCTCGAAAGGGTTAAATCTGAGGACCATCAAGCATTAACCCCCCCCCCCCCATCATCTTCACCCTTCTCTTACCACCCAGTCAACATTCCATGTATTAACAAGGGGAAGGTAGCCACAGCAGGTCGTGATATGAAATCCAAATTGACTGACGAATCCTTGGGAGGTATCTGCTCCAACTCGTCCCATTTCTTGTCTGGTGTTCTTGCCCAGCTCAATGTTGTGTAGATGTAGTCTGCATGGGATAGGATTGCAATGCAGCAGGATTAGAAATGAAATGAAAGAATGAATGTTGTGATATTGATGTTTATTTCACCTGGCAGCTGTAAGCCATGCTATTTGTAAATAAGCCACGAGAGGACCCATTGCTTTAAGCTCAGAATTAGTCACCAAGGATTAATGCCTTAATGAGATGCACTAGGATGCACCCATCTCCCTTCGATCCCATGAACCTCTGTCCCTATGTTTCGTGTCCATAAAGATATACTACTCTCTCTTTGTTCCTCTGTTTCTCTGTCTCTAACCCTAGCCTGTAATCACATTCCAGGGAATGGGGAAACATAGAGATAGGGGGGAAATACATTGCACAGACTCCATAATTAACCCTTTCAAGACAACTGACTACATTTTGTGGTTTGGCTCAATAACTTTTGATTCAAATCCCCCAAAATATACCAATACGTGAGTAGAAAGAGCAAAAATTTCTGCACACAATATTTCCATTTTTGTTGCATGACCATACATATTGCGTTTGATGCCAGGAATTCAACAAATGAGAATAGGCTTTAAAATCCTTAAATCGGCAACACATTGAGAGGTTCAAAATCATTGTCTTTTATCAAAATTGCAATTTTTTTCAACTTTTCGACAAATTTTCTAACCATGTATACTGTTTTCAAAGACATTACACATGAGAACCATATAACACTAAAAGAAATATATTATTGTTGCCAATTTGAAGAACAAAATGTGATCAATTTAGCCCTTAGATAATTCCTGTCCTGAAAGGGTGAAATCGTTCTACAGGGAAGTCAAAGGAGGATCGGGTAACATCTTGTGGCACCCAATTTACGGTAGAATGTTGTATGACACATGCTCTGGCATCAATTGCCTCCCGGTCAAGTTCTTATATTAACTGAATTTCAAACTTCAACCCTGGACCTTTCACTGTAACTAAGCCTAAACCTAAACCTAACATAAGAACCAACACTGTAACCAGGGGCGGCGCCAGGGTATTTTGATAGGAGGGGCAAGACGACCTAAAGATGACGTCATATTTTTTCTCCATTAAATAACAGGGGTAATATAGAGTTATATGTTTAAGACCTCTCTTTTTAATACTCCTCTTTCTTCTTTCTTCCCTTTTCTTCCTTTTTCTTCCTCCTTTTCTTCTTTTTTCTTCTTTTTTTTTCTTTTTTCACTACTTGAAAAATCATAGGGAGGGCGGTCGCCCCCTCTGCCCCCCCTGTAGCGCTGCCCCTGACTGTAACTAAGTCTAAACCTAGACCTAACATAAAACCCAACACTGTATCTAAGTCTAAACCTAAACCTAACATAAAACCCAACACTGTACCTAAAGTCTAAACCTAAACCTAACATAAAACCCAACACTGTATCTAAGTCTAAACCTAAACCGAACATAAAACACAACACTGTACCTAAGCCTAAACCTAAACCTAACATAAAACCAACACTGTACCTAAGCCTAAACCTAAACCTAACATAAAACACAACACTGTACCTAAAGCCTGAACCTAAACCTAACATAAATCCCAACATTGTACCTAAGACTAAACCTAAACCTAACATAAAACACAACACTGTAGCTAAAGCCTGAACCAAAACCTAACATAAAACACAACACTGTACCTAAAGCCTGAACCTAAACTTAACATAAATCCCAACACTGTACCTAAGTCTAAACCTAAACCTAACATTAAACTCAACACTGTACCTAAACCCAGAACCTAAACCTAACATAAATCCCAACACTGTAACTAAGACTAAACCTAAACCTAACATAAAACACAACACTGTACCTAAAGTTTAATATTAAACAAATAAGAGGCAAAAACTAATTTATGTGCCGGGACAGGCACGTAAAATCCCAACAAAGGCAGCATGTGCTATACACTGTACACACACGTGTAAAACCAATAATGAGTAGCTACACACAGTGCACACACGCTGTCTCTATGCGAAGCCCCAAGATTGCTGTGCGGGGAGCCGTCGGGGTGGAAGGGTCCTGGCATAATTGCAGTGATCAAGCATTCCTTACAGATATTTACACTAAAATTCACCAGAAATCATAGATGGAATACCAAATGATTTCTTACAGACATCTTTTGATACAAGGAGAACAACATGAGACTATATTTAACATGTTTCTTTCCAATTTCCTTTTTGCTACCAATACTGTACATGAGCTTTAACCTATCATAAAACACAACGCTGTATCTAAGCCTGAAGCTAAACCTAACATAAAACCCAAAACTGTACCTAAGCCTGGGCGTTGTGGCGTGCGCCTGTAATCCAGCTAACAGTGGAAGTTATAAACTGATTCAGGGGACCCAGGTTCGAGACTGAGTCACATCTTTCGGATGGTGACGTTAAAGGTCGGTCCCAGACGTAAATAATCATATCTGATTGATACACGTCTGTAAAAACCCAATTACACACACACTGCACCTAAGACTAAACCTTAACCTAACATAAAACACAACGCTGTATCTAAGCCTGAAGCTAAACCTAACATAAAACCCAAAACTGTACCTAAGCCTAAACCTAACATAAAACCCAATCACAACCTCAACCCTCTCTCTTTGATGAAATAAAGCTTGGAACAAATGTCTGATCACCAGAATCATACCTTGCCAGTTGTTCACCTAGGGCTGCTGAGTGCTTGCCTAGCCCTTGCAGATCAAGGTGTTCCATGATGAATATTGTTCCTGGTCCTGAAGGACGGTCCAACACAGGTCCAGGTGAGGGAACCTTAATGGTCTCTGTTGCCTGGATAGCTTCTAGGCTGGCCTTCTCCCCATCAAACATCTCTTTTGCCTTGGAGAAATGGAATTAAAAGTATTCAACTCTTTATGATGTTAAAAAGTCAGTCAAATGCTATGGGAAGCATGATTGCATGAAAGGTGATAATCTCATTGAGTTTCTTTGAATTTGTCAGTATGTTTAATAATAGCTATCGATATTTTCATCCTTAGTTCCTGGTATTTAATGCAACCAAAAAGAGGCGTAGATATGCAAATTTGGTTCTTTTTTGACTTGCAAACTAGGGGACCCCAACGGGCCCATGCCCCCCCCCCCCATGTGAAACCCAAAAAAACTTTCTCCCCCCCCCCCTTCAAATTTTTTTTTTATTTTGCTTGTCAGAAATTTGTCAGCATTATGCACTTCCCTTTTTTCCACAAAATCCTTGATCCTGCTTTTTGCTCATGCAGATTTTCAGGATTCTTAATCAAAACCTGATATGCCAAAATATTTTCTTTCATATGATGGGATCAATAACTACAGTTAACTTTGCATAAGTCGAATCTGTTGGGACCGCAAAATATAGTTTGACTTATGCAAACTTTGACTTAGGAAATGTAAATAACACATGTTTTGCATAGTTGGTCCCAAAAATTGATTTGACTTAGGGAAAGTTCAACTTGTGCGACTTAGCGTTATGCAGAGTTAACTATACATGTATTAATGAACTTTAAAATGGATCCTTTTAGATGAAGATTGTAAAAAGCTTTCATTGCAAATGTTTACAATGCCAAATGGTAATTTCATCCTAGAAATATGAGGTCATACTTTTGGTGAGTGTTTAGATTAACCCATTAAACATTTGGATTGATGCACCTACTTCAGTTTTTTTTATTGAACTCCTTGACAGAAGAAATGTTTTTGTTAGAAGTAACAAATCTTTGGAAAATCAATAATACGGAGCATTAGTTAAAATTACCCCATTCTTTCCGTTGACTTTGACAAAGAACCTGCCCTTGTCGGTGTCGTAGCTCGTTCCATCACTGATGCACCCTCCTGAAGCCGAACCCAAAGATTTGACCCTTGTAGCACCAAGGACCTCCTTCAGTATCTTCTCCATTGTCCAATCAATCTAGAAATCAGAATAATAATCTTCATAAACTATGAGTGCATCCTAAACTACAAGATAACCTTGACAACGGTTAAAACCACAAGCTAAAGTTTAAGCTTACGATCTGTCATGTGAACCTAGCTAATAATATTTCCGAAGACCTATGAGATAAAATCCTGGTTAAGGGATACTTCAAATGAGTAACAGGCAGAGGTATCCCAAAAAGAGACGGAAACAAGTTATGACTGACTAGTGACTAGAAAGGAGAGGAGGGCACCTTTATTGATCTGCCCCATCTAATTCTAATTTGGACCCTTTGGCCGGAATTCACAAAGGTGGTTTCAATTCAGACCATGGTTTGTGCAGATTTCGTGGTATAAATACGCTTGATTTAGCGCATACACTTAAAAAGATCCAATAATGAACACGCGCCAGTCGCGCGTGATTGGCAAAATCACTGAATTCACGCTAGTTGCCATGGTTCAGACCATGGTTTATGTAAATTCAGACCATGGTTTATTCAAATTAATTTAAATAAACCATAGTCTGAACCATGGCAACTAGCGTGAATTTAGCTCTTTTGCCAACCACGCACGACCAGTGGCGTTCATTATTAGATCTTTTTAAGTGTATGCGCTAAATCAAGTGTATTTATACCACAAAATCTGCATAAACCATGATCTGAATTGAAAACACCTCTGTGAATTCCGGCCTATATCTTCCAATTTCCTAAATTATATTATATGACACTTATGCAAGGTTATTGGAGATAACCTCGCACTCTGTACCTTCATACCGTAAGCAATTGCCTCCCATAGCAAGTGTGTGACATCTTGCACATATGTGTGCGGCAGAGGAGCAAGATCACCGACCAAAAACAGCCTGAAAATTTCACTTGATCAAGATGATAAAAATCCTATTAAAGGATCTGGCATGAAATTAGATATTCTATCATTCTAAAATGTAGAAGGAAGTATTTTCTCAAAATTTTGCCGAATATGTTGGTGTTTTTACCTCTTCAACTTTGAGGTCGTGACAGGTCGAAATTGACACAGCTCCATACAGTGATGGTCCCGTGAGTGATTATATGACTGCATCCTAATCAACAATGGCATAAGTGTAGGTCTAAATATACACATCGGTCGTGCTGAAGCTGCCGAGTCTGGCCAGGTCAAATGTACTGCAGGTCCAGACATAGAGGGACACCAGAATCATGTGGGTTTGGGGGGGGGGGGGGGGGTGGGGGAACTCAACGGATGTAATGCAAATTAACAATAACATGGCCATTGCCAATGGCCTTGTTAATTTGCATTACATCCGTCAAGTTTGGCAATGACACAGATAACCTCGTATGTGTATGAGTGGCATTAACATGACCGTAACCTGGCCAGACTCGGCAGCTTTAGCCGTCATGCATACATGCACAAACGATGTGTGTATTTAAAGATAAAGTTGAGTTAGTTCTGGTCATGATATTAAATTGTAAAAGAAACTGTATCCAAGCAATTGGGAAAGGTTGGTTATATAGCACATAAGAATTGGTGTATGCCTGTAAGGTTTTGGAATCACCAAAATGATATGAAATTGACTCAATCCTGCTGAGATTCACAATTTCTCATGCACCGCACACAGAACAGAAATATGTATATGGGTCTACACATATGTTCGGCCCGAACATTTCAGCTGTTTCGTGTCATATTTTGAATGTAAGGGCATTTGAAGAGCAATCCTTTTCAAGATATTATAATCTACCATGCTATGCAATGCTAATCTTTCAAACTAACATAAGAATGAGAAAGCTCACAAATCATTTTTTACCTTTCCCAGAACGGCCACTTATACATGTACAAGCTTATCTGAAGATAAGCTTGTACTCCATAAGTTTTCACGGGTGAATATATGGGCTTCAATAGCTTTTGTGTGTATCAGCGGGCCTATTTCCAGTCTAGATCATCATCATTATCTCCAATAACCTCACATAAGTGTGAGTGGATCATCATTCATACACGAGATTGAGAGGAAAATAATTTAAAATTTCACTTTCAATTCCCCAAATTTGTGGCACAGTAAGAGTTGAAGAGCCCCTGTTTGTTTGTTGTTTGTTTTTATTTCCATAACAACATTAAAACTTAAAAGTTAAAATATACATGGTAATCAGAATATGTATGGCGGATAGCCCATTTCAGTTGCACTTACATAGTGCCACTGTTCTTCCATGGGGTCCTGAATCAGGTAATCTAGCAAATTTAAGAAAATTAAATCTTGCTTAGAGCAGTTTTGTTGTCTGTTTTTGACAGCTACAACAGTGAATGTTGGATAGAGTCCCACATAGGCAAGGGCCTATGAGTGCCAGAACTTATGACCGACGATGTAGCCACTTATCCAATGAACAAGGTTATAATATAGCCAGTCCTCTTGTGAACCCTACACATTTTCCGAGATGTGGGACACAATGAAAAAAAGTCGGCGGCCCATAAACATTCATTTTGTTTGAATGTTTCAATGTTTGAACGTAAAAATAAGTTAACCACTTGACAAAACACTTAAACAATGATGAATGGTTTATAATTTTCCCCTACATTCACACCATACTTACTTATACTTTCAGGTGAAATTGCCAGGGTTCCCATGCCAGACACCATCGCAATGCCAGTGCCACCTTATCAATATTGGCTCAATCCAGGATCTAGGGCATGCAAGTAGTGCGCCGCGCCGGCGCGCGGCCGGCGGCCCAGCTCATTGGCCCATGGCCCAGCTAGCAAGCAGCTGGCTAGCAGCACCGCACACTAGGCAAGGGAATTTCCCTTATTTGCATAAGTCTCAAACCCAAGAAAGCCAAGTGGCATTTGCAGTATGGCCTAGACACACTTAATAGATTTTGAAAGTGAGGGGGTAGGATCTACTTACTGACCCTTCCCCTCCCCTCCTTATATTCATTTATTTATTTAGTTAGGATAAAACATGATCAGCAAAAGCTGTTAAACATCTCCCTGATTAAAGGACATACAATAAAACAAACAAAAGAATACAAAGTGCATGTGAAATATAAATGCACGTACATGTATTTTGCTTGTCTATACTCCACTGTGATATTGGTGTCTATTGCATTTACATGCACCTTAGTGTAAGCATTTTCCCTCTGTAATTTTTTATCTGTCTTTCCTTTGCCCCTATAGGACCCATTTTGGAACAAGTTACAGGAGTTCTACATTATATCTAACATGAGGGATCTTGTCAAAGACTGATCAAACCAAGTAGTGTTGAATCTACTGGTAACGAATCATCTCAGGATGTATTCCCAGAACTGCCAACTTTCTCGTCACCAGCTAGTATATAAATAACTCAACTTAAATTATTTTGTTATACGTCTTGCTGCAATGGACTATCGTGGATCAAGTTACGCCGGAACGGTAAAAATATTGCCATCATTAGGATTCGTGTGAAGGACTGTTGAACGAGTGGTGTTAAACCTGTTGATGATAACCAAGAACTCTTAAGTGACAAATATTTTCATCCTGAAGAACTGCATGCAACTTCCTAATAATTCACATCACCAAAAAATAGTCTCTGCCATTTGCTTCGTACCCTGGTCTTTTTAACAAAGTATCTCTCTTCTAAATTCTTAAACATTATTCCCATATTGTGTCATGGAAAAAAATTGTTCAATTATTAGAATGGGGGAAACACCAAATGGGTTCGTTCTCCATGTATGATATCGTACATTATGACCACTGCTAATTGGAGATATACTGTATAATTATCATTAGTGATCTCAACTTCCAACATTTTTATTTTTTGTTTAATGATTTTTCTCAAACTTCGCTGATATGTTTCTTTCTTTAATTGTTCCGCAGTAGATTCTACTCATGCCAAGTTATGAAGGGTGAATTTCCCTTCAAGCAATATACCAGTCAAATTATTTTAATATATTCTGTCAACTTCATTTTAGGCTGAATGTTTAGATTTCTTGAAATAATGAAACACATACACATACACACACGCACATTCGTTGGTATTAATATGTCGAACACCATTTATTTAATGTACGATAAAAGAGCAGTGTAGATAAAATGTCCTGCTCAAGGACATAAGTGCGGTAGTGGGGATCGAACCTACAATCTTCGCATTTCCAATCAAGTGTTTAAACCACTTAAAGCACCTCTACATTTACTCTAGTGTCATCGATTAATTACATGTACAATTTATTTTGTGGATTTGATAATTTATATATGATATAATTATCTTGTTTCAAAAGTAACTAGATTTACTATAATTTTCTTTAAAAAGAGCCAATATATATATATATATATATATATATATATATATATATATATATATACATATATATATATGTATGTACATGTATAATTTGCATAACATAAATGTAGCATTATGATGATGATAAAGATGAGGATGATGATAACGATTACTATTATTATTAAAACATTTAGATGTAACACACTGACACTAATTTTTAAAATATGTTATAAACTGAAATTTACCAAAAGATGCGGTGTAATATGCAAATGTGAACATTAAAATAGTACGTATATAGTTCTTTTAAAAAGTACTGAGGACTATATTCTGAAGTTCCCTTTTGTCCTTTGTCCATTTTCTGGTCATGAAATGAATTCTCATTTTCTCATTACAACTACTTTTCTGATCATGTAAGCAATAAACTTGTTTCATCAGAAAACTTATTATAAGTAGATCTCTAAATCAGATTACTCTTTTAAGGTAAGATGGTTTATACCAGGGGAGAAGCAACTGAAAATACATCTTTATATTCAATTCTAATATGATTACATTAAGGTTCAAAATACATTTATTTCCTTCTCATAATCAAATACAAAATGAAATATACATTCACACACACACACACGCGCACACACACACACACACACACACACACACAAATAACATGGTGGAAGGAGGCGGGGGTCCCAGGAAGCACATGGCTAGTGGTGGGGTCGCCTTTACATATTTCCATATACAATATTATACAACAATTGTAACATACAAAAAAATCTAAAAGATTTTTTAAAAAAAATAGAAAGAAATCTGCAATATGTGCTACTGACTATATGGTACAATTTTTTTTTTTTACAGTACGAGTAAATGTATATGGAGTGAAGAGCATGTTTTAATAGAGTCATTTAAGTTGTTCCAGAGTTTGGGACCAGGAAAACGAATATTTTGTTGAAACGCAATTGTTCTATGTCTAGGAATATGAATGTCTCTCACAGATCTTGTTGGATATTATCAAGATTACAATTAAAATCAAACAGATTACAAAATTGTTCGGGGAGATATCTGTAAATGCACTTAGTCTTATACATAAAAACGTACTGTTGGTAACTGACAATATCTTCAAATTTTAAAAGTCTCAAGTCATGAAATAAGGGGTTGGTGTGAGTTCCATGCAGATGGTACATCGCAAACAGTTCTTATTATTTTCTTTTGTAATGTAGTTAGCTTACTTATATTAGACGCATAGGTATTGTCCTATACTCAAGAGTGCAATACGATAAATATGGGAGAACTAAAGAGCAATACAAACTTCGAAGAACATTCTGAGGTAACAGAAAATGAAGTCTATGTATAATAACTATATTTTTGGCAATTTTATTTTCTATCTCATGGATATGCGGTTTCCAAGACAAACGACTATCAATACAAACGCTTAGAAATTTGGTCTTTTCAACTCTTGCAATTTCTGTATTGTTCACTTTTATAGTTATTTCATCTATACCAGGAATGTTGAATTTTTTGCTGAATATAATAAAATTGCATTTCTTGCATGGAGTTGACAGATAGCCGGTTGGCTTGTAGCCATTCGCATACTTTACTTAACTTTCTATTGGCTATATTGCATAGGGAGTTAATATTTGTGTCAGAGTACAGTATATTTGTATTATCTGCATAAAACAAAAGAGAGTTCTGGAGCAGATTTGTGAATATCGTTTACAAGAGAGGGCCTATAGGAGTGATCCCCGAGGAAATCCACATAAGAAGCTATTAAATTCCGAGATTGAAGATTCATACTTTGTACGTTGTTGACGATTATTCAGATAATTATAAACCACTTATGTGACACACCACGAATACCATAGTGATAGAGTTTAGATAGTAGAATTTTGTGATTTATAAAGTATCGAATTCCTTCGATAAATCAATAAAAATACTAGTATTGTATACTCATTTCTCTCAAAAGCATCTGTGCACATTAAAGGCATATTTTTAAAAAAGAAGAAGGTGGAATCTATTGTTTATTTCTCCTTTGTAGCCAGGGGCGTCGCTAGGCTTTTTTAAACGTGGCCGGGGGGGGGGGGGGGGGGGGGGGTTGTCCGACCAAAATTGCCGACAATGTAGCTGGAGTTCCAACAAGCGAACTTCCAGACATGTCAAGTGTACATAACTATTGTCCGCTTTTCAAGTTTTGGGGTGCAGTTCTGTTCGCAGCCGGTCGGGCCTTTTCTCCCAATTAGGCTCACAACAGCCTGTAATTTTGATATTACTATTTATATTACCATTTTCGGACCTCAATCAGAAAGTAATAACATTTTGGAAATTCAATATCTAATAAGCGATGACTGGACATTTGCAATAGTACTCAGGCAGGGATGGTTCAGGATTTGACGGATAAAACCAAATATGACTACAGTCAATCTTGAAACCATCGCCCAAAATCATTCCTTCACCATGCAAGAGAGATATTCCTTGATACAATTAATCCGACAGGCGGTGCGTGAAGGCGTAAAAAGGAATTTGGATTATCGACATACGAGGAATGGACTTCATGAACTTGAAAAAATAAAGCTGAAGCCCTATTTAGTGTTATTGTTCACTTAAAACGCACCAATGAAAGTAAAGAAAGAGCAGTGGCTGGCCTAAAAGGGATTTAAATACTCAAGAACAGCTATATTTATGGCGTAATCAGTGTCTCCGATGGTATGGTGTACCGAAAAATGGGTGATTAAATCCTAGATAATTATCAAGGGCAAACAAACAACACTGAACGCTCCCATCGAATCTCAACGCCACTACGGTCCAGGCCCCTGGGAGCCGGGGGTGCTGGGGGCACTAGTGTACCGAAAGGGGGGGGGCAGAGTGCCCCTGACAACTTTTGACAGAAAAAAAAGAATTTTCCCCCTTTTAGACCTTTTTTTTGTTTGTTTTGTTTTGTTTTGTTTTTGTTTTTTTTGCTTGTCAGAAAATTCTGGACCCCATAAAATCTAATACCCCCCAAGGATCGACTTTTGGAGACTTTGGAGACTTTTTTGTTGCCAAAAATTGTAACTTTATGTTGCATAGCTAAATCCCTCGATTATACAGTGCGTCCCAGAAAAAACGAAACCGAGATTTATCGATGTTTAATCATATCTTAATCACAATTATTATTGATAAATGACACATATTAGTCATTGTTAGTAAAGCTTGGATCCTCTTCTTTCATTATGTTGATGCGACTCATATGATACATACTTCACGCATGAGTGAATAAAGACAATATGAAGCAGGGCTACCCAAAAGTCGTTGGGCCAACGATATCTGAATTTCAAAGAGATAATCACATTTCTAGAAAGTTCATTTTCTTCCCTTTCATAATTATGACACCTCAATCGGTAAAAATGAGCCAGGGATGACAAAGCTCTGTTGGTGTAAAATGATGCTTGCATTTCCAGAATTTATTAAACGAAATCCTTTTGCAATGGCTGCCTGTCCTAGAAATAAACAAACAAGACAAAAAACTTCATGCATGGCTGATCGTCAACAAAATGGAGTGGTGAGTATAAAATAATAAAAAAAGCGGATTAATAGTGAACTGGTACGTTTTCATTATGAAACCTACTTGACTATGCAGAGCAACGAGTATTTCTGGTAACAGAATAGAGACGATCTGGGAGCCTTTAATATCATGGACATGCAAGCATCAATTTACACCAACAGAGCTTTGTCATCCCTGGCTCATTTTTCCCGATTGAGGTGCATATGAAAGGGCAGAAAATGAACTTTCTAGAAATGTGATTATCTCTTAGAAATTCAGATATCGTTGGCCAAACGACTTCTTGGTAGCCCTGCTTCATATTGTCTTTATTCACTCATGCATGAAGTATGTATCATATGAGTGGCATCAATGAAAGAAGAGGATCCAAGCTTTACAAATATGTGTCATTTATTAATCATAATTGTGATTAAGACAGTCATGATTAAACATCGATAAATCTCGGTTTCATTTTTTCTGGGACGCACTGTGTTTCTCCTAAAATTTCGTTAGGTGGGCTCCATTGAGGAAGAAGTGAGCAGAAAACCGTTTATCAATTTCTAAAACGCAAAACTCTATATACGGGTTGATGCAGTGCTCGCTTGCGATTTTTTTTAATCCTGTATAAGTAAATGCTTAAGAAATTTTCTTAAGGCTAAAAAATGCTGAAAAAATTAACGCTCGGTCGGTTCGCTCCCTCGCAATTTCGTGTAAGTAAGGGAAAGGGGTGGGGGCAATTTAATTTTTTTGCCCAGAGCAATAATACAGAAACATAAACAATTAAATTCACATTTTCAGTTGCGTTCGCTCGCTTCGGACACTCGTGCATCTACTCTCACTTGGATGAGTCAAAAAATAAGAAAAATCAGACAATGATTTTGGAGTGATTTTTTTTATGTCGCATCAACAAAATCAACAAGGAATTTTCTTATGTAATTTTTTTTTTTAAATCACGGCGATTTAAAGTTGATATAAATCTGCCAACCCTGGTTCATTGGTTTGCAGAATGACCTACAACATTGATCTCTGCAGGCAACATTGATTTCAGGGTCTGCACCTCCATAATTCCTAGATAAGCAAATGAATAACAAAAATTCTGCTAACAGCACCCCTAGGAAAAAATCGTTCACAGGGGCCTGCCTCCACCACGTTTATTTCTCTTTCCTGACTAATGAATAATTAATTACTGAGATGACACAAATCATTGTAGACTGTGATTTTATAACCAAGGGTAAACGGCTAATGTACTGATTTGAATTTTTTTTTTTTATTTTTTTTTTTAGATAAATAAGACTCGACCTCCCTCTAACAGTTTACACGTATCAGCGAATAGATAAAGATCCCGTCCTTTCACTGAGATCTTTGACCCTTCTTCTTCTTCTTCTTCTTCTTCTTCTTCTTCTTCTTCTTCTTCTTCTTCTTCTTCTTCTTCTTCTTCTTCTTCTTCTTCTTCTTCTTCTTCTTCTTCTTCTTCTTCTTCTTCTTCTTCTTCTTCTTCTTCTTCTTCTTCTTCTTCTTCTTCTTCTTCTTCTTCTTCTTCTTCTTCTTCTTCTTCTTCTTCTTCTTCTTCTTCTTCTTCTTCTTCTTCTTCTTCTTCTTCTTCTTCTTCTTCTTCTTCTTCTTCTTCTTCTTCTTCTTCTTCTTCTTCTTCTTCTTCTTCTTCTTCTTCTTCTTCTTCTTCTTCTTCTTCTTCTTCTTCTTCTTCTTCTTCTTCTTCTTCTTCTTCTTCTTCTTCTTCTTCTATCTTCCGACTTAACGTGAACTTGCCGATGTTTATTATAACAATGTAGACATTAAAATAATCAATTAAACACTTTTACTATACTACAAGAGTCTTTCTAGGGTCTAAATACAGGCAAACAATTTACGAGTGTAGACTCTATATGCCATGAAGCAATACACGTATACACTAATCGCGTGGCTCGTGAGCCGAGAAATGGAGAAAAAATAGCATACACTTCTGTCAACCAAAATATGGACAATTTAACAACTTGTCACAAACTAAGGATGAAGCTTATGTACAATCTTAATACGTGTTTTTTTTTGGTGTGTGTGTGTGGGGGGGGGGGGGGTTCGATTGGTTGATGTTGTTGTTGTTGTTGTTGTGGTTGTTGCTGTTGCTGTTTTTTTTTTTTTTTGGTTTTTTTTTCTTTCTTTTGGCGGGGGGTTGTCACTAGTTTACATTTCATGTGAATTTTAGAATATCTCATGACGTCGGATAATTCTTTATAAGACACTGATGAATATATCGGTCCGGGGAAAAGGGGAATAAGAGTCCGAATGCACAGTTGTATTACTATTGTTGTTGCTGATATAATTTAACCTCTCAATCTTACTCATACCATTTTTATATCATGGAGTGTAAAAGAAGATAGACTGCATGCTACGTTGTATATCTTGAAAACATATTGGCCTATCGAATCATAATTATAAACCCTGTATTATGATGTCCTAGTCCTATTCCTACATAAATCATGACTCAAAGACACCTGCAGAAATATTATTTTTATATGGAAGTTTAATGGCTATATATATTTTAAAAAATTATCTGTTTTGATTTAAAGTTTCATAAATTTCAGTTGTTTCGAATATTTTTTTTAAAGTGTGTCTAAACGTGCATCGTTTCTTTTTACTATAATAGGGCTAAGTACAAGTACTGGCAAGTGGCAATTTTACCCGTCTGACATGCAGGCTCTGACTTTTTACACTGAACCAATCGGACCACCCATTCATGGCTTTTGTGTACATTAATTGTGCTATTTGAGGTCCAAAATGCAAAAGCCCCCCCCCCCCCCCAGTCATTCCGCTCTCTATCAACCAGGCAGTGGCAGAGATGTATTACGCAATTCTATTCATCGGGGGGGGGGGGGGGGCGGTCTATTCTTATTCGGAAAAGAATTTCCTGCATATTTCCGCCCATGCAACCAGGTGACAGGGGAATTTCTAGGGACACCCCCCGCCCTCCCCGTAGAATTCTCACAGGGCAATTGAAAATTAGACAGAATGTATAAGATAAGGCTTTATCTCATTCACCATGTTGACACTATTTAAATTCTCACGTGCTAATTGATCGGAAGTTTCACAAATTAAAAAAAAAAAAAAAAAAAAAATCAGCGCTCGGTCGCTGCGCTACAAAGTATATCATAGTCTAGAAGGTAGGCAGAGATTTCATCCTCAAACAAATCCAGAGCTACTAACAGGGGCGTCGATTATGGTAGGGGGCAATTGCCCTCCCAAAGAAAATATTGGGAGGGCAAACGGTTTGCTCCACCAATCAAAATGAAATAAGGAAAATGATGCAAAACTCGGGAAATGAAACCTTTCATACAATGAAATACAATATACACACGATCAGACTTCAATTTCGCAGCGCGCTCCGCATATTCTAATTTTGCCTTCTTCATGTACGGTGGAAATGCTGGTAATTAAGAGGCGGTAAAAAAAACCCAGTTACTATTAGGTCTGTCTTGCCCCACAAATCAAAAAATGGATCGACGCCCCCTGGCTACTAACTGTATAATACGGCTTATAATGACGAAGAGTTGGCAATTGTAGGACAGAGAAGCCTCCTTCCTTCAAAATCTTCGAAGGAGTCCCTCCACTCCTTTTCTCTACTCTTTGCAGGTTATAGCATCTTTCAACTTTGGAGGGGAGGGACTCCTTCAAAATCTTCGAAGGAGTCCCTCTCCTCCAAAGTTGAAAGATACCTAACCTGCAAAGAGTAGAGAAAAGAGTTGGATTTGCCTGTGTAGTGATTGAAGATGCAATGTTTCACTACTAAGATGAATAATTTTCTCCCTCGTTTGCAGCTCTTGCTCTCAAAATGATAGATAACGGTTCACAGTGTAAAATCTCAGTATTTGGGGTGTTGTGCATATTCTAATAAACCCTTCCCCCTCTTGGTTGTTTCATGTCACGTCCCCTAGTCATCACGAAAAATTAAAGCCCAAAGCCCCAATTGAAGCCCCCCCCCCTAAAAATAGATAAATCAAAAAAGATCTTCTAGAACCGGCCAAAGTGAAATAGGACATAAAATAACTTGATTATACTTGGTTAAAATCTGTGTCCGTCCGACCACCAAATGCATATTATAGCTATATGACACGATGCATCCCCACAGAACTCCTAGGACGTGGGCATCCCCCATCCCTCGCTCATAACAAATGCCCCCCCCCCCCCAAAAAAAAAAAAAATAAAAAAATAAAAAAATAAAAAAATAATAATAATAAAATAATAATAATAATTAATTTAAAAGAAAATTAAAGAGAAAAAAAGAGAAATTATGTGAGCTATCTTTATACATGTATTTTGCTTCCTCTGACTCAATTTAATTTTATCAGCATTTCTAAGGTGGTCAAACAATTTAATATCTGCACATTCTCGGTTATTTTCGTTAAGATCACTAAATGATTAGTACTTCCGCCACACGTAGAATAGAAGGTGCTAGCGCCTGCCAGCTTGGACTTTTTCGAACCACTGTAGTAGTGCATGCACCCGGCGCACGTTCATTCTCTAACTATGCTAGCATATCGCATAGCAGCGCAGCTAGCTGGACGAGATCTAGTATGAGTATGACCCTGCATTATGATATGCTGTATGTTATATGCTGAGCAGACGATCCTTCTTTGAAATATTTGATGTTCATCCATTTTTAAACACTTAGTCTTAAAAGCAAACTCAAGTCAGAGCTGTCCAGAGCAAGAGACTGATATATTTCAAAGAGTTGTGAAGCTCATCGAGATAACTGTGACAACTACCGTATCAACATGTCAGGAAGAGTGAGGAGACGAGAGTCGGCAAATCCCACAGATTCCGCCACCATTTCACTGAATGAAAGAATTCTGAAAGAATGCAACACGCTTTACACGGATGAGGAAAGAGGTTTGTATCTCACCATCACTGATCATGCTCACTATCAAATGTTTAAAAAATGTACAAGAATAATACATTTAGACATTTACTAGCAGAGAATCCAGAATTCTACCCTGAATTTGCCCCTAGTGATTTATTTGGGTAGAATTACATTTACAGCTGACGTGCATAGCCTGGAAAGGCTCTTTGATGAGTTAAATTAAAAAAGAGCTGATGCTGCTTTTCATTAAGCCTAGCCTAAGGCCTGTTTCTCGAAACCAACGACAGGACAGTCATAACTTTATGCGCCAACTACGGAGATGTCTATGATCTTCCTAAATCCTAAACTATTTCACAAAGGGCTTACTTGCTAAGTTAGACATCTTGTGATGTTGATACTATCGCGCTCACACTTATGCGAGGTTAAAAATATTGGAGATAACCTCGCACTCTGTACCTTCATACCGTGAGCAACTGCCTCCCATAGGCAAGTGTGTGATATCTTGCCCATACATGTATGTGTACTACAGGAGAGGAGCAAGATCACCAACCAAAAACAGCCTGAAAATTTCACTTGATCAAGATGATAAAGATCCTATCAAAGGATCTGGCATGAAATTAGAAACGGTATTCTATCATTCTAAAATGTAGAAGGAAGTATTTTCTCAAAATTTTGCCGATTATATTGGTGCTTTAGTTTTACCTCTTCAACTTAGAGGTCGTGACAGACCAAAATTGACACAGCCCCATATACCACATGTATAGCCTGGAAGGCTCTTTGAAGAGTAAAAAAAAAAAAAGCTGACGCTACTCTTCAAAGAGCCTGGTTTTTTAACCCCACTCTACAATAGAGCAGCCATTTTAGAGTCTAAAGAACGTCCTGAAAATCACCTTTACTGTGAGCCAGCTTCTCTCATCTCCTCTTCACCATAGCTTTAGAACATTAAAACCCCATTTTTTACCCTAGAATTAAAAAATATTGGGGAAAAAATGTGAAATATTAATTTCAATGGTTACCGGTAGTCCGAACGACGCCCCGAAAAAGCCTCGGCAGCTTCACTGCGCTCGTAGACCCGGAAGTGTCCCGTAATGTCATCGACCTACAGTTACGCAATTTTCAGATCCACCATAAGTTAGACAAGACCGCTACTGCATGCATGCAGAAGATGCACAATCAAAATATGTGCGATGCCCGCGTGCTTGTAGCGGTCTTGTCTAACGTATGGTGGATTTGAAAATTGCGTGATTGACTATAGGTCGATGACATTACGGGACACTTCCGGGTCTATGAGCGCAGTGAAGGCTTTTTCGGGGCGTCGTTCGGACAACATTCAACCTACCAGTAATCATTAAAATTAATATTTCACATTTTTTTCCCAATATTTTTTAATTCTAGGGTAAAAAATGGGGTTTTAATATTCTAAAGCTATGGTGAAGAGGAGATGAGAGAAGCTGGCTCACGGTAAAGGTGATTTTCAGGAGGTTCTTTAGACTCTAAAATGGCTGCTCTATTGTAGAGTGGGGTTAAAAAACCAGGCTCTTTGAAGAGTAGCGTCAGCTTTTTTTTTTTTTACTCTTCAAAGAGCCTTCCAGGCTACACATGTAGTGATGGTCCTGTGAGTGATACTATCGGGGAGAATAGGAGCCGACACGTAGCCTTGGTTGCAATTGCAATCAATTTAAAAAGCTTGATTTAACTCAAACTGCAAATATTTGAATGAATTAGGAAATTACCCCCCAAAAATAGAAGAAAAGTATAATAGATGCCAAACCCTTTTTATTTTTTAAATTATATGTAAATTATACGATGGATTCAATTGTAAATTGAAAAAATATGAGTTATTGATTTCAGGATTGGTGAGACAGTTTTTTATGTTGGAAAGGTACCCCCGGATGTCGTCATTTGATAGTTTATCAAATACACCCTGAGTTGTTGACTCGAGTCGTGTGACTTGGACTCGAGTCGTCCAACTTGGGACTCGAGTCGCGACTCGAGTCACTATTTTGCTTATTTGCGACTTGACTTGCTGCATGCCCAAATGACTTGCGACTTGACTTGGACTTGCAACAAAATACTTGCGACTTGACTTGTACTTGCGACAAAATACTTGTGACTTGACTTGTACTTGCAACAAAATACTTGTGACTTGACTTGAAAATTTTCAAGTCACGTGCCGTAAACATTTTGATATGTGCAAAACAGGGCAGGGGTAAAAAAAGAAAAGAAAAGAAAAAAAAGCCACGTTGTCGCATTATTATCATGCGCAGACATATTATTCTATTGTACACTGTACTGCAAGTAGGTGATACAGACCATAACTCTATGGTACATGATTAAACCCGCCTCGAGCTTCGTCGACGTTGTGCTGTGCATGTGAGGTACTGCATTTCCATAGAATTCCAGATTTAACTCCATGTATAGTCGTGGATTGTATTACCGAACGCATACAGCTAAGCGCCTAAAATGGCTTTCATGCGCGTGGGACTACGCTTATGTTCTCCACACTATTTGACACAGAGAACACGGCAGAAGATCATAAAATGAGGCAAAAAAACATAAGTAATATCTTATAACCTGCTCTCTCTTGTCAATTCCCCCTCCCCCCTCCCCCAGTCGTCATCCCGTTGGCCCCAAATCGGGGTAGGTTGTGTATCTTTTTCCCATAGGGGGCACCCGTTCGGTAATACAATATCTTTTTCAAGGAACCAAAACGCCACGTATTTGGGAAGGGGTTCACTCGGAAGGGAATATCGTATTAAATCTATGTTGTCTTTTTCAAATTCCACCAGCTTCTTTTTCTGTAGGACTTTAAGCATTCATTATGTAAGATTGACAGTTATTCATTGGATATTTTATTTGCCATGGTTGATTTTCTGAAAAGTGTTCGGTAATAGGATCCACCTCCATACTGTTCCTGCACGCGCGCGCCACTGATCTCTATACGAACGGTGCGTGCACATTTAATAGTCTTTTATATTACAGTTAAAAATATAACCTACATGTAAAAGTGTTTTAAGTTTAAACATACAAAATATGACACATTTTTCGTCTTAACTTTAAAACAATAAAACAAGATAAAATATATTCATTTAAAGAACGTAACGTAGGAATGATCCCTAGGGGAAGTGGATTGAAGGTTCCTCAAATGGTACACCTGGCCCTCCCTAGGGACCCAGGGTCAGGGCCCCCGAGGCCCAAACTTGATATATTTAAAACACTGGTACCCTCATAATGTATGTAAATAATGAAAGTTGCTTATTACAGTTCAGAGGGTGGTCTCATTGGGTCCTAGAGGGGAATGGCAGGGGGGGTGCAAGGGGAAAAATCACATTGTCATCTTTAAAAAAATGGATGTTCAGATTTTAATTTGACTTGGCAGAATCATCTGTATGTCAAAAAAAATGCAAAGTTTTTCAAATGGTTCATGTAGCCTCACTGGTGCCTACAAAGCTCCAAAGGCCAAAACTATGTGCAGTTGATGATTTACTCTCTGCATCTCTACAGGCACCACAGAGAGGTTGCATGACTTCAGGTGAGCATCATACCCCCCCCCCCCCCCCCACGGCTCTTGCTAGTTTCCTCCCTGTCCTGCCTGAATTGTTTTTTTAATGGTTTCAAAACTTTTAATTGCTATAGACTGCTCGTTTTTAGGATACTCAAAAAATGACAAAGAAACACTAAGGAGTTTGTAACTAATGATATTCCATATATATTTATTAAATCTGAAAATTAATGAAAAAAGAAAAAGACAAAGTATATGTAAGCTCATAATAATAGCTTTAAGGACGTTCATCAGTTATGTTTGTGCGCACCTCAGCTGCGCATCCTGGCTGGTTGTGTTACGTCATCACAACACCGGCAGAGTATTGCGCGCAGTTAAGACAATGGATACGCACATTTAACACAATGCAATGGGTTCGCAAGTGTGCGCAGTAACAAGAACCCGGTGAAAACAGATGAAATCAATAATTCTGTACCTGTGAAAAATACATATACCGAATATTAACTAGCTTGAGCTGAAAGATAACATTCGATGCCCCCTCATGAACTTTCTATAGGCAAAGTTAGTCGCATAGGAAAAATGAAAGGTAGATGTAATTTGGAATTCATAGTCATGGTCATCTACCTCCCATTTTAGTAACACTTTTTGGTATACCGGCACCTCGCTGCCCGAATATGAGGATATTCAGGCGACTCGCTACCAAAATATGAGGATTTTCGGGAACCTTGCAAAATTATTTATTATAAAAATGCGGGGGGGGGGGGCGCTGCTAGCATAAAAATGTACATGGACCCCTTTTTTTCAAACTCTCTCCTCCTTCGGTATAATTTTCTCTACAAATCTGGAAACTTTGGTGAAAATGACATGGATTTTGAATGTACAGGAGAGTTTTTTTGCACCTAACCCATTCCTAGAAAGGTTCCCAGCTAGCCATGCGCAGTTTTTGCGAGTTTTGCGAGTTTTTGACTTTTTCCGCCACCTGAAGGCGCTGCTAGCACAAAAACGAGTGCATGGACCCCCATTTTTAAAACTTTCTCCTTCTGCAGTATATAATTCTCTACAAATCTGGAAAAATTTACGAATCTGGCATGGATTTTGAATGTACAGTAGAGTTTTTTTTGCACCTAACCCATTCCTAGACAGGTTCCCAGCTAGCCATGCGCAGTTTTTGCGAGTTTTGCGAGTTTTTGACCGTTTCCGCCACATGAGGGCGCTGCTAGCACAAAAACGAGTGCATGGACCCCCATTTTTAAAACTTTCTGCTTCTGCAGTATATAATTCTCTACAAATCGGAAAAAAATTACGAATCTGGCATGGATTTTGAATGTACAGTAGAGTTTTTTTGCACCTAACCCATTCCTAGAAAGGTTCCCAGCTAGCCATGCGCAGTTTTTGCGAGTTTTGCGAGTTTTTGACTTTTTCCGCCACCTGAGGGCGCTGCTAGCACAAAAACGAGTGCATGGACCCCCCTTTTTAAAACTTTCTCCTTCTGCAGTATATAATTCTCTACAAATCTGGAAAAATTTACGAATCTGGCATGGATTTTGAATGTACAGTAGAGTTTTTTTGCACCTAACCCATTCCTAGACAGGTTCCCAGCTAGCCATGCGTAGTTTTTGCGAGTTTTGCGAGTTTTTGACTTTTCCGCCACCTGAGGGCGCTGCTAGCATAAAAACGAGTGCATTGATCCCTATTTTTAAAACTATCTCCTCCTTCAGTATACTTTTCTCTACAAATCTGGAAAGTTTGACGAATATGACATGGATTTTGACTGAATAATGGGGATTTGTATATGACATTGGGAATTCTGAGGCCTATCAATGGCCAAAAACCTGCGATGACGTCATTCTACCTGACACCCAATCATGGCACAGTTCAGTGTCCCATAGAAAAAAAGTAAGCACATGGACCTATAATTTTCTACGCGTATTTGGGCTTCTCATGGACCAAAGTAACTGTATGCAAAGTTTGGTGAAAATGACATGGATTTGACTTTAACTGTGGAACGTCCTTAAGGTACAATAAAAATGTACATGTAAAGGATTTACTCATTCAGTCATAAATTTGACCAAAGTGCATTTCTAACTTCAGTAAATTTTACAGAACATTTTTTAATTATTTGTTATTTATTTATTTATTTATTAAAACATATTTATACATGATAACGATCAGATACAAAACTGTTCTAAGGTCCTGTACAATAACAATAATTATAAGAATTACAAAGATCAGAAAATCCAGTTCAAAATAATAATATTATATAGCTTTGCCCAGCAAAGTTAACTTATTGTTAAAAGCAATACTAGTAACCTAATTTTTTTTTAAATATGCAAAAATCTGTTTTCTTGTTTATCATTCCTAGATGTTTCATCTTTACCAAATCGCATTAAAACAATGTTTCTCATTTGAGCTATTATGACTACTTGACTGATATACTGTGCTGTGGTAGTTGAATAGAAATAGCTGTACATTGCACAAAACAAACACATGCATATTGTACACTGTACACTTGTACAGTATATTGCAAATGGAATAAAACAATTTTTGATACAATTTACATACATGTACCTTTTAGGCTTTGATAACTTGTAACGTGGCAAAATTTTGTTCATACTACTAATGAATGATTACTGAAAACTAACGAGATTCAAGCTATTCAAACATGAATATGACCAGTGACCACCAGTATCAAGATTCATGTAGTTCAGCTCCATAGCATGCTAACCAGACATTGTATGGTAATGATAACTTAAATTGTGACTTGATTTGACTTGACAGGAGTTGAAATGACTTGTGACTTGACTTGACTTGCCCTATGGCCCAAAGACTTGAGACATGACTTGGACTTGCAACAAATGACTCGCATACATCTCTGAATACATCCATATATTTTCATAGTAACACTAACAATAAGATGCTATGAATGTTTTGCACAATGTTTTTAGGCTTGATTATGATATTGAAATTACAAAAATATTCATATTTCTAAGTTTAAACATGTATATTTCAAAGTATTCAATTTAAAAATCGTTGATATAATTTATGTTTGCGCTGATATGGGTCTGAAAAACTCAGAATATATACCTTTGACTATGGCTGGCCTACGGTGTCAGATTACGGTTCCCTCGTTGGATTTTAGTTCACCAAAGAAATCTTTATAGAAACCATTTACAAAGATCTTTTAATTATTTGTTTTCACATAACCTGCACGCTTGTCATGATACAAGAAATAAAATGTGATTTTTATTATGGTAGCAGACGTTTGTTTGAAGAAAAATGGTTTAGAAATGGCTAAAATATCCAAAAAGATATACATCGAGTTACTTGCGCGGTACCGTAAGTGTGTGTAAACAATGTGTGCGAACCGCTATGCGCCGTTGAGCCGGGAGCGTCGGGGTAGGTGGTCCTTAGCGAGGGTATAAGGTAACCGTTGATATTCCATCATTTGAATTATTTTACTGAAAAATCACCAGAAATCATGAATAGAATACCGGATTATCTCACTCATGTATCTTTTTATGCAAGCCGAACAATATGAAACTATTTTTGAGCAGTTTCATGCCAACTTTCATTTTGCTACCACTACTGTTTATTAGCTTTAACTTTTCTTTTTATCCCACCTCATTTTTTGATATAGGACTAGCAGTCTATTATTGTTTCGTTTTGATTTTGGTTTTCTTTATTTTCATGATTTTGAAAAAAAAGTTCCTTTCGTATTGAAATGACCTCAATCAAACTCTTGTTTTTTTGTATTTTTATCCATTAGAATGTTGAAAGAGTGTTGATTCACTATAGTTCAGTGGAGACAAGCCTTGAATAGAAACACTGCATATTTTCTCAAAATTTTCACAATATAAACATAGATAAATTCCAGATTAAAGTGAATATGAAGAAAGATAATTTTGAAAGAGTTTTAAAAGTGTGTAGCATCCTTTTTGCCGACCATAATCTACCCAATAAATAACATGTGATGGCGCTTTACGTTGACTAAAAAAGATATGACAGGGTTGTGGACGTCATAAGTCCTTGTCATTGCAATTTGGTAAGACCGCTTCGTGAAACACGTACATGTAGCGGACAACTAACGAACTAACGCTGACTTAGTCAAGAAGTTAGACATATGACAGTTTCGAGAAACAGCCGGTTTCGAGAAACACTCGCTCCTCATCACCATAGCTTTAGAGTATTAAAACCCCATTTTTTACCCTAGAATTAAAAAGTAATGAAAATAAAATGTGAAATATTATTTTTAATGTTAAACGGTCGGTTCAATATTGTCCGAACTCCCTGAAAAAAGCCTTCACTGCGCTCGTAGATCCAGAAGTGTCCCGTAATTTCTGGGATATGTCATCAACTCACTGTCACTCATGGGATTTTCAGATCCACCATACGTTAAGACAAGACCGCTATGAGCGAATCACGCACTTATTCAGACTGGGCGTCTTCAGCACTATATGCCGATCAGAATGCCGGTCAGAATGCATGCACAGCCCGCTCTTAGTGGTCTTGTCTAACGTTCAGTGGTGAAATAGGAAACTAGGCAGCATCAGTCACTATGCACAGTCACAGACTAACTTGTTAGACACAGTTAATGGAATAACAAATAATGCTTCATTTTGTTAAACATATTTTAATGTAGATCTAGATCTAGAGTCTTTGTCAATTGCACGACTTCACTCAGACTTATGTGAGGTTATTTATGATTGATAACCTCGCACACAATGGATGTGCTGTAATGGGCACGACAGGCATGACAGGTTCACAGCCCAGTTTGGCCGTCTTCTTTGTATTAAAATTTATTTTTAAAAATTGTGCTCAATGTGCACGCTAGTACACAGGCAAGCAACAGAAATTAAATTTGAAAAAAAAATATCTACATGTACAATCGATCTACATGTATATCTTCAGACAGATTCAGCAGTCAAACTGCAGTGCTCTATTTTATTTCCAGCTCTGCTTGACTGGGTCCCTCTCTGAATGTAATGAGCAGGAACCCCCAGGAACATGTAATCTCTAAATGATTGAAGGGACTAGTTAACACTTACTGATTGTCATGATTTACACATCAAATAAAAGAGGAGGAATAAGAGATTCATGACATACTTTACTTGTCTGTGAATAATGTGACAAAATTGGTGAAAAATTGTTTTAATTTATGACTAAAAATTGGAAATGAAATGAAAAGTAAACCTGTAAAAAACTCACATAGTTTTATTTTGAATCTGATGCGCATGTAGTAAATGAATGCTAATCTTGATTTTGAATCTGATGCAAAATTTAACCATGATTTTGATCAGAAAACTCAGGATCAAATGAGAATAAATGAATTGAAAATTTCTGTTATTTTTTTTTTCATCTACTTTTAAATTTCTTAAAATACTCAATCTCCTTTAAACTAAAGTTTGATTTACACACTAATAGAGCACATCCCATACTGTGCATTTGGCACATGTGTATAATCTTCAATGGGACCAATCAAAATAAAGAAGAAAAAAAATATTGCATACCGCAGTGACACCAGTTGTGGCGGGGTTTGGGAGTTTTAAGTTCATAATTTTCTGAAAATACCATATTATTAATCACCAAACGATCGACAGCAAACAGCTTGTTAACAAAATTTACCTAAAACATTGCATTTACATGTAGCTTTTACCGTTGCAAATACTACTTCAGCAATAAATATGAGACTTCTGCTGCTCCAGTGTTGCCACACATTGCACTAGTGGTGACAACTGCTTTCCAAACAGTATTGCAAAGGAATGATTAAGCAAAGATTAATCACTTTCGTAAAAATATCAGTTAGTACATGGTGAGCTACATTCAGTTAGCTATCTTGTTTAATCCTGTGCAATCTAGCGTCTTTGCTAGATTGCACAGTGCCGTATGCTTAAATAGGGCTGCTTACATCATGATTTATGTGTTGTAAGAATGGCACGCCACGACTAGAGCATAGCGTTCGTGAGATGCCCAACTTTGAATAACGACAACTTATTTCAAAAGTGTTTTTCATGCAAATAAATATGTTAGCCAATATCTATTGAACTTAAGCTTTGCTACATTAATAAAGAAAAGTATGGTACAGATCATTATTTCTTTCGCTTTGTTGAAGAGGAAGATCTAGTTTTACTGAAAAAAATCAGCAAATTTCATTTGCTGATTTGTTTTTCATGCTTATTGTGATGTTCCATAACAATTTCCATCATCTTCTCTCAAAAAGTACCTTGAAAAGAATGCCTTATCATAGTTTCATTGCAGCCAAATTCACAAAATTTGTATTGATTTTGTTGCTTTTTTTCACAAATTTTGGAAAGATTATTATGTCCTCAACATTGCTGCAAGACTTGAAGAGGAATAAAGAATTTTTGAAAATATTTTTTGCTATTTTTTTTTTCATGTGTAAAAATTTGAAATGTTTCCAGTGTACTCATACCTAGATCTAAGGTTAATAAACCGCATAAGAAAATAATGCTATGTCAGGGAAAACTTGAGAAATTGTACTGTACGGACTACAGAAGCAACAAACATGGGAGCTTCTCTGAACTGGGGTTAAAAACAACAGTGATGAAATGGTCAATGGCAATTGTTGTAAATTTGTGTATAGCGCCCTCTGTAGAGTAACACAACATAAGATTTATTGTCATGGACCATGCTGTAAGGAAAATTCTAGGTTGGGACAACAAAAAAAAAAGCTTATAGATATGAATGACCTAATAAATCTTATGTTTTGTTGGTTTTAGAATACTGGCAGCTAGCATATCATTTTGAAGCAGAAACATTACTATTCTACTCTAAAAATTGCACTGACTGACTTAATTTGTAGGCTACATTGCATTGCCTCTGATATCTCTATATCATTTACATTTTGAAGGGTTTATTGGCTATGATTGTGAATATATCTAGTGGGACTAATCAGGATTAATTCATGAAAATCATTTTTTGAAGGTTAACCGGAAATTTAAAAAATCGTCCAGAGGAGGTTACAGGGTCTTGAAAAAAAAGTTAAAAGATGATAAAATGAACATGTTCAGGAAGATCCTTTAATAAACATGAAAATCAGTTTGTCATTCCCCCTTTTGATTAGGTATAAATGGGTTTAGAATTTTAGATTTAAAGTCTCTTTATTTCAATTTAGATTTTAATTTAGTACATGCAGTGAACTTAGGTACACTACTCAGTACATGTTCATGAAAAGTGCATTCAAAAACCATTTCACATGGATATTGTAGAAATCACATTTATGTCTGAGATATGCTTTTTGCTTTACTTGTAGAGCTTTCAGGACCAGGTGGGTGTTTCATAAAGCTGTTCGTAAAGTTACGCATGACTTTACGAATGACTTGAATATGAAGTGCCAAATGGGATGCCTAAAGTTTTCCTGATGTTTTAACAAAGTGTGACTGTATTTCCAATAACCTCAATTAAATTATTGCAAAAAAGATGCCCAAAGTTTTTCCTGATGTTTTAACAAAGTGTGACTGTATTTCCAATAACCTCAATTAAATTATTGCAAAAAAGATACTTTGCATTAAAAATGTTTGTCATAATAAAAATGTTAATCTACATCTGCACAGTTCAACTTTAGTTGATGCAATTAAAAATGATTGAGCATCCCATTTGGCTTGTCATATTTAAAGGCATTGATTAACTGTGCCCAGGATTGAAAAAAAAAAAATCACTGTTCCAGCGAATGCTGTAATCATAATTGCAAACCTTTAGCTCAGACAGGAATCGCCTGAGTTTTATAAGCTGATCGGTCGTTTATATATCAAGATATTTACGATTGAACATTAATGTCGGGATAGAGTACCACCGAACCCTAAAGAACTCTTACGGTTGGCATACCTCGCTCTATCACAGAATACCGTACGGGCTGGAAACCCGCTCTGAAATCGCCAAGCGCTGGTGCTTGGTTTTTGTGACTGCAGCGCAGCGAAGAAGCCGAGCGACTTGCGCTAGCGATTGATCGCGATTTTCTCTTTTTTAGGATAGTAAACGGGTTCCATTTTCTCTCATACTTTCACATATCCTTAATTATATATGTAGTTAGAGGACTGCACACAATTCACTGGCATTTGAGCTGATTTTACAATTTTTTATAAAGTAAATCAATCACTTTAAGTCATTTGTAAAGTCACGCGTAACTTTACAAACAGCTTTATGAAACACCTCCCAGGACGGCTAGGCTAATATTGTTTGATAGTATTATAGCTTTAAAAAGCTATAAATCATAATTTATTCCATAAATACATGTATGTCCATGTACATGTATTTAGCCCTGTAGATTCACCAATCTCCCTACATGCATGAAATTCCGAACTTGGCAAAACTTGATATAACCTTACATGTACTATTTCCTACGTGTATTTGATTAGGTACGGGCAGGGAGACATTTTATCAAGTATGTTTTTGATGTGAATTGTTGATGGAAATATTAAGATTTGTAACTTTGTAAAGTTATTCATAGTGAACTATATAACTGAAATATTTATTATACTACATGTATATTTAGTTGCTTTTGAGCACTGAGAATTACATTTTATTTGATTTAGTAGCTGTTTGAATGGCTCTTGACCAATTCCTCTTTTACTTTCCATGTTTAATTTCAGTGTACCTAGGAATGTACATAGAAGTGTAAACTGTTAAACACATTATGCATTGTGAATTTTAATTTCATGTGCTCTACATCTCACATTATGCCATATTGGGTGTGCACAGTAAATGTACTCAAATAAAGATCCATCACTAAACAGGCTAGCTGTATGGGGAAAGGGACAGTTTAGTGAAATGAATTTAATATTATCTTTACTTTTTTGATTAAAAAAACAGCAACAGACATTTAAAACCAAGGCAGACCAGAATGACAGATAATTGTTATAATCGTTAAATTTTCAAAAATTCCAATAATAAGTAAATAAAATGCCCAATACAAAGGCATACATCAGCTTGCACAAAGCTAAGTTGTAGATGTTTGCACCATGCTTATACATGTACACATGTAGCCAATAGCGTTCATGCTGATATCATGCATGCGTGCGTGTTCCTATCTTGGGTTCATTTATACATACCATGCTGCCTGCTGGAGAAAGAGCCTCATTCCCCATGCAGTGACCTTTTAGAAGTAGTTTGATTGAGCGTGCTGTTTGTCCAATCTATACCTTACCACGAATTTGAATGCTGTAATGATTAAAACACAGTAATTGGTGCAATAAAAGGAAAAAATAAATGCTGGTAATTGTGGATATATTTTTCTATGATCTGTGCTTTGTAGAGCACACCCCTCCCCCCCCCCCCCCCCCCACAAAAAAAAAAAAAAGGAGAGAAAAAAATATAAAAGAAGATATGGGCCAATATGTCAATAGCCTACATGTAGGATTACATGTCTCCCTACCAAAATCTCTGTAACTTTTTTTTTGTACATTTCTTCTCATTGACCTCTTCCCCCTTCTGATTTTCTCTTTGTCTTAGTTTTCCCCCAATTGTTTCTTAAATATTTATCACAAAAAAATTAAAGATAGGACCTATATGCTTTTACTTTAGTTAAAAAAGGGACTGGAATATGTAGCTTAAAAACACAGGCCTAAATTTATTTAATGAACTAAAAATTCATGTTGATATTTTCTTTCTTTCTTTTCATCCTTGTCTCTCCCAGTACTTAGGCCTATGTAAACCGTATAATGATAGTATTTTCAATATAAAGCTTTCAGATATAAGCAAGTTCATATTCATGTCACTTGCATAAATCTCAAAAGCTTTGACTATGAATTTTGAGGGTATTATCAAGGAGGTGTCTCCTTGGTATTATAGACCTCTGCAGCTAATCCGTATAGGCCTTGCAGATATATTCCATGCATCATCAAGAAGTTCATAGAGAGGTCAGGGCATGGAAATGTCTTGAATGATGTAGCAGAGAATGATAATTCATAGAGTACAATGTACTGAGGAATTGGCTGTAGTGAAGGAGTAGTTCACAGCAGAAATGACAGAATTTGTAATCGTTCTCTGGCTTTCATCACTTTCCTTGGTGATAAATTCACAATTTTGTTACTTTGTACCTTTGAAGCCTTGCCTATTGTTACTCTAAGTCTATGCTCCTGCCATCAGAAAACGTGGCAACTTGAAGAAGGCAGGTTAGTTTGTGTATGCATACAAAATATGAAATCAACACTGTACATGCAATGACTCTTTTCCGTGAATCTTGTGTTCCATTTCTTTTGTTGATTTTGAATTGGCAGTGTGCCCTTAAACTCAGAAAAAAATCCCTCCTGACGTGAAGGTGGAAAAAACAGCACAGTATCTGTCCATGGGTTCATGGGTTTTCTTGTATGTACATACATACATGTACATATAGGCCTACACCTACATAATTTTACTGATCATGACAGTCTACCGTCCATTTGACTTGTTTTAGCCTTTTACAGTTTGTTTTTTCACCCTCTATCTATATGTTAAACATTGGGCCCTATAGACTGTCCCTATTTTCTAGTGTTGGAGAAACTGCCTTTAGACTAACGCACCATTGAAGAAAACACTATGTGAGGATACTTTCTTGTATGGAATCATATTGCCAATTTAAGGAGGTTGGTATCATTTGAAGATCCATGCAGAATTTAATTTCTTTAAAATTTGATATGCACTGTACTTGTATGTAAACATTTACGTTGCTCCATTATAATCAAGTGTTATGTCCCTTTAACCACATATAAATTCATAAGCACGGGGCTATGCTGTAAGGCAATCTAACCACTAAACTCTGATGATTGCAGGTGCATTAGTCAAATGGGAGAAACCACTTCTTTTTGCTGCAATTACCATAATGTTAGTGTTTACATCAATGTGTAAATATGTGTAGCTGAAGGGGCTTACACCACCACCCCCCCCCCCCCTCTCAAAATATGGACTTTCATGTTCACATTGGAATACAAACATGTGTATTTCTAAGGACATTAATCACCTCTCTTTCCCCCCTACATTGTAAGTTGTAGCATTTGCCTTATCCTTTACTTTTTGAATAAAATATTGGATATCCTGTACCACAGATTTTATTATCCAGGTGTCATCATGTGAATAATCAAAAAAGCTTGTTTTACATGTGTAACTTGGTTTATTAATCAAATCTTGTTTACAATATATGTATGGTACATGTATACCATGTAGTAGTAGTAATAATAATAATGATGATGATAATAATAATGTTCAATTTATTCATCACATAATAATTCATAATTCTCCATGTGCTTTACATACATGTATAGAATAAGCTTACTATAGGAATATCTTGAAAGATAAAGAAAGTTAAGTTGACTTGCTTGTCAAATATAATGTACATGAAGACTTACAAACATGCAAATTACTACTATTGTATTGACATGTATACATGTATAATTATAAAAATGATACATACCGTAAAATTTTAATCAGTTTGTTAATACAGGTGTTCATAAAACTGTATTCTGTAGCAAATGAACATTCTCTATTATAATAGTAATTTTTATTCTATTCACAGTGATTAAATTCTTTTTCATTAGATTCGAGTGCATTTTCTTTATTGGTTTATTGGTTTTTGTTTTTCAGAGTGACCCTTTAGACAGGATTTATATTAGCATTTGTAATTATTTTCTGTATTTATGCAATCTTGTATTGAAAAAAACAAGTATCAGGACAAGAAATGAAATTTTGCTCTTTCCTTTTCTTTAAACAAAAATCGTTTAAAGAGAGCACATAAAAAATTAGTAAAAAGTTAAAAAAGAAAAAAAATTATTAGACTTGCTGCCAATGTGCCCCCCCCCCCCCCATTTAATTCACTGCAATTTCTCACTTGGGTCACAAATGCATAAAATGCATTTGACCATATCCATTCAGAAAATCATCTCACTCTAATTCTATTTGATGTGTTATATTAAAGAATAATAATCATTGACCCAAATCTGGTGAAAAATATGTAAATAAAAGCTTTAAATAACCTCATTCACACGCAAGTGTAGTCTTTGTTCAAAGGCCTGATTTTACCAGTACATTATTCATTATATTCATGCAAATGAGTCTTTCAAAATAAATGCACATGGATTTCTTTGATTTTACATGATAAAAATCATAAAATGTTTTGCCCCTTATTTGTACTTAGGCAAGACATACTTTCCAAGCAATATGTTTAGTGTGCCACTGCAAAAAAAAAGGCTCCTTATTTATTTTGTGTGCAAATTTATGGGCATCCATGGTGAAATTGTGTTTTGCAAGTGTAGAAAACATGAAGTATTACTTTCTTCTTTGTCTTAAATACAAATACAACCAGTCAATAAAAAGAAATAAAAAGGTGGTGGATATTGAATTATAATTTGGCTGTTTATTGGGTTCCCTATAGATATGACAGATCAGTAAGCAAAGCCGGGGTACTGATGAGTTAATTTTAAAAAAAAATTTTGGTGCACCAAAAAAAGCAATGGAATGAAACTATACAGTGAGATGGTAATTCTAAAATGCATATATGATTATAATAGCAAAGTCTTGACTTTTGCCTTGTGGGTTATCCTGAGGAAAAAAAAGAAAAAGGTCTTTCTTTCTAGACTACATGTAAGTACACCTACATGTACATCTACAAAGAGATGTGTAGCTTTCTTTATGAGACAAGGTTTCCAAAGCAATGGACGATTGACTGACCCCTATGCACTGTGTGCTAGGTAGCGTGAGGGGTGTGGCTGTGGTAGCCGCTTCTTTGTTTGGAACTTCCCGCCAAAATGGGAGGAGGTTGAAAAGAAAAAGAAAAGGGTCACCCGGTCTCTGGCCACGCTCTGTACCCCTGGCTCTGGTGTGGTTTGAATTTCATTTTTGGTTTGCCCCCATGTGGGGAAGAGACTCCCCTCAGAGAGAACCCACATGGCCCTCTTTGTAGATGAATTGATTTTTTTTTTTTTTTGTTGCCATTTTTTCTTTCAAGGGGAATATTACCAGCCAAATGGGGGGAAATAGGCAAGTTTCGAATTAAGGCAGGTTTTGCGTTCAGCATTACATGTAATTGATGTAGGTGTAACATAGTGTATACATGTATGTATGTATCATTGGGATCAAAGCAAGGTGCCATTTTTGCAATGCTTTTCATGATTTCATAATCTCTTTTTGTTTTTCTTTCAAATTATTGTATGATGAAGATTTAAAGTGTGACAATCACTGAAAAATAGTTTCCTCTGAATGTTAGGGGTTCTACATGTATGTCGATAAACTATATTCAAAACATGAGCTTCAAATGTTGATTCTATAAAGAGATATTGCAAGTTGAAATACACTCCCAATAAAGAATACAGCGTCTTGTGAAGAGTCGCATGGAATAAGGACTCGCGCAGAACCCAACTCGGAGTTGGGTTCCACGCAAGGGGGTTTTATGTAATCCTTCATCTTCTTCATACTTCTTAACCATTAACCCGTAAAATGCCAGGTAAAGTGTTTTTAGGTTGATTTTATACATTCTAATTGTACACAAATTATTTTTTTTGGTAGTTGGTACACTTTGAGTTAACTGGAAGGGTTTTTTTTTTATTACAAGTTGGTTTTAAAAGAAGCAGAAAAAATTAACGAAACAGATCAGCGAATGTTTGAGCAAAATACGATGAGAAGTAAGAAAATAATGAATTTTTAAATTGAATTTATAAGAAAGTTATGAATTTTTAAACAGTAGTATACTCTTGTGTTGTGGCAATTTAGAGCCTCTGCAAGTATTGTGTAAAGTTAATCTTAGCATTGATTTGGTTAATCTTAGCATTGATTTGGTGAGATACAAAAATGGCAAAGAAGAGCAAGTCTCATTAGAAAAAGAGCATGATTATGTTTTGCAGAAATATATTGTAGGCTTACAATCATGCATGTTTTATAACACAATTTAACAAAGATGCTTGGTTTATCGAAGTGATTGAAATTCAGATCGCTTTGAAGATTTATCTGTATTAAGCCGAGTAAAAACAAATAAGTCAGTACTGAGCTGTATCAAAATATCTAAAACTCCACATGTAATGGATATTGCCACGAAAGTAAATTCATGTTCTGCTTTACTTCTGCCATAGGACTAGAATGACTTTTTTGAATGGTCATGAAAATGAAAGTGTTCATCTGTAATGCTGCAGGAATTCCTTGAAAACCATACACCTTCTCTATATCTTTTGGAAGTACTATTTGTTCAGGATAGAAAAATGCAACTGTAGTAATTAACAACAAAAAACAACATATACATGTAACTGTTACAAGATTTAGGCTACACACCATTTATAAGATAAAGATGTATGTTGTGTATTGTGCTCTGCATTTTTTGTGTGTTTTAGTTTGTTTGTATGAAAAAACTAAATATCAAATACCTTTTCATTGACATTCTATAGGCTGATTTAATGAGAATGAAACAAGTTACAAATGCTTAACAAACAATAATAATTCAAAATAAAAGATTACTTTTAAACAATAAGAAATACACGTATTTTCAAACATGGTTTCAACTGATTTGTATGTTAGATTTTATTTTTTATGTTTCTTTATACTCAAGAGTTTTCTTTGTTGTGATCTGCTGATAGCATAGCAGAGTTGTATATTGTACATATAGTGCATGTTCTCGAGTTGAATATATGTGCATCCATAGCTTTAGAATTTCTCAAGTACATTATATGTCACCGAGGCCATAGAACAAGGTGAGATATAATGCATGAGATAAATCCTGTATCTATGGATGCACATTTTACTGTATATTTGACGACAGTGAGCATGTACTATGTGTTATATTAAGCCCCTTTCACAATTGGTCTGCGACCGTTTGCGACCATTTGGTCGCAAGACAGGCTGCAACAGGCTTCAATCGCCATCGATCTCATCAGGTCGCAAAAAGGCATTCACAAATGCAACAGCGGTCGTAAAACAAAAGCGACTAGAAGAGACCGTTGCACGAGTAAGTCGCATTTGCTCGCATATGCTCGTGCGAGTGGTCTTGCGTTCACATGCGAGTGTTGCACGAGTGATTGCGAGTGGCTTGACGCCAATCACAATAGTCGCACATCGATCGTGCGATTGAATGAGACCGGTGCAAGTGGTCGTGAGAGTATTCGTGCGAGTGGCGTGGGGTATAAAAACCCCCTCGACAATTGACCGGTAGTCAGTTTCAAGTTGACCTTCTTAATAGTCAAGATGCCAAAGAAGAAAGTTACAAAGAAGAGAAAGTTGTTAGAAGAGCCTAGAGGGCCCTGTTGCAGAGGATCATCTCCATAGTCCCCCTATATATACCCCCGAGGAATAGTCGCATACAGTCTCATACAGTCGTGCAACGGTAGTACAACGTTGTAAGATGTGCTGCGATCGGTCGTGCAACAGTCTCATGGTCTTAGCACAATCGCACCCATTCGCAAGACTGGTCGCTATAGGTCGCTAGCGCACGTGCGAGTGTTGCACGACCTCCAGCCCACCCACTGCGACTATTGAGTCGTGCGAACTCTCGCATCTAATCGTGCAACGTTGTGCAACACTCATACGAGAATCGCACGACTGGTCGTACGACCTAATGCGAGTGAATCGATCGCATCTGGTCGTGTCTGGATTTTGAGCATGTTCAAAGTTCAGATGCGACCAGTCACGACCGCCTCAGGTTCGTGCGACCGCCTGCAACGACTGGAAGTGGTCGCAAGACACCAAGCGATCGGTCGTGCAACACCCCGAAAAATCTGTTGCAGGCGGTCGCAAACTGGTCGCAGACCAATTGTGAAAGGGGCTTTATAAGATGGGAAACTGCTTGTGGGAGCTCATCAAACTTTTTACATTCCAACCTCCATCACAACTCATAAAGTACAAATTCGTAAATTCATTGTGATGTCACACAGCCAGTCCAAAATAATGCGCAATAAATGTGTCGCATTACATGCGTGCTGATATAATTTACTTGTGCGCAGCTTTAGCCTTATGGGATTTTGTACACAAATAAGCGTGCAAAAATTGTTATTTACCATGGTCATGGCCATATAACGAATTACACAAGAATTATGGCAAGAAGAGTGAATCTGATCAATCAGAAACCTTCTTTCAAGGAACTCATCTTATATAAATGTTTATTTCATGTATAGAAATTGTTGATCCAGTTTGATAGGGCATGATATTAGCTACAGTCATACAGGACTTGTGGTTTCAAAACTTTAAAGGCATTGATTAACTTTGCCTAGGATTGAAAAAAAAAAAATCACTGTTCCAGCTAATGCTGTAATCATAATTGCAAACCTTTAGCTCAGACAGGAATCGCCTGAGTTTTATAAGCTGATCGGTCGTTTATATATCAAGATATATACGATTGAACATTGATGTCGGGATATAGTACCACCGAACCCTAAAGAACTCTTACTTGGCATACCTCGCTCTATCACAGAATACCGTACGGGCTGGAAACCCGCTCTGAAATCGCCAAGCGCTGGTGCTTGGTTTTTGAGACTGCAGCACAGCGAAGAAGCCAAGCGACTTGCGCTAGCGATTGATCGCGATTTTCTCTTTTTTAGGATAGTAAACGGGTTCCATTTTCTCTCATACTTTCACATATCCTTAATTATATGTAGTTAGAGGACTGCACACAATTCACTGGCATTTGAGCTGATTTTACAATTTTTCACAAAGTTAATCAATCACTTTAAGTTAACGAAACAACGACTCACAAACCACACCAAGGGTTCACATGGGCCTGAAACAACGATGCTCGTTGTTCTGAAACTACAAGCCGAGCTTTCGTCATTGTTAACACCAGAAGTAGATACTGCCGATTGTGTGTACAGTATACATACATATCCTGTGTTCATAATTCGCATGAAGGGTATGACCTGGAAGTTAAACATGAACAGAGAGGCCATCGTTAACTACAAGCTTGCAAAACTTAAAGTTTATTCTGTCCACATAGTCCGAAACTGCGACGGAGGACCCCCACTGCTTGTGGTTTCTGCGTTAACAAAGAACTCGTTTGTGGTTCTAGAACTACAAGTAAACTTGAAGGTTTGAAACTACGAGTCCGTTCATACAGTCTGAAACTACAAGTTAACTAAGTTTTGAAACTACAAGCAAACTTAAAGTTTAGCTCCCTTCGTGTGAACCTGACTATTGTTGAACAAAGAAACCGTTGAAATTTTATGAATTCATAAATACCTTTTCAAATACACCTCTGACATTTTATCAGTCTATTCATACGGTATGTATCTCTCCAGAACATACTAGAATTATTTTGTAAGAGCTTAAGTGAAAATGAGTTAGTACTAAAGACATAAAAGTCTCATTAAGGCATTTATCAAAACAAAGTTATAACTTAGATTGGAATATTTTATATGAAAGTTTCCAACCAGGTTGTAAAATAAAGAAAATGTGGAACAGTGAGGAGGCAACATGTTGTCCTATGTACATGTAGTACAAGGCCTCTGACCCTAAATTTGCTAGTGAAATATGAATAAGAGAAAATATTTGCACTGCCTCCCGTACTATGACCTATAATAACAAAGTATGACCCATTTTCTTTTCTGAAATAATGGGAACAGATAATCCAGGGAAGACATTCAAATTTATTATATTAAAGGAAAATTCTGGAAGATGGCGCCTGGAAACATGATAGTTTTTTATTTGAGCTTGCAACTAATTGTGATGTCCATTTTTCTGTAAGATCATGCACAATCTTTACATGAAAGTAGTATGAAATGTGACAAAAAGATAATGAGTTGAGATATGCACACTCCATGTTTAATATCTGCATGTTATGCTTTTATTGATTAATTTGTCAGGATATAACAGTGTAGATGTCTTATAATAATTCAATATTCCTGTCATGTTTTATTTTTCTTTCAAACTTTGATTGACCTCATATGTCATGACCAGATTAAGACTACTCTCTGATTTGTACACATTTTTGTAATTATCACCTCCTTTTTATCCCATTTGTGGATATAGCCTACTTGCAGTTAGATTATGTTGGTCATGGTCAGTTACGATTTGGATTGGAGGAGAGAGAGAAAAAAAAATCCCACGTTTCCATGATGAAATCCCCAAAGGAAGAGAGCTAGATTGCTAAATGTGAGAATTTGACCAATGGCTATCAGGACCAGAGACATAGCCTTGACCCAGCATTTAAACTGATTATCCTCACTCTTCAGACAAGGCAAAGAATGGGTTTTTAGTTCCCTTGACTTTCAAGTTGACCTGTATTTGACCAGACCCTATACCTACTTCATCCTGGAAATATGATTGTATGATGTTTAGCACCTGGGGTCTGTAGCTGGTGATCCCATATTTGCTCTAGTGACATTAGCTTAGCTAGGGCTTTATTTCATCTACTGTATAGGGTTAGGGTTAGGTTTAGTTTTGAATCAAAGGTTGTACAATGTACTGAAGTTTAAAAAAAAAAAAAAACGCTGTATAATACTGAAATTTCTAACTTAAGTATTGAATTCAATATAGGCCCTAGTGTTTGATGGAAAGGGATAGGGATGTCATGGTCTAATGGATTGTCCCTGGACTCTTAATGAACTTGTTATAGGGTCAAATACCAGGTCCCAGTCTCACTAAATTTATCTTTGATATTGATCCTATCAAATTCTTTTATAGAAAATTTAACTTTATGATTTGGATCAATCACAACTCTAAGATTTAGCCTAGATTGTATAATGTATACACTGTAGTTTACAGTTTGCTACATTATGCATTTATTATGTAGGACCTAAATAGATAAGAAGAAAATGTAGTTCTGATTTTTATAATGAAAGAGTCTTGTGCTTTCAGTTTCATTTGTACCCTCCTTCCATACATGTAGCTACCCAGTATTCCTATTTGGGGGAAATAATTTAATTTTTTTCCCCCTGAAAAATAGATTCCTCTCTCTCTCTCTCTCTCTCTCTCTCTCTCTTGTTGAAAACTTCTGTGTTAAAGCATGCAAAACACACTGTATTCCTAATTTTGCCCATGGGAGATTCTTTATTTTTTCTGTGTAAGGCCTATGGTGTACTTGCTTTTTCTGACTTTCTCATTTGCCTTTTTATTCCCATGACTTTTCACTCCTTACAGAAAAGAAAATCTGCTCTCAGCCCATGCTTGTATGAAATGACTGCCGTCTTGAGATGCAGCAACCAATTTACATAGATGCAATAGGCTTTAGCCTTTAGATAACTACAAGTAGATGTCCTCTTTAGCAAGTCTACTTGTACCGTGGACGTTTATTTACTATTATTTCAGTAACGTTACAGGCATCCAATGAGAGGTCGTCTTCTGTAAAAGGTGGCTGTATTCCTTTTTGTTTCGATATTATAATAATCCTCAATGCAAGCAGCCAGGTGTTATTGGCTATTCATTATTCAATGATGGCAATTGCCACTGGCCTGGGGAATATTACAGCTCAGATCTGTAAAGCTCTTTATATGCCACAGCAAAAATATGATGGATTTCAAACAAACAAGATGGTTTTGTAAACATAGACACTTCTCCTATAACTTTAGAAATTGTTTTGTAATAATATATTTCATGTTTTGGAATGGTTGATAATGAATATGTTTGCATCTTTCTTTGTGGAGAATTACTACATGTTTAAGATTGTGCAATTCAGAATACTGAAGATATATAAAGATAAGTTTGTATATTATGAATTTTAAAGATGTCTGTATACATGTAGGTGTATAGGCATGTAGCTAATTATTTTAAAGAAGTAGAATAAAGGCAAAACTACCTGTAGATCAGTGAGTAAAAACTTTTTTTTTGATATGCAATACATAAATGTGGCATATCATTATCACAATTAAATAAAATTGAAGTGAAACATCATGTATGTGCATGTACAGGTATGTATAATACTGAGACTCATCAGGTGTACATGTAGGTGAATTGTACATGTATATGGTCAGTCCCATTCATAGTTCTACATGCGTTTGTGCTCTAATACCATTGGGGCCTCTTTGGGTCCTTTTTACTTCTTTTTTTTTTCATGACAGGTTGTCATGATGAAAATCTCCCCAGCAGGGAGTGTCTGTTAAAATTACACAATCTTTACAGGAGGGAGGAATTTCATTTCATAACCTACTAATCCAATTACATGGATAAATGTATTATTACCTTTTTGGGGAGCTAGGCCGCTCAATATTGTTTCTCTGTATTACGTGTATTCTCTGCCGTTTCGTAACCGTAATCTATATTAAGCCCAGCCTTGACCTGGCGCTTGTATTGCTGCACAGTAACCGAGAGTGAACTTGCAGGACAGCACTTGTTTGTGAAGTTGGCTGCGGATGTGTAGTGGACAAAGACAGACTGACCATTAGTGACCAGTAGTGGGGAAGAAAGTGGACGGGGGAGCTGAACACGATATGCAGCATGCCTCGAGGGGTGGAAAGATCTAGTTCAAATGCAACATGGTCCTCAGTGGGGGAATGGTCAGTGGTACATGGTGAGGCTGTCACCACATGGACCAGTTTGCATGCATAGACCCTATGATTCTCTTCTACATGTTGACCTTTTAATTAATTTTTTAATAATAGTTAATGAAGGAGGTCTACATGTATGTAGGATATAATATGAGATGATCTTGAAACATGAACAGAGTTAAGGCTTTATATGTAACAGTGAAGCACACTACACTATTTTGCATGAGGCTAGCTACATATATATATGAATGTTCTGTGATGTACATGTAGGTTACACAAGGAATGTGATGTCTTTGTATGTTATTTCTCATTGTCCTTTTCCTTATGATTTTTTTGTTCTCCGTCTCCTGTAGGTTTTGGGGGCATTTTGCATTATTAAACTGTCTCTTCTGGTTATATATTTTACAAACCTAATGACATTGAGCCTTTGAGTGTATTTAACTAGATATTGAATAGGATATGTTCATTTGTCTCAATTTTCCTACTATTTTCTGCTGTAATGGACAAATAATTGCCTATGGATGACTCATGACAGATGTTTCTTTGATGTCCAGGAAAGGCTCCGATTCTGCTTCTGCAAACTATATTTCTACCTCAAACCCTTCCTGGATAAAAACCTGGAGAATAATTACCCCATGTGTGTAAGGCATCAATACTTCATGCTAAAAACACTTGGATAATACTTGCGCAATTACATTAAGGGCATCCATACAAAATAGAAAAAACAATGTAAGGTAAATTCATTTTATGCCAGCATCGGGGTAGGTTGCAATTAATAAACCAGATATTGACCAGTGAAATGACCAGACCATGTAGGATAAAGAATGAAATCAACATATGGTTTGCCAGTTGCTAAGGGTATCATGCAAGTAATTGACCAAGAGGCATGCCACATATATACCATCCCTTACTACACACTGCCCATCTCTACCCTTTGAATATATTCATTTTTAACTATTACATTGTCTGGTGTCCCCTATAACCATAGGACAAAAAAATTTCGCCTTGACCTGATGCATAATTTTTTCCCTCTCTGCCAGTGTTCCATCGCCATTCATTAGCAAGGAGAACTCTATGGACACTCATGAATATTCCAGTGAGCTGGCCTGGCCTGGCCTGGCCTGGCCTGATGCAGACTGGCCTGGATGCAAGATCAGGCCAGGTCATATATTTCTGTGATGAGCTTCACTCACAATAGAGCTTTTAAAGGGCAGTGCTTTTACAATGTGTAATGTACAAGGAACAGTATTGCAGGGAAATGCTTATAGAAGTTGCTTTTGAGGATAGTTGTAACCATAATTGATATTTAAAAAGATGATTTCTATTTAAAGAGTACCAGAGGCCTGAAAAAATAATATAATAATAGATAAGACTTGAGCAAAGGCTAGTCGATCGATCATGATAGCTCACCCAACGATATATCGATTCAGGAATGTCTTCACTGTCAAGCTAAATATAAAACTTGCTTATAGAAGTTGCTTTTGAGGATAGTTGTAACCATAATTGATATTTAAAAAGATGATTTCTATTTAAAGAGTACCAGAGGCCTGAAAAAATAATTTGTGTATAGTTAGCTTACATAAACTCAACCTCAGAAAACCTAACGCGACATTCAACGGCTACAGCATACAGGAGATATTGGTGTTTGAAAATAAAATACCCCCCAAATTAATATAGATAAGACTTGAGCAAAGGCTAGTCGATCGATCATGATAGCTCACCCAACGATATATCGATTCAGGAATGTCTTCACTGTCAAGCTAAATATAAAACTTGCTTTCGATTGAATTGTAGAAAACTCAGACAACTTTACACCAAATCAATTTTCCATTCGATAAAACATTTTGCATTGTATACTTCATTCATTTGTTATTTTATTTGAGTTGTATATTCTCTGTAATTTAAGCCCCAAATCAATTTTTGATTCGATAAAAGCATTTTGCCTCGTATATTTTATTCATTTGTTTGTTTTATTTGGGTTGTAGGTTGTAAGTTACGCCCCAAATCAATTTTTGAGTGTTTTGTCAACCCCGGCACAGCACATAGCAGATGACAAAGCGATAATGCAATCACGATAATTCCACTATTGCGTCTCAGTGCTCGCTGAGCATGCATTCATGAAAAAAAGCACACACATAGAAAACTGCTCGCGTGGAACTCAACTCGAGTTGAGTTCCGCGCATCAAACATTTATGCTATCTTTTATTTCCTTCAAACTTCTTAAACGTTAACCTGTAGAATGCCGTGTAAAGTTATTTGGGGTTGATTTTATACATTCTAACTTTATACAAATTATTTGGGGAGGGGGTCTCCAGGGGGGCCTCAGAGATGCTATAAGATTATTTAAATTGCACATCTGTTATGCTCATCTTAATAACCCAAAACAGAACTTACTTTATGATTTCCAATCATTTTAATGATCAAATTATTGATCAGTTAAAACCAATGTAGATATTCATTTCTGTAAGTATGAAGGATGATGAAGTACAAAGAGTTAAATTAGTCATATTTTTGCACTGAATAGATAAAATATCAGATTGTGAGTTGAATAATATAAGATGCGGAGGATTGAATTACAGTTACATATTGCAATAATTTAATTGCATTCTAAGCTGAAATCATGCTATTGAATTACAACCCCTTAAAATAAATTATAGAATTCCTTCAGAGTGTTTATAATTATAGTAAGTTAACCAAATTTAAGGAAAAGGTCGCTTGTAAAATAATCTTGTTTTTTCTGTTAGGCCTAAAAAATAACTGCATTGAACAGACAGTACAATTCTGTAAAGTTAAGGGCTGATCAGATTTGTCCGATAACGAAAACGATAACATGATTTTCCGTCTTTCCTACCCCTGTCCTACTATTAACATGTACACGATCATACTCACACGTAGGCACAACATGGGATGTACCTTTAACTGGCAATCTCATTATCATTATTGTTACTGAACAAATGTGACCAGACCTTCAATCTTATTTTATCAATTTTCCAGAAGTTGGTCACATTCGATTGTTCTCTTTAAGCATCTTGAGTCTAACCAGTGTCATACAATGTAAGCAACTTCTAAGTGAAAGTGTAAATGATATGTGTAATCCATCCTCATTTCCGGCTTATACTGAAGGAAATACAAAGTATTTCTTTTCAACTGGGCATATAGGTGAAATAGGGGAAATATTTAATGGTTACTGTATCATCTAATACAACAAAAATATGTTACATTGTATTTACATTTATGTATAGACATTAAATCTTGTGTACAGTTAACATACTGTAGCTTGACTCATAACAGTGTAATGAAAGGGGGATTGGATAATAGGGATAAGAAGGGGTGAGTTCAGTTGGGAACTTCCAGCTATTGATAAAATGTTTAAGAATGATTTGATATAATTAATATTGTATTTAGCAGATGCAGGGCTTATTGGTTCAAATGAGAACCAATTATAATATCAAACTCTGTTTTTCTTGGATCGGAGCAACACATTTTGAACTACAAATAAATGAAATTCTCATACTTCAGTGAGATTCAGAAAATTATTCAATTTCAAAATTGCCTATTCTTTCAAAATAGATTCAAAATATGGAATGATCTGGCATTATACCATTATACCAGTAGAGTTCCTCTTCCCACTTATTTTGGTACAATTTACTCTTTATGCCCTTTATTTTGTTCCACAAAATCAATTATTAAAAAAAAAACTTTTCATTTAATTACCAGTTGATAACTATCTTTACCCTTTAGTATCATATTCATGCATTTGCTGATTTTACTATTTTATCTTCTTAATTACTCTTTGGAAAGACAGTATACTGCCACTTTCGGAATTTAATTTTTTTGTTAGCATTGTAAAACAATTGAATCAGATACTTTGTGCTTGGTAGTGCTTCATCATCTCTCTATCTTATGAGCAATTTTAGGAGGAAATTTGTTCTCTGAACACTCATAAAATCCATCCATTAACTAGCAAGCTGCTCTCCACAAAAAGGGAAACTGATTCCAGCCTTTTTTAAAATGGGTTAAATCAGACAACCTCTATCTAATCATAGACATGTTCTCTCATCAAATTATCAAGTTATGCCTAAGCAAGTCAAAATCTTTATGGAGATTTACTCCTTGATGGAATTTCCTCAGTATTTGTACCGTTATAATATAATTACTTAAAGTCACTTATTGCAAGATTATCTTGTTAAGTGCTATTTAAGGTCATCTTTTTTAATTGATTTTCCAGCTAGACACTGCATGATTTTTTTTAACCTTCATGATATCACATGATGTAGGTGTCTATTGATGCGTTCCGTTTGGTGACAGAATTTCATTATGAACTTCGAATAAAAGATGTCCTTGGGCATTTCTTTTTTAATTGTTGAAATCTTTTTGAAACATCTGTCAGAAAGCTGATGACCAGTCTTTTATTTTGTGGTGAAATAATCAGCCAAATTGTTGCCAAGTTCGGTCTGACACCCTCATTCAGAATGGTCTAGCGATATCCCATAGGCTGAATGTATATTTAAAGGGAGAGACCACCCTGCTGTTATGTTGATTTATATATAGGGAGAAAACTGAGAGAAACAGATTAGTGAAAGTTTGAGCAAAATCTGACAAGAAATAGGAAAGCTATAAATTTTTGAGGTCAAAATCAGGGTGGACTGTCCCTTTAATAGATGCCCTTTAATAACATTACATTGACATATTATTGGTATACGTATAAGCCTACTTACAGTGTATTTATAAGACAAACTGCTTTGATAACTGTAATGAATAGTCTGGTTTTGTAAGGTATTCAAGTATTATGCATACTTGTGATGACCATTGTTTGAGGTATTTCTTGAGATTGCTTGAGGCATTTCTGACATACAATAATGACAGTAATAACATGAGTGTGTGAATTGTAATTAAATGAATGGCTTAGAGCTGGTCAAGTATCATATACTGTTTTTACTATCACATTTAACATGCATTTTTGTATTCAATTTCTTCTTTCTTTTTTTTTTTTTTCCTCTCTAATAAACATAAATAAGCAAATTAAAATGTATGCAGGTATGTCACTCAGTATGTTTGCTCTGGGTTTGCTGTTGATGTTGTTGATAAACAAACCAACGATAAAAGAGATTATATTTTTTGTCAATCTCATTCTTTCATTAATTCTAAACAGGCTTTGATCTTTATTGCAGTTGTTATGCTGCATGATAGATAAGGACTGGTTATATCTGTTATTGTTATTCTTTATAACATTTATGGATGAATATGATAGATAAAGTAATAAAAAAAGAGAAAATAAGAATAAGATCTCCTTTTTTGTCTAGACAAGACACGCTCATGCTCTCATCGGAACAACAACGCATGTCCTCCTCTATGTTCTCCTCTGGTGTAACGAGCTCAATCTAAAAGTACGCCACCCCGCCCATTAATATCGTACTGTTCACCCTATGGGGCTGTTCCTGTCTTCTTCATGTGTTCTCTGAATTTGTCAAACTGATAATGTTCTTACCACAAAACCAGTGTCTGCACGATACCAAATTATATGAGTGATATCCCATTGTCAGGCCAGTAGAGAGAAATACTTATCATATCACCCAGGGTCAAAAGGTCACAAAGCAATTTCGAAAGCAGCTTTCATTATGTTTCATTTTAGGAAGGAAATGAATTCTGAAAGCGTTGAGAGGGCTAGGTTTGACCCCAGTGGCACGCCATGTAAAAGTTGTTATTTCCACCCTTTTTTTCTTTTTTGAGAAGGAGAGAGGGTTAGTACGGGGGTAAGGTTTCTGCTCACCCACTGGTTCCTAGAAACGTGGAAGGATAGATTCTCTGGAATGATCGTGAGTCAGCTGCTTGTGACGCAGTTGCAACGTTAACTAAGTGCGCAAATGCAATTGATTGTATGAATACAGGAACTGTGGTCCATTGGTCTTCCGTTTGCATGCTCCCTCTCAAGCCCGTTGATAACAGTCCAAGATGACCTTGAAGTGACCTCTGCGGGATGACAGAGCTACGATGATGGAAGCTGGATTGTTCGTGCACCTTCTTTTTTCTATTTGTGTGGATGGTTTGTGGAGGATAATAGAAAGGGACCAAAGTTCACAGGATGGAATGAGGATTTTTTTGTCAGAGTGCCCAATTTTGGGATTGACATAATCAACATAGTGATTCGGGAGAAGAAATCATTCCAGCATATTGCATGCGTATCTCGCCAGAGGGTCTTAGCGATGGCGTAGTTACTTGTCCACCTCAAAAGCCATTCTGTACATACTGTGCAAAGTGTATGTGCCCAATGATATAGCTATGACTTGGTGGCGACAACTGCATGCACTGTGCATGTGCATACCTCATACATTATCACATAGAGAGCTCACAGGTTCCTACACATACATACAAGTTATGGAAGAAGCAAAGGAGCGGTAATGTTTGCTCTACATATGCTACAGCTTCTTTTGAGGTATGTGTGGAATCTATTGATTATTTCAACATTATCTGTTGTCAGCTCTTCTGATTGATTTGTCATAGACGTTTGATGGTATTTGTTCAGTTTTCTTTCTTTGATTTTCTGCATCTGTACCACATGAAAGGTGTAGGCAGGCCTTGCACATTGAGAGCATGCTCATTAACATTCTTTACAGTAGAACGATATATTGTGAGGGAGTGTTCATGATTAGGTATCACCAAAAAACATGTCATTCTGTCCACAGTTTTCAAGTGGGGAGTTCTTTGAGGAAAGGAAATTTTTCTGGTGAAAATGCTCTTTATTATATTATTCTGCCAATCTCCCTTACAAGAATTTTTTTCCCCCCATATGAAACAGTCTGCAATTTAGGAGTGTAAGTATTTGAAACATGTGGAGGCATGATGTAGGCTACAAGTGCAGCGTTGCTCTCTCAACACTTCAGAATCCATTTTCACTTTCTACGATGACTTTCACATGCTGTTGAGAGGTCACATTGAAAGGGTTCACTTGGAAGAAAGTGCATGAATCAAATCAAATCAAATGGTTTTAGCAAGCATTGCACAGGGAACTTGGATAACTAAGAAGTTTGCGTGATCGTAATGATTCTTCAGAAACATTACTTTCCTATGTTGTTTTGATAAGGATAGAAATATACACAAGAAAGATATTTTTCTTCCATAGAGGACAAAAATACTTATCCCTTGTACACACACACACACACACACACACCCTCACACACATTGACTTGTGGGGAACTGTATTGTTTTCTCCTTTTGTACTTTGTACCCCACAAGCATGACGGAATAAAGGCCATCATTGTGCTCTTTTGTTCTTTGTACCCCACAAGTGTATCTATGTAAGGGACACACACACACACATACATACACCCACACACACAAACACACACACACACATATATATATATATATATATATATATATATGCATATATGAAGCTGTCCAAAAAAAAAAAAAAAAAATTCACACATGAAGAAAACATTTGGAAGATTGAAACCATGCATGATGCCCTGACTGATATTTTCAATTTTTTCCTCAGACTGTTTTTGTGAAGCTTATACAAGCACATTTGTCATTAGTTTGATCACTTAATAACTCCAAAACTAAATTTCATATCAAACTGAAGTTTTCACATTGTTAATTTTATGGATGTAGATTTGCTTGGGGTAAGATTTTTGAATATGTTCTAAAATAATCTTTGAAATAAGGATATGAATTTTAAAACAGTTCATAAGTTTTTAAGAAATCGATGCCATTAAGCCAGTGTATATCATTTGTTGATTCAGAATGTAATAATAATACTATTGTGCCACATACCTTCCATTCCAGAACACCTTCAGTAACCTAAATGTATGAATTATCAATAACACTAGGAGCAAAAGGTGGTGTGGAGTTACAAATTTGTTCACATTTTATGCATACTTCACAAACAAAAGTCTCTTCTGACAGTATGAAAGTTTGTGAGGTTTGATTAAAACAAATAGCTACAACTACCGTGCTGTGTGCAGAGTGGAGTCTATCTGCATGCAAAAAGAATTCTTAGTTTACTTTCAGGATGGATGAGACATCCATTGATTTGAATACATCATATGAAAAAGTTTAACCCTAAAACGCGCATAAAGTGCTACACATACCGAGAGTCCTCCTCTACACTAGTAGTGTAACCCCGGCGGCCGGCCCAGGCCGTGTCGGGGACGCCGGTGTGGCTAGCGTTAGTGCAGTGCAGGTTGGTGTGCATATGTGTAGTGCTCCCAGTTATAACTATACATGTACCTGATTGGATGCTAAAAGTGCAATCGTTTCCTCTCGAGGAATAAGAATTATTGTTACATGAACATAGAGCTGAAAATATCTATTTTCAGAAACCATGCGAAGAAAATTGATACCACACTCCAGTGATATTTGGCAGGCCCTTGATTGTACCAACTACTGTCCAAAATAGGGAAAAATAGCACTATCTCCATTGATGAGCTGAAAAAGTCGAAATTCGAACGTCATAAGTGCAACTCTTTCCTCTATTAGAATAATAGCAAATTTGGTATCATTTTAAACAAAACATTTTAAATTTTCAAAAACCGTCCGAAGTTTTGTGAAAAACATGACTTATTTTGCGTAATTATAGTCATTTCATAAAAAAAGCGCTGTTTTTGATGTTCATTTCCAGTGTTAAACGGGCTTCGGAGGGGCGTATGGAGCAGATGCGCGCAACTTTTCCATATGTAGATGTAGTCCATTTGGAGCCTCTGGTAATCAGGATATCTTTGTAATTCCTGTGCTGACCCAATTTTGTGGGGTTTGCTCTGCCTACCCTTATACCAGATAAATGAACCTTTGATCTCCTTCTGAAACCGCCAGGGCTGAAACAAACACTTTTGTACTCATGTTCGAGAGAAAATTGTTGCCATAGCAACTGCTACAGAACATGTACCAGTTCCTAACAAGTGATCTTGCTAAAATGTTCATACACATTGGTGTAATTAACTTATTTACTCTGTTTCTGCTAGTCATTTTGGAAGAGAATAGATAGTTGAAATGCATACAGACAAATAAACAAAGAAATACTTGAAATTGTATATACATATATTTATCATACTCTCAAACATGATAACTTCTAATGCATTCACTTTGTATGAAGCCACCCTGGTAAAATAAGACTAAATAAATAAATAAATAAATAAATAAATAAATAAAAATAATTTGGGTCCAACCATTAAAGATATTTTGCATAATAGGACATTTGAAGACCAATCCTTTTCAGGGGACATCTCTACGAAGTATGATGTTCTCTTTAAGGGAGCACCAGCCTTACTATAGGCCCTCAAGTGGGGTGGGGCTGGGAGAAAGTCAATCATCATCTCATAACATAACCTACCCCATCCCCTTCTTTCTCTCTTTTCTCCTTTTGTCTTGTCTTTTTTTTTTCTATTCAATTTTAGGGGGTACCTGCCCCCCCCCCCTCATAGCTGACACTGTGCATACTTGTCATGTGCTTGTTGATACCCAGATATGGCAGTACTGATACTGTCATGTACAATTATCAATTTAACGAACCTACATTGCAGGGGCTGTGGAGCACATGTCCATCATTAACATGAAAATAGAAAGTGATCCCTCATGAAGCGAACATGTGCACGATACATAGTTCATAGTAACCGCCCCCTGGAGATATCGATCTTGGCATTGAAAGAAAGCAATCTGAAATAACATCCAAAATAAACATAGTTTATTGTCATGCTGATTTGAGCATGCTGTGCACATGCCCTTGACATTATGAACTGTATTATGAAATGGCTGTCCTACAATGCCACTCTTCCTGATTAGCTTCAGATTGCATCTGTTGAACAGTTTATACTGCGGCAAAGTTTGAGAAATCTAACTTCACAAAACTATATTTCTGGAGAATTTAGTTCTGAAAGAGAAATCACTTGGCAATTTTAGTGCTGATGCCTTCTGGGGATATTCAGCACTCCATGTTTATCATAGAAATGTAAAAGATGGCAGTTGTCATTTAAAAAAGAAAGGAAAAAAAAAAAGTTCTTAAATGGGCCCCTGGTCTCCTTGCATACTTTGGTTGACTCAAGGGAAAAGGTATGGATTTTTTCCCCCTATGAAACTTATTGCATATGGATTGTATTTATAAGATGTCTTTGAAATTTTGTGTTGAGCAGAATGTTTTCAGAAACTTGAGCAGTAAAAGTTCTGCACTTTATTCCTGAATATTTCATTATTTGAGATGGTTCTGTTGACAAAATAGCGCAGTTTTGGCAAATATTCAAATCCTGATTTGCCATTATGTCGTTGCTGTAACTAAGTACATGTACTTTGGGAATGGCTCTGAGGAGTTCTTGATTAGATGAAAAACAAATATCACTGACAAAACTTGTTTGGTAGTGCTGTGCATAAGCATTATCAGGCTAATCATCCAATGCAGAAATCAATAAACTCTTTAATGACAGGAATTATTTAAGGGCTAAATTGATCACATTTTTTTCTTCAAATTGGCAACAGTAATATTTTTCTTTTAGTGCCACATGGTTCTAATAAGGTGTACTGTCTTTGAAAATAACTTGTTAAGGAAATTTGTCAAAAAGTTGAAATAATTGTCAATTGTGATAAAAAAACCCATTGATTTTGAACCTCTCAGTGTTTTGCCAGTTTAAGGATTTAGAGCTTATTCTCCTTTTTTAAATTCCTGGCATCAAATGCAATGTGGTCATGAAACAAAAATGGACATAGTGTGTGCAGAACTTTTTGCTCTTTCTACTCATGCATCTGGTATATTTTGTAGAGCTCTGAATCAAAAGTTATTAAGCCAAACCACAAAATGTGGTCAGTTGTCTCAAAAGGGTTAAAAAAGCATGTGCTGAGAGTCAGAAGGGTGTTAGCTCATATTATTTACATGTACCACACAGTTTTAATGTCTTTCTGGCTCTCAACAGATAAGGTATGCTTTACCTGTTGCAGACTTAACCCAATATAAATTTTGATTGAACCTAAAGGAAATGCATAGAAAAAAAAAGAGTTCTCCTTTAGGTTCACTTAGCTTAAAAAGGTTAATGGGATTTGTTTTTGCTATTTTCTACCCCTGAAGTGGATAATTAGCAGTATGGCTCATTTTAACACCCACACTGTATCCTGTAATTAGAGTGAAAAACGATGCGGTAATGGATTTCTATTTAAAGGGAAGCTTGAGTTCTGGGAAAGGTAAACAATAATTTGTGAGCTTTCTCATGTTAGTTTGGAAGATTATCATAGTAGATATGTCCCCTGAAAAGGCCCTCACATTCAAAATATGACAAGAATCAGCTGAAATGTTTGGGCTGAATATTTGTGTGTAGTCCCATATACACATTTCTGTGTGCAGTGCATGTGACTCTTGGCAGGAGTGAGTCAATTTCTTATCATTTTGGTGATTCCAAAACCTTACAGCATACAACAATAATCAATCTTTCCCAACTGTTATGAGACAGTTTCTTTCACAATGCAATCTCATGACCAGGGCCCCGTTGCATAAAACTTACCATTAACGGTAACTTTGCCATCAATGGTAACTCCCGTGGAAACCTTGATTTTGATTGGCTGTTGAGTGATGTTACCATGGAAGTTACCATTGATAGCAGAGTTACCATTAATGGTAAGCTTTATGCAACGGGGCCCAGAACTCAACTTTATCTTTAAAGGTACTGTTTGACATTTCAATACATGATGCAAAATTAGTTTATTGTAGGTAGCAAGATACCTAAACATGCCAAAAATATATTTCAAGAGATCTTTTTAAATTGAATTTTAAAGTTTCATGCTGCATTTTCTGATTTTGTTTTGTGCAATGATTATATAAAACAAATAATGATACAGAAAACAAATCACCTCAAAACATATGAATAGATAATAATTTTGGTTGAAAGTAACTTCCCAAAGCCAAATTATTTGTTTTCCAAATTCGTATTGTTTACCATCCATTTTAGAAAATATGATACCTTTAATAGATTAATAGTCTAAATGCTCATTGGAAAGTTGCATTGATCTGTATTAGCTGACTTTGCCTACTCCTACATTAGCTGATTGAACCAATAGAACTGTCAGTTACACCCATATTTTAATATTATTTATGTAATTGTACTGTATTTAAAGTGAAAAATAATGTGGAAATTATGTCAAGTGGAGATACTTTTTAAGCAGGTGAACTTAATGTAAGTCTGCAGCATCCTTTAGATACATTCATTTATACCTCAATTCTCTGAAGGTTTTCTTGTTTCTTGAATAGTAAGAAGGAAAGAAAAGAATGAGTTTGTACAATGTATACCTGCATGACTAAGTTTAGAAGTGATTAGGTATTCATTATTCACAGACAGGTTGAGATGGATGGGCATAAATTATCCACCCCCACAATACTCAGAGAATGTGAGCTGTGAATGTATAATGACTCCCTACAGCCAACATGAATGCATTACATGTGGATCCAAGAATTTGACTTGTGTGAAGGCTCTGTGCCATGCCACTTTATCCAACACTATTCCATATGATACACCAGTCTCTGGTCATTCAGTCACCATACTCACTTTTCACTCGGTAATGGCTGCCTTTGCTCTCAGTTAGCATGGACCAGCATTCAAGCAGTGATCGCTTAGCTTTTGGAAGCTTCCTTCTACATATTAAAGCTAGTTTGCAATAGTCTACAACTTGACATCTATTCCTATATTATTAAGAACTGTCAGAAGATGCTGCTCATAGTTTAAGAACATTCAGCGCCATCATCAAAGCTGCAGTATGTCATTCGCTTGAGTTGAGGAAAAGGATGCATGTCCTGAGCTCATGACCATGTGATGCAAGTATACTGAAAAAATGAAATATTTGTGGTTTAGAATGAGTGAAAGTACTGGAATAGGATCATACTCATAATGTTGCTAGATTTGTACCAATTTCTTTTCCAGGCAAAAGACTGAATATTTGTGCTCTAAAACCCAGAAAGTTTTTTCTTTCCTTGTATTATAGACTTCTGGAAATAATGCAGGGGACATCCATGTCATTGGCAGTTAAAATGTTTTTTATTTCATACTTAGTATAATAATGAATATATGTGATTGTTTTGTAATAAGAATTAGGTCTCAATTTTGTAGGCCCTGCATCATGTTATTTCACAACTCTAGATCTTTTCTCCTGTTATTATCATCTTGTGAATTACTATTGGTATTAATTGTAAATTCAAGAGTAAAATTTAGAATTTGATCACAAACAATTGTCCAAATGTGTGACGGTTAAAGGGGAAGCCCACTCTGGCTGAAATGAAAGTATGAGAGGACAGAACCAGATAGTGAAAGTCTGAGGAGAAGCTGATAATAAAGGATAAATTAAATATAACAAAGTTTTGATCAATAGAAAAAATGGCACCTCTGTGATTTAACTTTTAAAAATATCAAATTTCTCATAAGAATTTTACCTCTGCATTAGTTATATTTTTTACACTTGTTTTTTAATACAGCCCTCTGTGATCAAAGTAATCTATTCCTTCATCAACAGCCAAGAAAAGAAATGATTTTGAAAAATATATTTTCTTAAATTTTTACAACTGACATGAAATGGGTGTGGTGCTTACAAGGGAAATAACAGATTTGCCTGTATGTGTCTGTTCAATTACAACTTTAAAAATTCATAACTTTCTTATCCGTTAATGGATTTTTCTCAAATTTTCACTGATCTGTTCCTTCAATTTTTTCTTAAAACAGACTTTTTTTTTTCCATTAAAAGAATAGATAACATATGTACAAGGAGGGTTATGAGCATAATAAAAGGTAAAAAAAGAGAACAAAACAAAAAGGTAAGGTCACTGAAACAAAGCACATGTAGGCCCTATCACAGTACTATATCCTGACCCGCGGGAATCACCCCTAGGCCAAATTGCAACAGTGTATTAAGTGCATGTAACATGAATAATGCTTTTGCTGTATACTGGGTATAAAAATAGGATTATAAAATGAGTACTCAGGTCATGGCTTGCAGGAAAAATACAAATTGTAGCATCATATATCAAATACAAACTTTTGAAAATGTTGTCTCATCTTATCATTTTTGAGAGCTATCAGGTATTCTGATTTAGATTTAATCTTAAAAAATGACAAAGCAGACTGGAAGTTAGGTTTTTCCTTTCTAAATTTTACAGTGATAAATATAAAAACGTATGCATAAAAGAAAGAAGTTTATACATAAATAATTTTTTTGGTCTTTGTTACACTCAAAAAGTCTCTGAAAGGATGGGAGTTGTAATTTTCTGCAGAAAATCATTAGTGGCTATAGCCTTATGGAAATTTTTAAAATAAAAAGACCTTAATTGAGTTTTACTTGTGCACTTAAGATTATTCCTGTGGACCAACGACCATTCTTCATCATTTAAAATCTACACCAAAAATGTCATTCCACTTTCTGCTTCTATCCTTGGGTAATAATTGGTCCTTAGAAATTGAATAATAAAATTTAGAATATAAGGGTGGACTTCTCCTTTTGCATTCGGTGTGTTGACAAGGGCTCTCACAACAACATGCAAAACACCTTGCTTCATACGCATTCTGTCATGAAAATGACTTTGGTATAAACCAAATTTTTTTCTACCAAAGAAGGTGGGTGTGGGGTGCACAGTTCTCCTGTGATCTACTTTTTGTTATGTAGAGCAATAGTCTACTGCATGATTTATATGTTGAAACATAGGCACGATGCTACTTTTATCAGCCTTTATGCAAGCAGAAAATTTGATGTTGCGAATAGCTTTCAACCTACCTGTATGTTTGCATGATTTTTCAACATTCATCAGCACTTGTCTTCAGGTTTATTGATTTGGGCAGCACAGTCATTGGCCCGAATTCACAAAGGAGGTTTAAACCATGGCTAAGGTTTAAACCTTCGTAAGTGTACTAAAATAAGCGTAAATAAGCGCACATTGTCCATGCGCGCGCTCAAAGAAAATTTATGATTGGATCTGATTCCGTGCGCACGTACGCTTAAAAAACCCAGGAGGGGGTTTAAACCATGGTTTAAACCAAACCTCCTTTGTGAATTCGGGCCATTGAGTCTGATGATGAAGACTAGAGTGTCTGACCAGGTCAGCGCTCCAGACATCTCAAGGCTGACTGACCAGTTATCAACTGACCTCAGCCTAGGAGTGCCATACATAAGTGTACTATCTGTTGAGGCGCGAGGTACAGGGAGGGAGAAAAGGTCTGTTCACATTAAGACACTGTTCTATTGCAAACAGTCTTGACTAGTAATTCCTAAGGTCTTGATTATCTAAACCCAATATGCAATTCAATTTTGAGTCACAAATGTAGGCCTACAAGGCTACATGGAAGTATTTTACTAATTTTTCAACTGAATACTTAGCAACTTTACGTACTAAGCCATGGTAAATGCTAAGTAAAATACTGATGTAATCCAAGTATTGAATTGATTATAGGCCTAGAATTGTAGACCTAACTTTGAGATAGGCTGGCGTAGGTGCCCTGAGCTTATTTGCAATGACTGTGAAGCTGGTTTTTGCTTGTGGATTCTGTTCTTGTCAAAATTTAATCTGCACTTGCAAGTTGCAGACTCTGTTCTGATTCTTCCTGCAAGTTCTTCATCTAGTATTTAATTACTGGCTCTAATTGGAGCTATAATAACCTATAGATGCCATTAAAGCCTTCATCATGTTTATCAGCTTTTGAGAGGAAATGCTCTTTAAGTTGACGTTGTGATGGTCCACAATTTGAGGGGGCCTATGTGTCCCAGGCCCCTGTTAATGTCAAGCTGTAAGTATTGCACTGTGACACAGTGTGAACAGCACATGTCATTTGCCAAGATAATGATAGCAACCATGAGTGGTTGTGTAGGTGTGGTAAAAAGGTAGATGCAAATGAGGATGGTGCAAGAGATAGTGGAGGATATCCAGACGTGCCATTCTATAAATAGGAATGATGTATGACACCCAATGCTTATTCTGCTTTCCCTCATTTATTTTGTTTAGTCATGTTGAATGCTACATCAGCCATGCAAGGTTTCTCAAAACATGAAGTGTGCCCCTTTCTGTCAAATCTGCCAGTTACATTCTCCATATCAGTGATGCATAGAAATGGAAGATATTTTAAAGGCTTTGATGAAATTGTTACTTTGTTTTGGAGGTTTTTTTTCAGGAATACTGAACATTGCACACCTACATGTAGAAGGCCTATGGAGTTTTTACTACTTGTCGAATGTGACTTTTTAGTTTGCATTCTGGAGTAGTTCTGTGAATTGGTGAAATTTGTTTGCAGATCTATGCAGAAATCTTGCTTAGTTGACAGATTGACAGAAGAGAAACCATGAAAATTTGTGAATGAACGATAGAGTTGAACGATTATATTTTGTAATGTCTCATGATATGCAATCGTGGCATATTTTAATCACTAGTCGGGGGCAAATAAATTGAGCCAGCCGATTCGTCACTTTGTAGCCTTCAACTAGCAGACAAAACGGCAAGTAAAAGAAAAAAGATGATTGCAAGGTTTTTGTTTTATCTTGCTGCTTTGTATTATATCCATGATCCATATTCCCATATTCAAGCAAGGTTAAGCTACAATTATCTCGATCCAAGAGCCTCTGGGCATCTCTTGTGTCTCACCTGGATATCTCTCCTCCCTTATGGATATTAAAGGGTTAATCTCTTTGTTCCGAGTGTTACAAGCAAGGCTTCTACACCCATGTATCACCTGTGAGCTATTTTTGTACGTGCGTTTAGAATATTCACAATTTAACCTAAGGCCCATGCAGATATGAAATTTAGGTGGTAAACTGCTTTTACAAAATGGCTCTGCAGTCTGCAAACTAAGATGAGATAAGTGTAGTGCATTTCATAGTAATGTGTCTTATATACAGGCCTGTGAGACCTCCGCTTTTTTTATTACTCTCGCCGATTTCAATTTCTGCTTTTTCCCCGTGTGCTATTTCTGCTATTTTATCGGCAACCATTATTTAAATGGTTTTAAATGGCTGGAAACGTAGTCTAGCTAAACGGCTGCGAGCGCGAGTGGAGTCTAGCTCCAAATATGGAAAACAACATACATCGTATACATATATGTTTTGACTTCGCGCGCGATGTGAAGTTAATGCTGCTTGCTTGCATTCGTATACCACATGCACCAGAGAACAGTGGACCGTGCCGCCGCATGTGTCAGGTGGGCAGGGCCGCTGCGCTGGTGGCATGGGCGGCCATTCAATCTGCATTACGTCAGATAAGAAGTGGAAGACAAGTAAATAGATCAGTAAACTAGTTTCAGTTTTTTTCCGCTCTTTTTTTTAAACCCCACTCACAGGCTTGTATGTACCAGGGAGTATGTTAGGGGCTTTGATTGCTGCTATGTATTTTTTACCCCCACAGCACTGCCTCTTGTTACTCATTCATATATTACGTTATGCCCCTCTTTCTTTTTCTTTTAGGTGGTATTTGAGTGATATACATCTGGTGCTGATGTTGTGGGACTGTAAAGAGGATAGATTTACAATTTTTGTTTGTGTGGAAAGTGTATTTTCTTTGAAAAGTCAAGTATTGTAATCAATACCTGAAACAGCAAGTTACACCAAATTTTATTTTAAGGTATTCTCTCTATCAGAACCTCCCGTGCTTTCTATGACATTTTGAAGTATACCAGAATAATAAGATCAAATGCTAATTATACAAGATTGATGTGTCAAAATTCCCAGGTCATAAGACAATAAAGCAAATGAACTAGCTTTCTGCAGTGAGCTGATATACCCTGCAAGGATGTCAGAGGTAGTTGTGGTTGAGAGCAAGGCTGGGTTTATCCTACATCAATCATTCATGAATATTCATAACTGACCACCTGACCACTCACGTTCTTGTGCACGCCTTGGCTTCGCGCCTTACCGCCACCGTCTATCCAAAATGGCGGGTGCGCAAGCATGGTTCTTTTTAAGCATTGTGCGAATGGTCAAACAAGACTGACCAGGCCATGGCGAAATGTCCACTCTGCCTATTCTGGCCAGACAAGACAAGGCTACCCAGGGTCAGACAGGCTCAACCCAGACATGATGTGTATGGTGCATGAATGTGCATGCACTTATGTACTGATTGTGTGTGCATGTGTGTGTGAGAAATGCATTGTTATGTAACATTGATGCCACATAATACATTTCATGTTCCCTTTGAGCCCTCCTTCTGCACACATTGCACAGCAAAGCACATTCAGATTCAGAAAGATAGGTAGGGCTATGCAAGCGAGGACGGACGTGACTTCAGATATCACTACCTAACGGTCATTTTCTTCGCGCCATTCACAACTGAGCAGTTATGCAGTGCTGTGCACCGCTACAGTCAGTAGGATATTGGACAAATTTGGTACCTCAGTTAACAGTGCATATATGGGAGGATATGGCTGAAAATGAGGGAATTTGTTTGCAAAAAAAGTTGAGGAAATGAGTCGCCTGTACATGAATTTTGACCACCTCTGTATGTAAGAATGCTTAGATCTGTGATTTACACCATGGCATTTGTTGTTCGGCATCTTATTGGCTATGACATGGGGAACTTAAGGAAGATTTAGACCTCCTCTGGTGTCTCAGTGCATCTTGAAGTGATAGCAGGTAAATCAAGCTTGAAATTTTGTTTGAAAATTACCCATTTTGGGATATCCAAATGCACTGGAAAACTTCACTTTAACATTACAGGCATTTAATTAATTTGAAATAACTACGATATTTCTAATCATCTGATATGCTTTCAGAATAGTTTGTAGGTGTGTCATGTTCTTGTAATTTGTATGAAAGCTTGTAATAAAGATTAATTTTATACTGTATGAATGAGTATACGTAAATCATGTTTTTGAATGAGAGGTAAGCCTTTTTTTTTCTTTCTTCTTCTTTTTATCCATCTGTTTCTTAACCAATTATTGCAGATTACAACTTTCTATGATACCTGTCCTAATTATCATTTGTCACTTTTTACATTTTTAAAAAGACCAGAACCTTGTATAACAGACACTGAATTTCATGAAATGAAAAGAATATTGGCTTTGATTTGACATGCTTTCCAAGAACATTCATAGCTCTGTTTTCAAAATGAAATGGATTCCATGTGATTCTTAATCACAGAGGGGAAGCAAAAAGAAAATCAAATGTTTCAGATTTCAACATGCAGATGATAATTTTTCTTTTGAACACTGCTCTTGTTACACCACACCCTGTCTAAAGATGAACATCTCAAAAATGTAAAGTCTTATTATAGCAAGGTCTCTCTGCATGAGATGAAGTCAATGGGGAAGATAGAACTAGATCATCGTACCCTTGCAGATGTCATTGACTACACTGATGGAGATAAAATGATTGATCATCATCCTTACTTTCAATGTTAAAAGATTTCTTGTTTGATTTGGTTTATTTTGAGTCCTCTCATTCATTCTCTTGTTGTTTTTTTCTAGTTAGCAGAGAAAAAAAGGGTGTGGCACTTGAATAGAATGAGTGTTGATCAAGATAGTTTCTAGCTTTTAGCTTTAGACCAGTTTCATTTTTTTTTAAAATTAAAAGGGACCAATTACCTCCTCTCCACTCCCCCAAAATGATGATTTATGTACTGGTAGTGGTAGAAGACATACAATCTCCCCTCCCCCCCCCCCAAGAAAAAAAAATGAGAGTAAAGAGAACTGGTAATTTGTCCCTCTTAGCCACTTGAATTATCTTCCTAAAGAATGTCAATTTGTTGGGGAGGAAAAAAAATATCTTGTTCTTTAATCTTTATCTCTTCTCTCTTCATCCCTCTGTAACTCCCAGTCTCTTCCTCTTTCTCCCCCTTCCCATGCCCCCCCCCCCCCTCTCCTCCCCATCTTCCATCTCCCTTATTCTTTCTCTCATGGCCCTTTCCATAAGGTCTTTCAGATACATTAGCATTTTGATAACTCACATTCCCCCTTTTTATAATCGGGGGAAAAGGGACTTTGGTATGGTATATTTTAGAGATATGCTTCGTTAAAGTTAAAAGCCCCTTCCCTTCAAACCCTTCTCACAAGATCCTAGAACAATTGATGGAACAAGAGATTGAATAACATAAGATCATTTTGCACTTTCTTTTATGGCAGTAATAGTAATAATGAAACATTTTATCCAGACTCGATCACTTGTAGCTCAATTCAATTTAACAAACTTTGAGATTTTCTCCCATTTGAGTTTATTATTTTTAGTACCTTCACCACTTTCACAAATTCACAACTGGTTTAACCTAGAATTAGGCTATAATTAGGTTAATTTGACACCTACAATATATATCTTCTGTCTGTATGGTCATGGTCTGTGTTCTAATTTTTCAGAACAGTTGTTTTATTTCTTGCTTGTGACTCACTGGGAAAATCCAGGTTAGAGTTGATGAATAATTGATCGAGGAGAGCATTTTGTGTCCTATTTATATTCTTCCCCCACTGTCTGTTTCCTCATGCCTGTTCTCTAAGCAAACAAGCCACTAAACCCAGTTAAAATGAGTTCTTGTCTCTCAACAGGTAGAGAGAGGTTGTTAGCAACCTGTAGGCCCCCCCCCCCTCTTTCTCTCCCATTGTGTCTGATGTGGAAAAGCCTCCTCATTTTCAAACGACATGAATGTGCAGGCAGGGATGTCTCCCCAGACCGTATTATTGACTGTGTCTGGGTCTTGAAGGACATAGAGGTTTTATCCTCATTTGCATGATAATGGATAATACATAATCTGGTGGGCTGTATAATTGGTTGGTACTCCAGGCGACAACACCTTATAGAGGGGGTTAGTGTTGCTCGGTTGTCCATAAACAGATGTACATTACACAAGGAAGGTGGTTTTTGGATGTTGGGTATAAATTATTATTAAAATTTTGATGGAAAGTTTGGAAAGGTTTTGCATCATTTGCAACCAAATTGCACTTGTTGATGTTTGTGATGTGAACATCTGAAATTGAAAATTACTGTAGATTACATGTAGTTTTAAAGCTTTGCCACTTTCTTGTCTTTTTTAGTTGGTGTCATCTATTCTTATTTCATCCTAGATTTGAAAACTTATATTTTTGAAGTTAAAGGCATTGATTAACTTTGCCCAGGATTGAAAAAAAAAATCACTGTTCCAGCTAATGTTGTAATCATAATTGCAAACCTTTAGCTCAGACAGGAATCGCCTGAGTTTTATAAGCTGATCGGTCGTTTATATATCAAGATATTTACGATTGAACATTGATGTCGGGATAGAGTACCACCGAACCCTAAAGAACTCTTACGGTTGGCATACCTAGCTCTATCACAGAATACCGTACGGGCTGGAAACCCGCTCTGACAGCGCCAAGCGCTGGTGCTTGGTTTTTTGTGACTGCAGCGCAGCGAAGAAGCCGAGCGACTTGCGCTAGCGATTGATCGCGATTTTCTCTTTTTTCGGATAGTAAACGGGTTCCATTTTCTCTCATACTTTCACATATCCTTAATTATATATGTAGTTAGAGGACTGCACACAATTCACTGGCATTTGAGCTGATTTTACAATTTTTCACAAAGTTAATCAATCACTTTAAGAATAGCAAAGGATTTTCCATTCTAGAAAGTATAGAAATGGTGTAAGTCTAGGCCCCTGTATATTTCTTGATTCTTGTGGAAGACTTTTGAATCTTAACTTTAATAGCTTAACAATGAAAGAGGAAATAACACTATGAAATAATCATTTAAACATGGTTTATATGATTATGAGATTGCCAAACAAGGTTAAAAAGAAATAAATACAGCTTTGGTGCAGCTTTAGTATTCATCCATCCATGAATCACTCATTATTTGGGATTTTATTTTTGCTTCTTGTCTACATGTGTTGTCAAATCATTACGCATAAAGGCAAACGAGGCAGTAATTTTAAGGATAATTCTGTCCTTTCCATCTCTGTTATCTGTTTATTGTCTTTATAATTTATAGTTTTTACTCTTTATATATCATCTGCCTAGAACTTAAATGTTACTACACAAATTCTCATGTACTTTTGTTTGCCCATTTCTTTGGAAGTTGCATTTCTTGAAATTCACCCTCGGTGACGTTTCCTACATCTCTGTATCGATCATGATTTCCTCACCCCTTTGATATGCTACAGAACAATGATCTATTAGACAATGGAAATGAATAGGCCTTTATGTGCTTGACCAGTCTGACTTCAATGGATGCTCCACTAACCTCTTCTACCCAATTCACACCCAATGGACTGTCCAAAGACAAAACTCATTTACATATAACTGATGGGATGTGTTTGCTCTAGGAGGTTCTTTAAGCTATCTGGTCAGTCAAGCTGGACCTGGTATGCATATAACTGTAACCTCTCATCTGAAGCTTTGTGAATTGAAGGAAGTGACTGGCATTTTTGTGAAGTGTGTCTAGCTAGTATCAAGACCTGACTTGTGTCTAAAAATGGAATTGAAACTGAAATATATCATAGAAAGATTGGATTAAAATAGCCATGCTGTACATACTGACATCTGTATAAATTTTAAAGGCCCATTACTTATTGAATAACATTACAAATATAGGTTAATGTGAAAAAGAATTATTCTTTTTTGTGCAGTGCTATTTCAATATTTTGAAAATATTTTGAAAATATTTTCCCTGGATATGGGTTTGATTTTTTTATTTCTTTAATCAAAAGAGATCTAATTAATTTTCTGTTGAAAGTGTAGGATTTCTTCTCATACAGGTGTTTGCTGGTTTTTTTCTTTTTAGAGCTATTTTTAAATAAAAGCTTCCCAGAGCTGTATTACCCTCTGCTCCTGTGTTTTTCCCCCTAACAGGTGCATTGTTCATTTGGCCTTTGGATTGTAACGCCATATCTCCAAGTTCTTTCAAATATATTGACTTTTTGATTGAAAATATTAAAACTGATAATGGGGTCAAGAGGGTTCTGAACTAAGACTAGCATACTTGTATTTGACCCGATGAGGACAAGTGTGTTTGGGCTGAGGGATAATTTGATTCCTTCTGCTCCAGTAGAGATGACCCTAGCCACCATGTGGGAACCCCCCTAAGCCATGTCAACTACTTGATATGGACAGAGAGGGTGAGATAAAGGCCTATGTTTATATGGAGGGAGGTCGAGTACTACATGTCTAAGTTTACAGTTTAGTTGGAGAAAAGGTCAGGTCCGTCGTTCATGTAAATTTGCATATCAGTTTTTTTAAGTATTGGCCTACATTTAGGAACATAATTTAGCCCAATATATCTTTTCATTGTCTGTCCTACAAATACAAACACATTTGTTCTGTTGTGAACAATATTTAATTTTCTTGCATTTGAAATTGACCTTTAACATACTCTTCTAGATATCATTAGATTTGTTTAAATGTGAGCCTATTGATTCCTTTCTAATTTTAATTCTTTTGAAAATTACTTTGGTTTAAGATAGGATATGCCATGAAGTTAGTTTTTGCACTTGTGATAAAACAATCTCCCTCTTTGAAGATGTACAGGCAGTAAAGGCCTTTAATTGATTAAATGTATCATAAAACAGTCCTATCAAAGCGATAACATTTCTTTTGACAGATTTTTCAAGTTCAATGCCTTTTGATTCTGAGTCATTTGTTTTCAACCTTCGAATTCATATTAAAAGGATCACCCAATAGCATGGCGTGGCAAGAGTGAACAAAGGGAAATGTGGCTACCCTACTTCACAGTATTTCATAGGGTCAAAAGCAGTGCCACCAGGAGCTGTTTATAATATCCTTAGCTTGCTCCAGCACTCTGCTTGTTCAGTAGGTCAATGACAGGCATTTCTCAGAAATCGGAGCTCAAAATCTAAAGAAGTTCTTTTCTCCGCAGACCCGCTTATGGCATTTACTGCAACCACATCATGATGTCATCAGCCTCATGCTGTATGCTTTTATGCAGAACAAGTGTTGATTCATGAGTGAGCTTGCTTGCATACAGTCATTAATGGGACAGAATTTTGTGGGGTAAAGATGAAGATTTAAACTGTTTTAATGATTGTTTAATGATTGTGATACAATTCATGATTTGACACCCTATATAATAATAGTGGGTTCTTGTATAGCGCACATGTTTGTGACACTCCTGATGCTCCACAATTATTACCCTGGCTTTAGCATGGCTGCTCTTATGGCACTCTAGCATTTCAAGGAATTATTTCCTGATATGTACCCATTTACCTCACCTGGGTTGAGTATGGCAAATGTAGATTAATGTTTTGCCAAAAGACAATAGTGCTGCGCCAGGGATTCGAACCCCGTACCTTAAAATTCATTGTCCGGGACTTATCAACTTGACCACAACACCTCTATGATCATGGATTTATTGTCTGTTTGGAACCAGAAGAGCATGAATTCTGTGTAAAACCATAAGAGTTAATATCCTTCCGACATGGAAGATGTAGATTTGTGTGTCCATGAAAGTAACAGATATGTCATTCATAATGTGTAACCTTATCCTAACTGATGTAATTAAAGTTAATACTAGCGGCGCCCGTGGAAAATCCACGGGATTCGAGCGCAAAAAAATGTAGTGAAAAATTAGTTTCAAATTTTGGTTTATTAAACTTATATTGAATTCAGCCACCCGCCCCCGCTATCTACGCCCATGCCTTCAGCATATGAATATACTCGATTAATTCTTCAACGGATATATGTAGAATCTTCTCATACGGTAAGATGAATTTATCATCAAATTTTAACTGCAGTAATAATAATTTTTTTAAAAGATGATAAGTAAACTGTTTCCAATCTTGAAATAAGCAGCTCTGTAAGGCATTTACTGCCGGACTCCTCCCCTGGAGTTCATCCAGCCAACCCTTACAACAGCTCAGCCTCAGAGTGCTGGCGTTGCCGTGACAGAGTACCGGCTTTATATTGTAGAGAAGAATGGCATCAGTTTTTAACTAATTACGGAGAAAATAGGGACAAACAAAGTCCACAAATACTATACTGCAACTTTTTTGTTCTCAAGAATGTCACTCATGTCCAAAGTCAACCTTGGACATCTCCAAATAAGCTGCTCAGTTAGTCATTTACCCCTGGTCTCTCCGTGATCTCCTCCCCCGGAGTTCATATCACGCAGCCAAGGCTGCAGCGCTGATACTGCTCAGCTCACAGTGCAGCGCCGCCGTGATGGAGTCTAAAAAGAGAAGAATTCCATCAGTTGTTGACTAAATACAGAGAAAATAGGTCAAAGGAAGTCCGTAAATACAGTTTCTAACAGTTTTTTAGTTCTAAATGATATCACTCACGTCCAAAATCAACCTTAGAATGTACGTAGTACAGTGTCTTTGTAAGCTCGATCGGGAAACCATAGTCAACTATGTGTGTACAGTACATACAAATTGCATGCATGCGATATGCATCGTCGATCACGTCGCATTGCATCGCAGTGCGTGGGTGCTGCTCCTATGGTGTACTGATCACAAAGTGTACGATCAAAAAATTGAATACATACCTACACATACCACCGAGCTCTATGGAGCCTGTGACACTATGGGACATACCCATGCCATAATTATTTTCTTACGGGGGTTCCCCCCGGTAAGAGTAAGATTAGCAAGATGGCTAACGCGAGTCGTCTAACACGGGTCGCACAATGCAAGTTGATACTCATCGTGAACAACATTGTTCGTCACCTGCCATGCCGTGCCTGTGATGGGCCATATAAGGGAGGGTGCACGACTGACGACACCGCCGTCGTGCAAGGGATCCATGCGGAAAGCAGCCGTTCCTTCGGCCTGCCCGTCCCCCCAAATCTCCCCAAATCACGTTTAGGGACGTCGACGGCGACGACGGGGTCGGCGTGGCATGCGGAATACGGGAGACACGGGCCGTGGAATTATGCCACCGATCCCGCGTAACGGCGAGGGTGGACACGGCAGAGGAAAAATATTTTTGCGACCACAAAAAACAGTTTTGAGTATTAATATATAGATCCTGTGTGTGATGTGTCTCAAAATTGTCAAGCATATCATGTCTGTATTATGTGACTGGAGATGACCTTTTACCATGATAGGGCATTAATGCTTTCCTTACACATTAAAGGCAGATTAAATTCTATTACCTATTGAGAAGATTAATGACCAGCATCACTTGGTAGGAGATATTTCATGAATCTGACATGTTAGTGGCAGAGCTCCACTCTAACATTTTTTCTTGGGCTCCAAAATAACAATTTTGGGGTCTGTCTGCAACGGACCCCTGTCCACATTCAGAAAGTTTGGGGATGTGGAATGAAATTTCAAGGGGTCCATGTGAACTGGACCCTGTTACTGTCAAGCCCCTTCTAAAAGGAAAAGGATGAATGAATGATAGAAGAAATAAGTTAGTGTTAGACGTAGAATGGGCAAAAATATGAGGAGTTGTATGATCAATGTAGTCTAAGCCATGGTCTAAAAGGTCATTACACCAAACCACATTTACATGTTCTTTAAAGGCAGACATATACACATTTCTTTGTCTGATTTGGTAGGGAGGGGGCGGGGGGCTGAAATGCAGGTTAATTCAAAGTTAAGTTCATTTATTTCCTTGTCTGTGTCACTGCATGCTACACTTGAAATTCTCTACGGAATTGTGGCTCAGACTTGGCTTAGAATAAAAGTGATTTGTTTCCATATAGGGAGAACAAATCCAAACAAGAACCTTTACCAAGGGGTGAAAAGTTTAGAGAGATTTACACAACCTCTATTTGGCTGCTTTCAATTTGTTTATCAGGCTTAAAACTGAGGTTGGTTTACTCCATGGGGCTGCGGTTTAGACAATCATTCCAAGAAAAGATTTACAATTAAAATTCTTAAATCTCTCCTGTGAACCATACCACAAATGCCATGATATGTCTTGACATGTAAACTTGGCAAAAGAGAAACTTATAAGAGGCAAAGAATAACATTTTCTTTAACTTTCTATGTCTGAAAAACTGTCTAGCTACTAGGCATGGTCTGCATATTATGCCTATAGATCATTTTTATGATGAGTTTGTTTCTTTTTAAAGATTTATCATTTAACTCACAAATTTGGCATTTACATGTATATAATACTTTATGAAATAACAAAATTGGGAATGCCTCCATACGTGTTTCTCAGTTGTTAAATCCTACTAAAAGGCACACAGAAATATGCGCTGTTAGGACGAGAGCAAGATCTCGTATATGAGAGTTCAGATCCTAATAAGGTGCATTTATACTCCCATTTTCAGGCCAGAATGAGCCTTTTGTTACATGTTAAGTTCAAAACACGGTTGCATCCACCGTCATTTTCGTACAATTGCCTATAGATGTAAAACTCACATAAAGGTGCGCTTTGAATCAGCGTTTCTCCAAAAACAGTTTCTAGGGAAGCATAAATCCACAATCATTTGTAAACGCGTTTATATGACACCATATAAACTAGTAGCATGCACAGTGAGGTTTTCGAAACCAGCTATAGAGCCTGAATTCTCCTGGAGAAAAGAAGTATAAACAGTACCCTGTGAAACTGCGTGTTAGATGAGCATTTTAGATGAGCGTTTCAAAATTCTCACTCGGCCTCAATAGAGAAATGTGTGTATCGTATTATAGGCACTTTTGTGAGTAGTCTTGTCATTTTAGCTTTCAGAGAAAGAATACTTTCGTATGGTAGTATCATGACAGAAAAATTTCTTGTTATATATTTTTGGTCTTTGCACAATTGTATTTTCTATTGAAGATTGATCATTTTGGAACTTTTAAGGGAACATTACTTCAAAGATGAATTCGGCCTGGCTTTATTTATCATCTAAAATCATTGTTGCCTGGTGAAAGGTTTCCTTATCAGCCAGGAGGCCTTTTAGACTAAACAATATGGATTGTAATCAAAATACGTACTGCATCCTAAGTTTTTTGTAGTAGTATGAGGATACTAGGGAGTAGATCTCCCTAATGATACCCGTCATTGCTGTAATCTACACAATCATCTTTTATAATTAACATTTGTGTTGTGTGCACGGAGGGGCATGGCAAACTAGCAAGTGATGAACAGTGAGAAATGGGGAGATCAGATCATAGGGAGTCCTCTGTTCTGGTAAATATAGTATCCTTGCATGCGGCAAGTCAATCGAATGACTCGAGTTTCTAGGTCAGCCCTAGGGAAAATGAGAAGCAGAATTTCTACAATATGACCATAAGTAGTCACGCTGGTGACCATATGTATACATGTACAAGTTTGTCATATAAGAGAGAGAGAGAGAGAGAGAGAGAGAGAGAGAGAGAGAGAGAGAGAGAGATGGCATGTGTCACATTCACATTTCTTTGAATATATTGAGTTTTGTCCAGAGATATAAGAAAAGTCAATCATTGACCCCTGCCCCTTTTAATGAAAGAAGAGTACATAATTGGAGACAATAAAAAGATTTAAAGTGCATTTTATCTCTCACAAGCTCTTGGTTCAGAGAAAAACCAAAACCCTTTTGGGAGATTAAAATCATGAAGCAGGAACTGAGAGGACGATCCTTTGTTTGTCCACTGGCCAGGTAGGGTCAACTAGAGTTCCAGATGTATTGTCTATCAAAGCTCAGACCATTTGTATTAAGTATGACATCATCCTCTATCTGATGTTCTGGGTGTGTAACATGCATTTAGTCTTGGATTTCAGACTCAAAAGCATGTTCATCTTCATTCATGTAAGTTATTTGGGGAAGAGTAAGAGTTATCCATACCAGTTATTGTATTTGGAACAATCACTTTGTTGAAATACTACTTGTCTGAACATATTGATAGCTGTACAATGAAAATAAAAGAATATATAATTCTGATGCTTTCAAATATTGCATTATAGGCCTACTGTAAAATGAGAACATTTTGCATCATTAATTTTTCTTAATGATTGATAATGGCCATTATCGCTGGAAGAAACTTTAGGCAATTTAAACTTGAAATTTTGTAATTAACACTATGCAGCATGAAACTTGGCGAAGTAGTACAACATGCAAATTTGCAAAAGTCTCTTAGTTTAATGGTAAGTACATGTATGTCTTCAATTCATATCTAGGGTTTGCAATCTTAGTATTGCATGTCCCTTCTTTGAATTCCTTTGCCCCCTTCTTTTTGTGTGTATTTTTACACTCTATTGGGTGTATTTTTATCATGTGAACTGTTATATTGTCTAAAATTGATTTGTAGACATCAGGAGATTAAAAGTAAGAATGCAGACAATTAAAAACAAAGTCTGTCTGGGAAGCCTAGGTGAGTGAGCAGAAATATTTGTCATGTTTGTGTGTCTGAAAAAGGGCTTTGAAGACCACTCAAGAGAATGAGATAAAAAGAATTTCATTCAGGGAAACAATCTTCAAAAGACCAGGAAGGGTTGCTCAAAGAGAGACAGCTCCATTGAGCAGACTTGCTCTAACAGCCAGCCAAGATATCTTCAGAAAATGTTGGTCCTGTATTGATGAAGAAATGAACAGCTTGCATGCAGACTCATTGAGCCCTGAAAAGTTGTTGATTTGTTCCCGAGACCCTCTTTCTCGTGCAGGCCTCTGTTGAAGAGTATCAAATTGAATGAGTGGGCACACACTTTTCAGAACGAGCTCTATGACGTCAAGTGTTGGTTTCATGAAGCCACGAAGCCATGTTGCAGATAGTCCGGTTCTTTTAGTACTGCCTGGTACTGTACTGAATGTGGAAGTATAGGTGGTGCATGTATTACCTGTGCAGTGGCTTATCCAGTGGATTTATTTAGCATTGTGTGGCAGGCTAAACCACTATGGAGATACACTTGGCATTATTTGGTCAAGATATTGAGTAAGCAGTAAGTATTTCTATTCCTCTCCTCACAATATTGTTACAATGTGGTTAACTTAAATGTATGTGAGAAATTGATATGTGTACCAAGGAGTGTTAGCTCCTTGTGTGTACGAAGTACTACTGCATGTACATGTATGATCTTCAAGCATTTTTTGTTTTCATTCCGCAACTACATACATGTAAATGGTACTAACTATTTAATAGAAAAGACAACTGAAATCAATACCACATGCACCTGCGTGCAGTTGAGGAAGCCTTTTTGAAATATGTTGGCTGCATTATATTGCCATAATATATGTCAGGGGTGAAAAGGCCAGTATTTTCCGCCAATGATGATAAATCAACATATTATAGTAAGCCACCTGCCTGACAGTTTTCCAGCTATTCTTATTCCTTGGAGGATCAATAACCTCTTAAAATTTAAATTCTTTTCATATTTTCTCCTTTCTTTTTGTCCCTATTTCTCTCTTTGCTAGCTGAGTCACAATTTTTCAATTTTCATGTGTGCATTTTTTGTGATAAATTTTTTTAATTTTATTGCAATGAAGGATGTCTCTTTACTTTTTAGAATGAACACATTATCTGCAGATTTTGGATTACTTATTAATTTTCTTTGCTTCTTTTTTTGGGGGGAGGGGGTGGTTGGGGTGTAAATGAAAGCAATATCTTGTTTTGGAGAAAAAACTGCAGAACATTTGTGTGAAATGGAAATTTCAGTCACCAGTACTCTCAACAGATGAACTTTGTATGAACATATAGAATTTGGTTGTAAATTGAAGGTGAGCAACCAAAGTGACTACCTATTGAACTTATTGTTCATGTATTTTGTGACCACTTTTATAAGAAACTAGCTATTTCACATGAAATGTTCTTGCCTCTTGGGCAATGATAATTTGGCTCGGGGAATCCTCCTGTGCTTCCAATTCAAATTGAATCATCTTCAGAACTTGATTTTCTTTTATGGTCGGAAACCCCTGCCAATTCTTAGAAAGAGAATGTCGATTTCATGCAGCTGATTTCCTGTGGGATTGAAAAATTCATTGTCAAACAGGATCTTTTTTCAGCGTGTTTCCTCATAGATCTGGTTGTTCATTCTGCTAACATCCCTGACTACTAGCATTCAGCATGCGTATGGTTTGTATTCTCAGTGCAGCTTTCACATGGACCTGCTACAGCACTGTACATGCATAGCAGTGCAGTGCTAGCGTGATGCATGTACAGCGAGCCTGAAAGAGAAAAGGGCATATGGAAAGGTTATCCGCCCTCGTAACTACCGTAGGCATTGTGAGATAGTTGAAGCAACGGGAGGAGAGGTTTGTCAGGCTTCATGCGCCATTGGATTTCATATTTTCAGTTAAAGTGATGGGTACATCACACCCTTGGCCTTCGCATTCACCCCTAGTACCCCCTCTATCCCTATGAATGGCGTGACCGTTGAGGATAGTGCAGGCCAACGCTGACCAAAGGTTTTTTGGCAGAGGCCCAACTCTCTCCGCTCCACGCCATTAGGAGGCACAAGAGGGTTGACGGATTGACATTGCGGGCGGCCGTTCAGTGGACTAAACCCCAACCTTCGTGTAAATTGAACTTGACTTTTAACATTTCTGGAAAGGTTTGATACTGGGATTGGTTTGCCCTTGCTCATTCTGGTAGATGTTTCATTGGTATGTATGGAAATAATTGCATTTGCATAAGATTTATATTCATGTAAGCATGCTTTGTGTCATTGCCATGATGGGGTCAGTGTCACCTACATGGTGCTTGTGGTTCGTGAAAGGCATAGTGCGTCATACATTTGCATTGCATTTGCAACAACTCTTCACTGCTCTGAATATGCTGTTCCGGCTGGTTATGCTGTTCTGGTCATGCCATTGCTTACGTACATGTACATATGAGTATAGGTTTTCTCCTGATCAATTTATATTCATTACAAATTCTAATTAAATTCTGTCACTTGTAAACATTGACAAGAGCAAAACAAAAAGGGGCTAGATGAAATTTTTTGAGGTAGGAAAGAATTGTGAACATTTGTGACATCTTTCTGTTCATGTAAATTTTACATATTTGCCTCTCCACATGCATGCATGCATGACCACATTTACACACAGTTCATAGTTACAGGACAGGGTATAGAGTGATCCACAAACGTAAAGGCAAGTCTTGTGCAGTAGACAATATTTGTGATGTTGTTAATCTCCCTTATGAATTTTTCTAGCCTTTCCTTTTTTCTATTTTTCTTTTCTGTTGCTCCTTCTCTCACACTTCTCCTGTTCAATTCTTCTTTATACTTTAATTTCTTCCCTCTTCCCCCCCCCCCTTTTTTTTTTCTCTATCTTTCTTCATCATTTTCCCTTGTTTTTCTTTTGTTTTCTATCAGTTATGCCTGATGTCTTATCTTTCCTCCCTTATTTTGTCCCTTATTTTGTCCTTTGTCTCTATTTATTGCGATAAAGGTACAATTTAAAATCTTTCTTTCCTTGCTCCAGAGACAATACATTGGCTATGTTTAATGTCACTCTAATTTCATTTCTTCTCATTTTGTTGTATCATTTGCTATATCTCTTCTCTCTCTCTCTCTCTCTCTTCTCTCTTTCTCTCTCTCTCTCTCTTTCTCTGTATCTCCCTTTTTCTCTTTTTTCCCAGACTCTTTTCATGCTCACATTTCTATCCCCATTTCATCTGTTTCTTGGTTCTTATCTCTCCTTACATTGACCTTTGTGAAAAATAGTTTGGACATTGCATTGATGTTTGTTCACATGCATATCGTATGATTTTGTCCGAGATAAAGCAGTTAGACTGTAGAAGAAATATGAATGGGTTTCCTGTTTGTTCAGTTCTGCAAACAAAAAACAATAATCACCTCTGCATACATGGGTGATTAGTACCATTCAGTTCTGAGAGGTCCTTTCTCTAGATCTTTGGACTCCAGTTTTTTATTAGCATCAGCAGTTCCATTATATTTTTACTCATTTCTTAAATTATTTGAAATTCTTGTGAAGTTTTCAAGTGATACTGATACATGTAGTAAGATTAATCTATACTTGTAACTACGAGTTATCAAGGTTATTTTCTCCTCTGTAGCTAAGGCATTACCATCAAAAGACATACATTGTCATGAAAATATCCAGAAATTATACCCCCAAATAACATGACATTAGTACACAGGAAATTATACGTCTTGGCAACACAGCAAATATTTGGTCAGTAACTGTTATTTCAGATATGGCAATTTAATGGTTTGCCACAAAACCTCCCCGAAATTGTGTTACATACAGGACATACAGACAGACTTTCATGCACAGTCTAAATGTGTAGCTTCATTCACGATCACTATGTAGTCTAAAATTTGTGACTATTTGCATACAGTGGTATTGTAAAGTTATCTACATTATGATGTGACATGTAGGCTCAACACTATTAAAAAAGTGTAGATAAGTTTCCTTTGTGTTGGTCACTCCTTTGTCCACATGACGAGGAGGCTCGAGATCTAGAATTTCGTTAAATTGTGATTGATGGCCATACCAGCAGGAAATACGGACCTTCCAATGGCTCAGATTAGGGATCAGAAGTTCCCCTTGAATAACTTGATTTCAGTTATTTGATATTTTGAAAGATGCCTATTTTGAGTTTATGGGTGTGTTCTAGTGGAGCAGAAATGCCAACTCATTGGAGTAAAACGACTGTGTTTGTCAATCATGCGGTTATTGAACAATTTTACTGCAGTTGCCTGTGAGTATATTTAGAGAATATGACGTTTGGTAGTAGTATGGAGTCGGCCTAAGTTTACTTATCAGCTAGTAGAAGGAAATACAATCAATTCTTTCAATTAGTTTGTAAGGTTCTTCTTCATTAGTGAATGAAATCAAAGGCATTCATAACTTGCAACATTTTTTTCTCTGATGTAAAATTTGAAATAGTAATACTGTTGGTACTTGCCTGCTTTTATGAAATCAAATCCATTAGAAAATTCTAACTCAACTGAAAAAAAGAAAAATTTGTGTTGGAACAGCTTCAAGTCTTACCCCCTAATCTATGCAACATCAGTATCAGGTCTTATTTATGAACTTGGAATGAGTTTAATGACTCTTTGCCTTCATGTTATTCAAATCATGCTTAGTATTCAGTTGAAAACCCCAAGCTCTAAGCATATGGGAAAATGTCAAAGAGATAAAATGTCATTATTCTCTGATCTCTCAAACTTATCTACATGGATGCATACTGCATACGTGCGTCATTATCTCGATACCCTCCTTTTGAGTTAAATCGAGGATTCGTGAAATTTCTCTTCATGCCTATTAAAATGTCTTTGCTCTAAATATCGAGTGTGTATTATGTTGGAGGGCCAGGTGTCAGGGAAGTTCAGAAAGTCAATGCCCTTGAATAGAAACATGATGTCAACGATCCTCACTGAATGTTGCTCTTCGTTGGCAAGCGATTCTATTGTCCCATTGTGCTCATGTCTCGCCTACCTATGCATGCACTAGAGTTCAACAGCGCTGGTTTCACTTACGTTCAGGCATGTACAATGTCAACGGCCTGTAGGCTCCATTTCGCCATCGTACGTCTCTCGGCCATGTTTTTTGTCTAAGATCTGGGTTAATAAGGGTTGGAAACCGTTTGGATGCTGCTCCCGGAACCATTCATTTCTTCCGCCAACTTTCATCGCATAATCGACAGGAAATTGGGATTGGAAGATCCGGCAGTTTGACATAAGTGGGGGGCATGAGTGCTCAAGAGGACATTCATTTTGTATTTCTGCAAGCTGGAAATAAGTGGATTTAAGGGTAAAGTAAAGACTTGTCCACAGATATAAAGACCTTTAGAGCCACAAGAAAAATATCACTGAAGGGGAGGAGACATGCTGGGACAGTGATAATTTTCAAAATGCCTAAAGCTCAAAGACAGTTAAAATGAATGTTTTTTTTTAAACATTGGCAATTACAATTTACTTGAAACACAGCAACAAAAGTACACTGAAGACAAATTTATGACTTCTGTTTTCTGAATGATATATTATGTTCAGGGCCCTGTCTTATAAGGAGTTGTGATTGCAAGATTGCAAGTTGAAATTAATCGCAACTGTGCACTTAAGAGATAGGAGTTGCAATTAATTTCAAGTTGCTATTGATTCAAATCGATCGCAATTCTTTACAAGACGAGACCCTGGATGGTCTAATTTTGTGGCACATCTATTTCATAAAATTTTCTAAAATTCATATTGAATACTCTATTAGGTAAAAATCTGAAAACTCAACTTTCCAAAAAAAAAGAAAAGAAGAAAAGTGAAAGAATTATTGTATCCCAGTTCTTCCCGACCAACTGCCCTCAAAAAGAAGTTTCATTGTCAATGGCATTAAATCTGGCATCTGTTTGAAAACTCAAGCTTCTCAAAATTGGGGTCAAGTTCGCTGAAGAATTATGTTGGCAAGAACTCAAAACCAGAAAGAAAACAACCCACCTTCCTGATTAATGAGTCATTATTAAAAGCTGAGAAAGTAATTTCTGTGGGTTTTTTTTAAAGTGAAAAATGGAGCAAGAGAGAGAGAGAGATAGAGAGTTCAGTGTTTTATTCTTTTCTCTCATTTTGTACAGTTAAAGCGCCATTATTCACTATGAATAAGGCCTTGACCCGAGGACTATGTACACACACAATTGGACCTTTCGTGAGTGAGCGGCAGTTTAGCCCTTCTTTTCACCCCCCCCCCCCCCCACTCCCAATCTGCGTCATCATCTCGGTGACCTGAGGTTCACCTGAATGAGGTCAGATCTAATTGTTAGGGAGAAAGGCGGCAGCAGTTGGGTGATACTGGATTGGATCCTTTCCACGTGTGTAGCAGCGTATAGGAGGATGTGCAGAGGCCATTTTGCTGGGGATGGTGTACCTGCATTCATGGAAAAACTGTATCTGTGCATTGCTGCTGCTGCCTTGCACTGTGGTTTTAACATTTGTTGAATAGTATCAGGATGGATACACACTGCAGATAGGAAGGGAAAATGAAGTAAATGCATTTTACATTTCCCTCGCAAATACTAGAATGTTTTCTTCAACATTGATTTTCATTGGCGCATTGTACAGTACAGTCATAGATAGGCCTACAATGCAGATGCTAAAGACAGGCCTTCATGTGTTCATTTACGTGCAGATATTCATCCTAGCCATTGTAAAGCGATAGCATTTTGGGGTTGATTTTGTGTATATGATATCCCGACTAATTTTCTCTGTGGTGTCAAGTACATTTGTACCAACCAGTATTTTTTCATTTATTGTATGTGTAGGTATTTGATATCCTTCATTGGAATGGTGGACATTTATTGTCTGCTCTACCTTAAAGTATGTGTATTTCTGTGCATAAATTATAGGACCTTATAGGCCTACATGGAAAGGTTGTTCCTCTCAAAGGACACTATGGCATATGTACTACAACTACAAGAGGCAGATAATGTTTCATGAGCCATGCAACCCAAGAATATAACATGATATAGGCTTTTACTGGCTTGCATGTAGTACTTGGCCTTGTCCTGTCCTACCAAACTGTAGTCCATTCAGCGGTGGATCAGATGATTGACGGGGGAAGAGACATATGGACACCTTGGCGGGCAGGCACCACAATTGTGGTCAGCAACGGAAGGAGAAGAAATTCATTTTTGTTTACGGACATTCCCTCAAAGACAATTGCCACAATCAATCTACATTTTCACCTTGGTGCATTTACTTAGCAAAGATGTCTGAGGGGTTTCTTCTTTTGTTCGAGTGTTGAGTTGATGACAGGTCTAAAGATTATGGATTCTACAAATAGATACTGGCCAAGGGCAAGTTAATTTATTGATCAGCTAGACCAGAATGTAGAACAAACTACATTAACTTGTACCTGGGTAAGCCAACTTTAACCCTGTCTTCATTATGGTGTAGACAAATACTTTATGCATAGGGTTTGATCTGATCTGGGCCCCGTTGCATAAAAGTTACAATTATGGTAACTTTGTCATTTATGGTAACTTCCATGGAAACCTTGATTTTGATTGGCTATTGAGCATTGTTACCATGGTAGTTGCCATTGATGGAAAAGTTACCATAATAGTAACTTTTATGCAACGGGGCCCTGATCTAAATCATCCCATCCGAATTTTCAAATCAACATACGATTTTGGGTCAGGTTTATGGGTAGGGTTATGGTTACAGAAAGTGTTGGGCCCATGTTTGGAGCTAGGGATACGATTAGTGTGAGAAATACACCAGGGAGCAATTTTTGCCTGTGGATGTTTCACATAACAATTTCACCATAGTGGGATTATAGCATTTTTCTGGGTCAAATTCCAGAAAAGATATTTATAATTGTGTCAAGTTTTGAAAGGGGAAATAGTAACCTCAGGCAATGGAATAGGCAATCTCCTCTAAACCATGTGCCTGGAATAGTGAAGCGATTAAAAAAATGACTTAGTTTGAATTTGCAAGATCGTGTAAAAAGAAAATGTCACTTGATAGTCTTGAGTGTTTTTCTTATGAAATGTGAAAATGCAAGTTGCAAAAACATGTATATTGCTAATATTTTCATTTATTATTCCATCATAAAAGAAAATAGCAGCTTTGCACTGATGCAAAATAGTGCATCTATCTAGACATCAGCCTCTATTGCAATTGATGATTTGTATATTTTCTTATCTCTTGTGCAGGACTGAATACAATCAGCAAGAAACTTGGCCTGCGACTGCTTGCACCTCGGAAGAAGATCAATGTACTCCTGATTGGCAATCACTCAGCGGGAAAGAGTTCCTTTATCAACTGGTGAGATTTCCTTCTTTCACTCAGATGTTCTCTCCTTTCACTTTCCTTTGGGTTTTTAGTAGGGTCATGAAAAATGATTGAAGTGAACAAATGAGCAAGTATAGCTTTTTTTTTTTTTTAGAGCAGTAATATCTGAGCCTAGTAATATCTTTTTCCTACTACTCTAAACAAACCCAAGCATCCAATACAGGCAGTGTATTTCAGTTCAGCCTCCTTACCACAGTTACTGAAAATGACTTTTAAGAGACCTGTGTTTTCTTAGAGCGATGGTGTGTAGAGCTATCCCATTATAATCCACCGGAAGGAGTTCCTTTATCAACTGGTGAGAAGCTTTTTCAGCCAAAGGTCTTTCCTTTCATTTTTTGTCTTTCACTGGTCTGGAATATTTAATGGTGGTAGAAAAGTTGAGTTTCTTCATTACGTGGTAACAGTGGTGATATCCTATTTCTATCAAAAGGTTTTTCATTTAGGTTTTTGTCTTTCTCTGGTTTGGAATATTTAAAGGGATTGATTAACTTCGTGAAAAATTTTGAAATCAGCTCAAATGCCAGCGAGTTGTGTGCAATCCTCTAACTGCATATATAATTAAGGATATGTGAAAGTATGAAAGAAAATGGAACCCGTTTACTATCCTAAAAAAGAGAAAAAAGCTAGCTAGGTGAAAGGTGTCGCGATCGATCACTAGTGCAAGTCGCTCGGCTTCTTCGCTACGCTGCAGTCACAAAAACTAAGCACCAGCGCTTGGCGATTTCAGAGCGGGTTTCCAGCCCGTGAAGAAAAAAGGATTCGTTCATTATGCGGTATTCTGTGATAGAACCGTAAGAGTTCTTTAGGGTTCGGTGGTACTCTATCCCGACATCAATGTTCAATCCTAAATATCTTGATATATAAATGACCGATCAGCTTATAAAACTCAGGCAAATCCTGTCTGGCCTAAAGGTTTGCAATTATGATTACAGCATTAGCTGGTACAGTGATTTTTTTTTTCTATCCTGGGCAAAGTTAATCAATCCCTTTAATAGTGGTAGAAAAGAAGTTTCTTCATTTCATGGTAATGGTGGTGATATTCTATTTCTGTCAAAGGATCTGTCATTTAGGTTTTTTGTCTCTCTCTCTCTCTCTCTCTCTCTCTCTCTCTCTCTCTGGTCTGGAGTATTTAATGGCTGTAGAAAAGAATTTTTTCATTACATGGTAACAGCGGTGATATTCTGTTTCTGCCAAAGAGTCTTTCCTTTAAGTTTTTATTTCTCTCTGGTATGGAGTAATTAATGGCGGTAGAAGAAGATTCTTAATGAGGTGGTAAAAGTGGTGATGTTCTATTTCTATCTGAGTGTCTTTCACTGTACTTTATAAAAGTCTATCTCTGGTAATAGTAAAGAGAATGAGCATTTATGAATTTTCTTCAGTGAACAGATCAATTTCATTCAGGCTTTTAATTTTCCCATCATCCTATGGGCATTGAACACTACATTAGAAAATTAATACCAGCTTGTAGCACCCCCCCCCCCCCCCCCCCCCCCATTGACGGGACGAAGTGTCCAGGCCTATTTTGTATTAGAACACCCTAATATCCCATTCTTAAAGGGTACCAATCACCAAAAAATATTTTACTCTGTATGTTAGAGGTTCCATGTCATTCTACTGTATTCCAAATATGGGCTTCGAATATCACTTCTATAAAGAGATAATACAAGTTTAATTATACTCTCTATAAGTATAAAAGCGACTCGTGAGTAGACTACACAACGCACCTGTACGCGCTCGCCAAGATAAGGGCTCGCGCGGAACCCAACTCGGAAGTTCGGTTCTGCGCGAGCACCTTCATGTTATCCTTTATTTCCTTCATACTCCTAAACTGTTGACCTATAGAATTTCAGATAAAGTTCTTTGAGGTTAATTTTATACTTCCTAGGGGTATACAAATTCTTTTTTCAGGTGGTTGGTACACTTTAAATCTCCCTGTTATCCAAGTCACTCAGTTAACTTTACTAATTTTTTAGGCCTCACATTCTCAGTCTCTAGTATTTTGTATGTGGTACCTATATTTTTCTGTTTAGGCCAGTCCCTTTTTCATCATAACTGTGTCCACTCTCCTCATTGCCTATTCAGTGTCTAATGTCTCCAATCCCCCTTTTCCCCCTTCTTAACAGTGCTATTACTTTGGTCTTTGACTGTAGAGATGTATACCTCTAAGAAAGTAAAGCAAGAACATTGCAAAGTATATCAGGTCAACATTGTTTGTAGGTTAAGGCCATTACAGGAGTGGTCAACATATTGAGGACAGGTTTCAAGATTTCATTGACCTATAATACAGAGTGAACTTGTTCATAAAGAAGGCTGTGGTTTTTCAGAATGGACCATGCACAGATGGTGTTCAAACATGTTAGATAGTTTGCAGTTGTTTCAGATAAAAAAATTCCCATTTCAGCGAATTGTAGGGTTTTCTTTTGTTTCATAGGTTCTTTCATTCTAACCCAACCTGTCCATCAGATGAAGGAATGGTGGTGAATGGACAACACGTCTCATTTTTTTTGAGCCCCTAGCTTTTGTCCCCTCCTCCTTTCAGTAATGGCAATGACCTGCTTTCTCTTTTAGTATTGAAGCAAGTGATGGCCCAAGGTTGTCCAAGATTAGCTCCAAGACAGCTTAACAGCAAGAATAGGGAATCAGTCTTGCAGATATTTGTTTAATGTTCGTAATGGCTTCTGTCAGCAAGACAAAAGTAGATCATTACACAAGCATGCCCTAGACCTGATAGTTCTCTATGAAAATATGTTTATTTGGTTTTCTTTTTATGGTGAATATGGATGACCAATGACATTACTGAGGTCAAGTAATAGAAAACAAGACAATTTGCTTGAGGTAACATAGACAAGCCTTGAATTGGCCTGAAATGAATGGTCAAGGCTCTATGAGGTCTGCAGATGACCATTTTGGTGTAGTCTCAGTGGACAGGCGACATTTTGCATTTGTTGTGCATAATGGATAATAAGGAAGGTATGTACAACAGCAGGAATGGATACCAAGTAGATGATGCTATAACAGCACTGGCAATTTTCATGTATTTGTATAGTTGCTTGCAATATCAGTAAGCATATTGACACATCAATAGTCGCATGATGTCATTGATACAGTTCCAGATTGATAACATTACAAATGCCTGCATCAACAACTTCTAGTCTGAGCAAAGAGACTAATTCTGCAATGGCTAGTTCATAGCTAGCCATTGGCCGGACTGTGATGGTCAGTATTACTTTGCCTGGTACACACGCTTCACAGCATATCAGCTATCTCATTTAATATTCTTTTGTTCTACTTTGTCTGGCTGCATTTTCTGAAGGAGCACTAGACATTGGTCAGTTCTCCCATGGTGGCTGCCGAGGGGCGCTGTCCAACTACATTGAGCTCTGCATGCGTCCTGTTGGTCAGTTGTGTTTGTGTCCGCTGGACAAGACTTAGTTGGGTAGCAAGGCCATGTGAGGCTTGTGTCCATAGGAGAGCGAGGCTGGCTCAAGGCTTTCTCAGGTCAAAGCCTTCTAGGTGATGAGGATTATTAATCAAAAAATGCAAACTGACCATGTGACCAGGGCCATGAACGTGATTGGAGGACCCCTCACAGTCTGTCGTTTTGTTACGTGGAGATATAGGCGGGAACCTCTGCTTATTTTAGTCTTTCTTATTGTGTAGAGCCAGGAGTCTGGTCACTTCATGCTTCTGCAGCAGCGTACATTGCAGGGGAATGTCCATATCAGTTGGCCATTGCGGTGGTGATCACGGAACGACATAATCTTTCTTTTTCAACATTTTTTCGTTCCTCCTGCATTCGATCTGTTACCACAACCTTGGTGCTTCATTAGCGCAAGAGTTTGGATTAACCTGACCTGAAGTAAATTAACCCAGGTGCTGTGATGATTATTATATCTCCTTTTCTCATTCCAAGTGCCTTTGTTTTCTGCATAGGATTTTTGGATGGTTAATTAAGGAGGAGGCAACGCCCATTTGATTTCGGAGGCAGCTTGACAATCATTTCGGGAATACCTTTCTACGTTGTTTTATGATCTTGCGGAAATGAGATACTCATCTATGGCCATCAGCTTGCCAAGTTCACTGCGTGCCTGAAATTTGATTATCTTACTTGTTAATCACCTTCTAGAATATAAGATTACTGAGCAATTCACGGTATGAATTTGTCGGTATTGGTTTTGTTCCTTTCTTAATTTTTTTTTGTTTTGTTATATGTGTTCATCATTTAAAGTGATACATCTTTATCTTTTTTTTTTCTTTTTTCGATATGGATTTTTAAAAGTGTCTAGCCCTTTTTTCATGATCAATACTTCTAATGTAGATGATGTAAATCTGATATTATAAAGACCAACTGAAATTTCTTACCAATTTTTGCCTCATCCCCCTTCATGTTTGCCTTTCAATTATTTATGTGTGTTTCTTCTTTGAACATTGCCAGAATAGTTATTGATGTTTAATTAAAAAGATATAAATTGTTCCATTTTATTTCTTTGTTCTTAATGCACTGACCCTATTTTTCCCCATCTCTTCTTCCCTCTCCCCATTTTCTGTTTCCTTATTCTTTCTACCTCTCTTTCTGTGTCTGTAACCCTCTCATGATTTCTTATTCTCTTTTTATTTCTCCAGGTATGTTGAAGAACATGTCCAGAGAACAGGAGTGGCTATTGAAACCCAGGGTTTCTCCTTCATTACCAGTGGACGTAAACGGGAGTCACTCACGGTAAGACATTGAATTAGCATACTCTCCTGCTTTCAGCACAAAGGCACAATTTCCCATATATACTAAAGGAGTCTTGGGGCTGAAATCAATCAAGTGAGGTTAATGTTTCAAGCTTTTTTCACTGTTTACAACTAGGATTTGTTTAAAATTATAAGAATTTGATTTTTGTAACCTACCACATTGCACCAGATCATCATGTTTCATATGGAAGAGCATTTGGCATTTCAGCAATTGCTGTATCTCTTTATTATTTGCTAGATATTGGATGAAAGTCTTGATAAAATACATGTTCATTTTTCCAGTGCTTCATATGTTTCTAAAAAATATGTTTCTTTATATTAGCAAAGAGAAAAAAGAATCATGGACATGAACTTGAAGTTTGAATTGAATTGTTTGTGTGGAGAAGCTGTTTTGATTTTAAACAAATTAAGCAGCCTAGCAAGAATAAATTTGGTTGTATGTATTTCTCTACATTTTGCTTTTGACTTTATCAACTTATGAAAAAGGGGAGATTAAAATAATTGGGAAATCTTACAAAAAAAGCTTTTTTGAACACCCCACAATGTTTGTCGCATGCTTTGCATGGTATCTTAATAGTAATTTGGCTATCCGTGCATGGAAGCTGCGACTGACCATATGGAAATAGAAAATGGAAATTTTTTTGTCATTGTCCACCAACCAGCGCTCTGACCATTCTAGCAGTCATCCTATTGGTCATTTTCTGGCGTGGGGTCGGTCGGTCAGTCGGTCAGTCGACCTGTCCATTAGTGATTGTCCAGTTTCCTCCGGCCGATGAGAATGAGTGAGCGAGCAAACGTTGGCTGGCATTGGTCAGCATGCCTCTCCCTCCCTCTTGCTCTGTTGAATGAAGAATTAACTGGCAGGAAGGTCGAGTTCTCAATAGGTGATGAAAAATAAGTGCAGTAACCTTTACCACAATTTTTGCCCCCATTTTTGCTCCTTTCACCAATTTTACTCCAAGGGCATCTGTTGAGTTGAACAATGAGCTAATGAGTTATCCAAATCTATTTATCAAGAAACCTATTGTGGATGGCTTTAATGGGATGTGATTATTTGCATAATTTACCATTTTCATCTCCTTTCCCAGTGTCCAACACTATTGTGATCTTTTCTTGACCCTTTTTATTCCTTTTGAGTGCTAGTGAATTATTAAAATTCCACCTATTTATAGTCCTCTTCATTTATTCACTAAAATCAAGATTGAGGAGAAAAATTATTAAGTAGTAAGGACTTATCGTATACAAGCTCATTGTAGTAATGTGTCACAGTTAGGTTGAGTTCAATAGACCCCTTTGGTAATGTATTCAAATTTTATACATACCTTTCAAACAAAGGTTCTTGACAACCTGAAAGTTTGTCCTAGGCTTGCCGGACATAGCAACAAGTAATGTATGCAAACTGGATTCCAAGCATTGAGGCTCATTTATAAAAAGCAGGTTAATGGAATAGCTCGTCACTAGGTGCTCAGAGAAGAAATGTGCATGAATTGGAATACATTACAGAACCGGTCTATTACTTGCAAGAAAGTATGCATATTCTGTAATGTTATAGGGCTTATACAGTTTTTTGGGGGTACTGATTTTCATAATATCTATTAAAGATTAAACTATTTAATTAAATTGTAATATAACTTCCCTAACCCTAACCCTAACCCTTCTCATTTCCTTAGAGTTCTTCATTAACACCTTTTGTGCACGTGATTACTTGTAATAAAGCTTTCACCTCCTTATTTCCTCTGTCATATTTTCCTCTCTTTTTCCTTGGTTCTGCCAGCTTTTCTCTATCTTGCCCTGTTCCAGTATTGCTTCTACCTGTAACTCCATCCCTCTGTCTAGTAAATTATGCACCCACACAATTCCTAGGACATTGGCCTCTCCAGCAAGATGGCACCCATATTTCACACCTCCTCATAGACTTCTTTTAAGCAAATATTATTTACCACAAGTGTGTGGTGTGTTCTGTCTCTGTAGCACTGTTAGAACAGCAGGGGCCCGTTGCACAAAACTTGCGTTTGAACGCAACTCAGGAAAATCAAACGCAACTTTATTTTCAGCCAATCAGAAGTGCGCATTAAGGACTTGCGTTTGATTTTTAGGAGTTGCGATTAAACGCAAGTTTTGTGCAACGGGCCCCAGAACTAGTAAACCCCAAACTAACGGCATATATTTTCTTGCTCATTGGGAATGAAAATTGATGATTTACATTGTGTGATTCATGTCTCCTATTTTGACTCTGTATATACTCTGCTCTCTGCTCGACACCCAACAGGTCTGGTGCTCATTAGTCCCAAATTCTGAAATTCAGACCCTAAAAATTGGAATCTGGACCCCCTGTGTGGAGCCCTTGTATATAGGACTGAAGTCTTCTGTTTTCATCTGTTTATTTCTTTTTATGGGGGCCTGCATTTACACCCTTCTGTAAAAACAATAGAGTGCAATATTCATTGTCAAAATCTGTAATAGATTGTATTCTATGGGGAGGGAAAATATTCATTCACTATTAGTTCAAATGTGGGCTGTATGGCTTTTTAAAACTTTATTTTTAAAGAAATGACAAGCACTTCTCATTTTGATTAGCTAATAGATTAACCCAAGAATCAAAAATGCAAGATTTGTAGTCAACATCTGTAAAGTTAGATGATTTTCCACGGGGGTGAGATGAGATATCTAGTCAGTGCAAATGTAACTCAACCAGTTCAACTTGTAACTCTGGTAATGGAACGAGTGATGCGAAAAGAGAGGCTCAATCGTGCGAAAGGGATGTTCCTAGAGCAAAGTGCTCTCCTATTACAATGAACTATGAGGATTATGAGAAGATGAGCTTGATCTGCTTTCTGCTGTTGTGTTGGTCTGTTTCCAAGGTACAATGTCTTAGGCAGCCTTTTTGCATTGGCAATTTGAGAGGGGAGCATAAGAGGGGCTTACCTACCTCTCTCTATTCTTTGGCCCATACCTGTAAGCCTGTGCGTAGGTTTGGGCACACCTTCCATTTTAGGCTAACTTCTATATAGGAGCATGCAGGTTTAAGTTCAAGGGGATCAGCCACTAAAAGAATATTTTTGCACCTAACATGTATAAAATACCCCCCCCCCCCCCAGGGGAAAAAAAAAACTTAACCTGTCGTTCCATGGATAAAATACAGGATGATGAGGGGGAAAATGTCCCCTGAACGTAAGTCAGACTTATGTGTATGTACTAATGCACTGATTAGTTTATTCACAAGTCTTTTTTTTTCTCACACTGATTTCTTTTTTAATATAGTACATCAGCATGGAACCCAAAATATTCAGAGCAGAATAGTTGTTGATTGATACCACATGATATAAGCATGCAAGGAGTATCCCCTGTTTCAAGATCCAGGATCCGTCACTGCTGTGCATAAGGCACTAAAAAAAAGCACCTCCCTATCTGCATATCAACAGAAATCTCATCATGATCTACCCTTGAGATGATTGGGGGGGGGGGGGGGGCAGGTGGCTTTATTTTGAATTTCTTATCACAGAACAGTGCCTGAAATAAATGAATAAAGGGGACACATTTTTCAATCTGGAAAATAATAGATTTATCATACTGCATTATTGAGAAGAAAGCCATTTTGCTCTCTGTTTGTAGGTTTGTATAATTTTAATCAAAGTGCTGAACATATTCTAATATGTCTAGACAGTCTGTAGATAATGGAATATGAATAAGTAGATATTTATCACAAAAACACTTCATTTGGGATTATCTTTGCATTAAAACCTTTAGGGTTTCATATCAGCCAGCTCAGACAAATGGCCTCGCTTCATAAGTAACATTTGGCTGAGTGGCATTCTAGAAGCAGGGAAACCTCATTCACCTCGCGTGTTTCCATATTTGCAGGCCAAAGGGCCCCCCAATGAAAAGCAAACTGAGCGCCAAGGCTGTCTGGCTGGCCTGGCCTGGCCTGGCCTGGCCTGGTTGGACTGGACATGGCTGGACATTGCTCTGCTTAGCTGGTCAGTGTGGCATGGCATGTCCAGTCGTGGTGGGCGAGTCCATTTTAGCTGCCTCATCCAAGGCTAGGGGAGGTTGGCGGAGTTATTCTAAGAGCGTAGGGATAATTAAGGGCTGATTATTATGTGTTAATTTCCCACCAAGCCCTTAAATTTCAAAGAGAGGTTACAGTAATATATTTTAATGCCTTGAGTCTATTTCTTCTGATCACAAATTAGGCCCTATTCCACAAGATTCTCTTGGACTGCTTGTATGGTAGCATTATGTCTTTGTAATCTTAAGTACTATTCCTTGGTATGTATTGAATGAAATGTGACAGTATTTGATCTATTTAACAGATTTTCTCTATGAAGATAATGATCATTCACTTTTTTTTTAATTATTAGGCCTCTTTAGAGAATAGATCATATAGGCCACTATCTGTCATAAGAAGACGCAGCAAAGAGCTAGTCATTGTCATCTTGTATATAATGAGGATTGAATAATTTATAATTCATGTTTCACAGGAGAAGAGAGTTGATCTTTATTTTCCTTCTGTGCAAGGGAAAATAAATCTCTTGGAGGTGGCTCTTTGGTGAAATTTTGTCATGGTATTGCCATTATGACTAGCTCTATATTTGATCTACTTGTATTGATTACATAATGTAGGCTATCATTCACAGTGCCACATTACGAGATTTTTTTCCCCCCTAGATATGTGTGCCAAGTTATTTTCCACAACACATTCATTTGCAACATTAGATCAATAATGTTCCTATACAGATGTGCCATAGCCAGCAATAATATTTGAGACATTTACAATTCATGAGTAAAGAGATAAATGTCCTGCGGATACACTTGCTACAATTAACTGAGTAGGCCCTAATGTTTAAGCCTTTCATTACATAGTGCACATTTGATATACAAGAGTACAGAGGTAATGTTCATCTATACAGATATTCTACCAAGCTTAGAAATATTTGAGCTAGCTGGGTAATATTTGAGCCATTCTTTCATACTTTGTACACATCCACAATAAAGAGGTTGAGATAATGTTCTAAAGATTATTCTAGCTTACTATGTATTGTTTGAATCATTCATTTCATAGTGCATATTCACAATACAAGAGTGGAGAGATAATGTTCTCTACAGACATGTTAAGTACCAGCCTGCAATCCTCCAGCTCTCAGACCAATCATTTGTTACCTCCAGACGGGTATTGTATCACCCTCAAGGCCAGACAATTGTGATTATATGCCCTTTGGAGTCCCTTCTGAACAATTACCTCCCTACACACCCCTCCACTGAAAAGTAGATCAACCAAACCTGCCAATCATTCCACCAAGCAGCCAATCAGGAGACTGGGTTAGACCTTCATGCACCAATGGGAAGCAATTATTTTTCAGATATATTATTTTGGAAGGGGAGTAGAGAGGGGGGGGGGGGGCTATTACATAATCCACAGGAGGAAATAAAACTTGTGAGGAAATGCATATCAAAGTGAAGAAGATACAGGGCAATGTAGTTTAAAGTATTTAACCCTTGACTGATTGAAGTTTGTTAATAATATTTGTCTTGTATTGAATAATGCCCAGGTCCAAATTCTGTTCGATCATATCCCAAAGGCCAAAGAATTTATATGATAAAATATGCGAAAAGAAAACCTTTTACAATATGGTTGTGAATGGTGATGATGTCAATTTAATTAAATTTCTGCACTAGACAAATACTTTCAAAATGCAAATCTAGTGAAAGTCTGTGTGAAATATATTTCATTGTTTTCTGCCCACTAGTTTTATTTTGTGCCCTTTACTTTCCTTTTAAATGTTTATTGTTAAAGTTGTTATAATAATGGTATAATAGGACTCTAATGTTGATTTTGCTGATATCTTCTCCTGAATGGAGAGTACAGTGGTCACAAATATGGTAATGATATGAATATTTTATGACCGCTGCCTTGCTTACATATCATTTGATGGGAATATTCTCTTTGGGAGCAATTAAACTCAATAATGAACCACTTCGTACATAACACCAAACAATAAAAAAAAATTTTTTTTTCCACACAATACATGTACATGTGCTAAAATACATGCAAGTACATTGTGTAGCATGGCTTGAGAAACTTTGAATAGAGCCTTCATTATACCCGGTCCTTAAATATTGCAATGGATCATCATAAAGGTATTGCATATTACTAGGAGCAGGAAAATGTTGCTTGGAGCTCCTCTCAATACGCCAATGAAATCCTTCACCCAGAATAACTTGCGCCCCAATTTTAGAGCCATTTGTGCGATGCCTCTTGGAGGAGATTACTTGCGGATAGTGTGAAGCAGCAATGTTTGTATTACGCTGGTACATACAATTTATTAGAGAGGAGATGGGAAAGAAAGCTCTAGTAAATTGTGGTGAGGATAGTGGATGCAATAAGTTAGTGATTTATCAAAATTATCATATGTAGTCTTAGATGTTCACATAGCCTGCTCATTCAACTTTGTAGTAGTAGTAGTTTTATTAGATTGTTAAATTGTTAACAATTGTAGATGACAATTAAATTGTCATCTAGGAAGGCATATGCATAGGAATGGTTTTCAAAATATATGTTAAATGAACATGCCCTACCGAAAATACTGTTTTTATGTAGATTTAGATGTGTAAATTGTTTTTTCTTGCATTTTTTATAAGCGTTACTCACCCAATAGTCTGTACTGCTTTCTGTCAGTCAGTGCTCATCATGGAAACGATTATTGTAAGGATAGCCATAAGCATGTAAAAAAGAGTTGTATATTAATTTGAGTTTCTAGCTACGAACTTATCCTCCAATTTTGCCACGGTACATGATCACATGTCCACTTAACGAAACATGCATTTGTCATTCATAAAGATAACTGTCGACATTTATGTTGTAACAAATGAATGAAGCTAGCGAGGATGTACCCCTTTATGCAACTCATACCTCTAGCCCACTCATCTGATGAAGATTTTGCGTCGCCAGGGGGCAAATGTAATGCACTTGGACAAACATGTTTTCCATTCTGCTACCTCTAAAATGAGGTTGACAATAGTGGGAGCTCATGCAGAAAATTCAACTTCATAGTTCATGTATTTTATGTTGCTTTATGTGGTGATGATGGGAGTTTGGGAGGGGAGTGGGATAGAGGAAAGGGGACAGAGGAAAAAGTGGCAAAGGAATAGGGTGCATGGTTCTACAATTTGCTTGCTATGGAGGTAATTGAGGAAAACTATTGATTGATTTGGTCTTAAATCTGACCTGATATATCAACAAAAGCTACGTTCATACGGGACTTGTAGTTTCAAAACTTTAAGTTAGCGAAACTTTAAGGTAACAAAACAACGGCTAACTAACAACGACGAGGGTTCACACAGGCCCGAAACAACAACCCTCGTTGTTCTGAGACTACAAGTCGAGCATTAGTCATTTAACATTAGCAGAGTGGTCATCGTTAACAACGAAATTTCTAAACTTTAAGTTTATTCTGTCCACACGGTCTGTAACTACAAGGAGGATCACCCACTGCTTGTGGTTTTGGTATTAATCACAAGCTTGCTTGTGGTTCTGAAACTACAAGTAAACTTAAAGTTTTGAAACTACGAGTCTGTTCATTTGGTCTGAAACTAGAAGATAACTACAAGATAACTTAAAGGGAATCTTGAGTTCTAGGAAAGGTGAAAAATAATTTGTGAGCTTTCTCATTCCTTTTACGTCTGTTTGGAATTACATCATAGAAGAAACATCTCCTGAAAAGGGTTGCTCTTCAAATGCTCTTATATTCGAAATATGACTAAAAATGGCTGAAATGTTCGGGCTGAACATTCCTGCCACTTATGTGTGTAGTCCCATGTACCCATTTCTGTGTGCAGTACATGTGCTTTTCAGCGAGATTGGGTCAATTTCTTATCTGTTGTAATGATTCCAAGACAAGACAGTATAAAATAATTCTTATGTAGACATGGTCAGCCTTTCCCAGTTCCTTTGAGACAGTTTTTTCACAATATAATTGCATGACAAGAATTCTACTTTATCTTTAAAGTTTTGAAACTCCAAGTGAAACTTAAAGTTTAGCTCCCTTCATGTTAACCTGACTTAAGATACAGAGTTTCACTACATTATGACCTTCATGTTAACCTGACTTAAGATACAGAGTTTCACTACATTATGACCTTTCAAACACTGTCCAGCGTAAAAATGAAAATTTCTTTTGCGAAGGCTACTTCGAAGTCCACCTATTGTGTTCAGAGACTTTAATGCACTGTGACCCATGGGCAGAAATATTATTTGACAGTGGGTTTTTTTTCATTTACGGTGGCTTTTTCAAGAGTTTCGGTGGCTAATCGACCTTAGCCCCCGCTTATTTTTTTCAATGAATTTACTTATTAACATAAACTGATATTCAAGAGCAACTGTTCCTGTATTTCAGCTGGAGACCATTTTTATGGCTTCTCCAGAACTTAAAGGGAAAGTCCACCCAGATATCAAGTTGATTTTACAAGAAGCAGAAAAATTAAAGAAACAGATCAGTGAAGGTTTGAGCAAAATCCAATATGAAAGTTATGAATTTTTGAAGTTGTAATCAATCAAACACAAATTGGCAACTCCGTGACGTATCTTGCGAACTCCTTTCCCATTTTCCTCGTACCAAAAAGTAATTAATTTCCATTTTCTGTAAAGAAAATATTCAATCATACAATGCACCTTATTAGATATAATCATTGCTCATATGTTTTTACACAAAACCTGTATGAAAAAAATCTGTTCCTTCATCAAAAAGTGAAAATTTATGAGATTTTTTGTATTGGGAAATGGGAGAGGAGCTTGCAAGATATGTCACAGAATTGCCAATTTGTGTTTGATTGATTACAACTTCAAAAATTTATAACTTTCTTAATTCATATCGGATTTTGCTCAATCTTTCACTAATCTGTTTCTCTCTTCTTTTATTCAAATCAACTTAATACCAGGGTAGATTTTCCCTTTAAATTAAAATGTATTGAAGTACAGGGTATCAATACTATATCCTCATTTAACCTCTGACATAACATTACCTTTGTTATATCTTTATGCAGGGAAATGCCACACTGCATTTGTACCCCCACTTCAAAGAGCTGGCGAAGTTGGAAGGTAAGTTGTATCAAAATGCCTTATACATCACTGAAAGAAAACAAATTAAAGGTATTATTTAACATTTTGAAATTGTCATAAAAGTTCTAAATTGTTTATGAATTTGTCTTGGTAAGTTAAAAAAAAAGAATTTTAAATCTGAAGTTGGAAAGTAAAATTATCACCATTTGGGGAAAAATGTATAATTCTCACTAAAATATGGTATGAATCTATTAATATTGCACAGATAACTCTAGAATCATAGAATGATATAATCATAATTAAATAGTCAATTTCGAAGAAATTCCATTAGATTATCACCTCCTATGTAATATTCCTTCCCATAACCTTTTGGACTAGCTTTTGAACAAGGACATGTATTTTCAGAAGTTAACTAGTACCTTTAATAATATGAACTATGTTGGTATGAATGTCTGGGAGGAAATATGGCAGAAATAACAAGAGGAGGATGGCGACAAACTGATGTCAGCGGTGGGATATAATATCCAGTCTATGTACGCTTCATCTGCATGCTGATATGTTAATGTTGAGACTCTATGGCTATCAGCTGCCCGGTGAAGTGTATAGAAACTGGTACCATACATCAAGGCTTGCAAGACCTGTATGAAGGCATGTTTGAGTCATGCTTGAATGGGGTTTGAAAATATTGTTATGATATGGTTTTAATGAAGTATTGGCTAAATATCCAATTGGTTTGTCTATTAGTTGATCTTTTAATACAGAGTTTGTTTTTTGAATGGAGTAATTTCTTATTTTATTCTTTACAAACTTCACATCCTTTGCACAATCTATGATTGATTTAAAAAGATGGTGCTTTGGTGCCAATGCTGCCCTTCTCTGTATCTCTTTCTGTTTTTTCCTCTCCCCCTATCTCTGTGTTGTTCACTCCCTTTCTCCCTCTTCATCTTTCTTCCCTCTCCTCTCCACTACATTTATCTCTATATTTATTCTTTATTTATTATTTCCCAGTCACTCAACATTCAGCTTATTGTGTATTACACATGCTTAATTATCTGTTAGGATCACAAGATCAAACATAATTTAGATCAGACAAGAAAAGAAATATTAACGTCTACCTCGATGAAACGTTAAGGTCACAAATGCACCACAGCTGGAATCTACAATTTGATTAAATTGTCTGAATTAACCTTGTGCAGACAAAGGTAATGTTGGATTAATCACAATTTCATCATGGGAGTTGCACTTTTGAACCTGATTGAATCACATTATGGTCTGCTTGAACACCACCACCTATTAGGATATACATTCCCACTCACATTGTGGCTTTGTTTACATTGGGTCTGCGGAGCTATGGGGTTGTTCAGATGTAAAATTCTGCAGACTGGAGACAGACTTCTAGTCTGCCCCTAACGTCAGCCTGCGTTGCGTTAGCTCTGGTGCCGCTTTGACAGGGGACTCGCGCGACAGACTGGGCAGTCATACATTGTAAGATAACCATAGAAATATGGCATGCTTTTCTATGCTGGCTACATAGGCATATGTTTTCATATTAAGGGTAGTACAAATCTGATTAACATTTTTAGCCTTCACTTGCTCAAAAAAAAAGAGATCTTAAAGGTGGGATCACAGTCAAATCTTACAATCAATATTTATTAGGAGAATGCACAATTGTAATGTCCCAAGTCTCTCTCTGTCCATTACAAATATTCAGTTAAGGGGTACTTTTCTAATGCATGTCCCATGAGAAAAGCATCATGGAGGGAAACTACAGAAGAAAAAAAAATTACCAAATGTTCATAATAGCCATTTTCACTGCAAGAAAATCTTGAATAGTTAAATTCATTGTTGTGTTTCAGTTCATCTTCAGAATATGGACCATATGCAAAAGTTTCATGTCAGGTTTGATAATGGTATAAGCTTAGGACTGCATTTTGTATTGGGGTTTTTTGTATGGAAACTTCTAAAAAATGAAGGAACTAGGATGAAAATGTCTTCTGCTCAACACATAGATATCGAGGACTGACTGGGCGAACATATGACAGCACTGATGTGTACTGTTCTACGCTGCTACATCTAGTTGCATTGTGACTTCTGTTTCAGGGAAATGCAGCATGATGTAGTGGTGTAGCTCAGTAAGACCATTCCAACTAGCCACGTATGGATGCAGACTTCGGTTCATCTGCTAACACAAACTAGGTATTGCACTGTCTTTAGATACTGTGCTTACCGCATATTTCATGTTGAAATGCCGCAAATATTACAAGTTCTGTTTTATCTTATAGAACCATAGAGTGTATTCTTAAGTATTCTTTTGAAATTATACATGTACCTATCGCTGGGTTTAAAAGTTTGGTCTTAGTCTAGTTTAGCATGAAGTGACATAGACCAAATATATTCTGTTCTGTTCTGTTTCCTCCCTGTTATCATTTTATGGAATACCTGGATACAGAGGAGATAACTTTAAAACAGACGTTTCATCTCATTACCTTTTGTGGTCTTTGAATACAGGTTTCATTGTAACTGTTGACACAAATGTCCACTCCAGGTTTTTACTGCTCTCCTAACATGCTGTATTTCCTTCCTGTTGTCATAGGAGTGGTGGAATACCTGAACACAGAGGTCATCACATCCAAACAGAAGAAGTTCAGTCTGGTTACCTTCGTGGACACTCCTGGGTTGGTGGACGGTGATATGAAGTACCCCTTCGATGTGGAGCAGGCCATCTTGTGGCTAGGTAAATGACAGGAGAATGAATGTTTGAGATACCCCTCAATGAGTCCCATGATTTGCCCCAATTTTTTTTAGGTATTGATTTGACGAATGACCCTTTTTTTTAAATGAATTTTTTTTCAATGAATTTTCGCAACACATTGTGGAGGAATACCCCCCTCCCCTTCCCAAAAAAAGGAAAAGAAAAAAGTGAAGGTCATGAACAATATTCGCAAGAGAGATAGAATAGTTACAAATCGTCAAGAATAGTAACGGATCTTTGTAATCCTGTTCATCCTTTTGACAAAGACAAGGAAAATGGGTTTTTGTTAAATTGTTTTCACCTTGTTCGAGCTTGCTTTATTATTTTCAACCCCCCCCCCCCCAAAAAAAAGCAAAAAAACAAAAACAAAAACCCCACAAATAAGTAAATATGCTATTTATCCTCTAAAATCAAGGAAATCTGACAATATGTTCTGTAAGATTACAAATTCATTTATGGGGTTTACATTTAAACTATGACTCACCATTTTTACCACAAAAGATATTTGTTCAATGTTGAAGTCTCAATGCATGAACCTCTTGACCTTTGTGACACATTATAACTCCATCAATTACATCAATATTGGATATAGTGGTATTCACATTGTAAAGTATTACTTGAATGTAATAATGTAGTTAAGCACGTAGACTAGTCCCAAACTCCCAACTAATGAATGCAGTGGAAACAGTCCCTGTATTTCTTTCATTTATACTGAAAATTTCATTGCATATATAGGGAAAGTTCACTCTGGTCTTAACATTCACAGAAAGCCAATGATATTTTCTTTTTATGCCATCCATCTTTATGGGTAGAAATTGTCTGCTGAGCTCTCCATTGTAGATTTAGCCCTGGTAAATGTTTATTTTTCAAAGAGATAGTTTCTGAAATAATAGACATGACTCTCACATTTGATCCCTGTTGCAATAAAAATGTCACAATTCTCTAGGTTTTATTCTATGTACATGTATACAATGGGTTTGGCAAAAGTAATGTGTGGTACATGTACTTTTTATGTATTTATATATTAAATCTCTGTAGGTACCCCTGTATTTAAAATAAAATCATAATGGATGCAGCCGTCCCTTCATTTCTCTTTTCCTTTTAACACCTTTTTCTGCCATTCTCCATACAAAGATACATTTCCGTCGTTGTAGGGTAGATTTGTTTAATTGTTGAGCCTACCGACGTCATGTCTGCTTTCTTTAGGCTGTGACGCAATTGAGATTATTTGGATCACCACCCACAGACAAAGAGCAGACGCCAAAGATAGAAAACTTACATGATATAATACTGGAGGGAGAGAGAGAAAGAGGGGGGGAGAGACATAATGTCGTAGGGATGAAGTGACAAATAAAGAATGAGTAAAGAGAGATGGAAGTCGGAAAGAGAGAGAAAGAGAACAAGACAGATAGATAGCCGTAAAAGGGGCGAGAGTCCGATGCATGTAGATAGAGAAATTATGTAGGGGGAAACGAGAGGGAGGGGCAGAGAGAGAGAGAGTTAAGAGTAAGACTGGCATATAGGGAGGAAAAGACGAAAATAATTAGTAATATAGACAGTGAGGCTTGGGGAAAAGAAAGACAATATGGATTACGTAGAGAGACAGAAACCTACATTGGGAGAGAGATGGAGAGGAAAGAAAGAAAGAGAGAGAGAGAGAACGAAAGAAATAGATGTAGATACACGAATGTTGACATCTAGCAAGGAAGATAAGAAAAAAAAAGAAAGGATTTTTTGTTTTAAATTTAAGGAAAGTGTTGAAGGCAGGTGTGACAAGATAAAGAGGCATCTGTCAGGATCTCAGCATTCCATCTCACTGTATTTAAAGAAACAAGTTGATTGAAAACATTCTTCAATTATCCCCCAAGTAAGCCCAGCCTGAATCATCAATGAGTTTTCAACAATGCTTCCTGCATTATTTTTTCAAAGAGAAAGAAGGAAAGAGAGGGTATTTAAAAAAAATCTTATCAGACAATGGATTGATGACAAGATACAATAAATTACTTTAGTGACTGCAAAAGTGGAAAAAAAATCATCAGGATGCGGTTAAACAAATTGCGGATTTTGTAAGATGTATCACAAGATAAAGCAATTCTTATATCCCATGCAGAATTATCAAGGCAATACTGTATATAGCTCTTGGGCAGCTATATATGTATTATTTATCAGCATTACTAAATTGAGAAATAAAGCATAATTCATACAACTTGTAGACAATGATTTTGATAGGGAAGATGCATTTAGTATGGAGATATATTTCATTTAGATATGACAGGAAAAAAATGGAGTAGTTTCAGTTGAGGGTATTTACCTGGTAGAGAAAGAAAACAATCAAATTTAGTCACTTTTCTCCTTATTTACATGCATTACAGTCTAATACAATTATTAATTGTAGCCATTACAACAAAATTCTTACATGTTTGGAGCAAATATGCATTTCAAATACTAGTAGTACCGGAACAGATAAGAAATTCTAATGACAATTATCTTTTATAGAGATTGAATTGATTTTAACATTCATAGACTGACTTGTTAGTATTTAAGTAACTGTTGTAGATTGATGGATTATGTTCGAATATTTAAGGTGATGATTACACACTTTTCACCAATTTGATGGTGTTATTCCAAACTGTGGATATTCTTTGCCAAGTTTGAGCCAAGCTTTTCACCTACGTAATGGCTATGATGAATTCTGCATTGCCTCTAACTCAACCAGGACAGCATTGCGTTCACCCGCATGCATATATATATTTGAGCAGTGGTATCAAGATGAAACATTAGACCGGGTATGTGGGAGAGGTTTTGACGGTTGACAATTATTAGCATTTTTGAGGGGGCGTGTATATATGGATTGGAAGGGCATGGTGAGAGGAGTTGGTTTGGGATGCTTGCATTTATTTACATCTGTGCTGTGGTGTCATGCGATGATGGAAAAAGCAGGATGTTGTTAACATGAGCAGATGGTGGGGCTTTGTTTAGGTTGAAGTTGGGATTTGTATTGAAAATCTTTCTCCTTTTTTGTTTGTCCACCGTATTCTTTCCATAGTCACTTTTGTCAATCTCTCTTCAACTCTTTCTTTCTCTCCCCCTTCATCTTTTACTCATTCTCTCTCTCTCTCTTTCTCTCTTTCTCTCTTTCTCTCCCCCTCCCCCCTTTCTCGCTCTCTTTTCTGCAAATGCTCACATATGAGGGTTCACAAGTCAGTAAAACAGAGGCCAAATCACGCCTTTCTGGATTTATTTTTTTATTGTGTCGCAATTCTTTTATCACAGAAGGAAGGGTAGAAGGGGTGTGGCACTTCCATCTCTTATTGGTTAAAAGCTGTGATATGTCATTCTTCATTCATAATGGTCATCCAGCTAAAGACTGGAGAATCACTCCCAAAGCACTTTGGATGTGTATCTGGAATATGTGATATATGGTCTACAAGAACAGGACATTACATTTTCTTGAAAATCTATCTTGTCTTTCTGCAGGTGACCTGGCTGACCTGATCTTTGTGTTCTTTGACCCCATCGGTCAGGCTCTATGCAAGCGCACCATGAACCTTGTAGAGAAGCTCAATGACAAGCATGCTGACCGGGTCAAGTTCTACCTCACTAAGGCCGATGAGGCTGGACATGAGAGTGACCGACAGGTAGGTCGACACAACCTTGCCTTTCTTTGTTTAGACTGAGAAGGGTTTGATGAGAGCTTGACTGGGTATAACACTGGAAAATGCCCCCTCCCCTTTAAGAAAAAATAAAGATGAGTTCTAAATTCTTAGCCTCAATTGACCATTTACATGAAGGAAGAGTTCAACACTAACAGGGGTCTGGTGCACATGGGCCTGCTAATTTGAACTCTGACCCCAAACATTTCAAATTTGAACAGGGGGCTAATTCATACAAACCCTAAAATTATCAATCTGGACCCCCTGTCATAAAAATGTCTGAGTGGAGCCCTGAAATAATGTTCATTAATTTCCACCAAATTTCAAGATGACATTTCTAGTTGTAGGAAAGCTGTAAAAACATTGCATTTTATTAGAGGGTGCTCCAAAGGTATTTTGTATTAACAATGATAATTGGTTAAAGGAGTTCAGAACAATCTAAACAATCTGATAAAGCTGATGCCCCTAAACTCTGTGACCATAGATAGTGAACTCCTCAGCAGTGGAACTATGGCTGAATAGTAAGGACATAATTGCAAACACAAATTTTTTTTTTTTAATTGCTAAGCAAGTAACCTTATAAATAGTCCAAAAGTAATGATGATTTAATTCATTGAAAACTTCATTTTCTGACTTTCTTTTATACAGCGTGTTCTGATGCAGATTGTACAGGAGCTGTGTAAGAGACCCGGTTTGAACCGTGCTGGCTTCAACATGCCTACCATCTACATCCCAACATTGTCATCTGGGAAGGTAAGAAAGAGAGTCAAAGATTCTTGTGTAAGAAAATACCTGAATAGACAAGAAATCCTTTGCTGAGCACTCCCTTGATGAGCTATTTCAGATTATTGCCATAGTGGAACTCAGTGTGAAGTTGAAATACCCTCTGGCCTTTTATTTATTTATAAAGGTTTTTCAAAGAATTTTACAACCTCTGATAGTAATTTTGTTTTGAAAATCTTATCTCATATTCTTGATTTATACGCAGAAATTCCTGCATGTTGTGCAATGACATTAGCTTCACTGCTCCTGAATGTTGATATAAACTTATACCAGTATTACTCTATAGTCTGACATGTCATCGTGCCACCTATCTATGAAGGCCACATGTCGTGTTGTGTCATGGTCATGGCACAGGCGGCGGAACTTCGGGCTCGGACAGTGGAAGTGGGGGAGCGCCTTTTGTTTGGCGGACAAAAGGTGCCCCCCCCCCCCCCCCCCCTCCACTTCCCTTTTCTGAGCCTGACATTCTGCTGCCTCTGGGTGATGGAAATGAAAATGAACACTTGTCTCTAAGTTGTTGCATCATGTTCAGTGTTTCTTGATCTGTATCTAATTTCATTCTTTAAGAGTCGCTGCGTGAACCAGATCGAGGAAGTGTGTAAGGATATAGAGAAGACAATCAAACAGACCATTCAGAACACACTCAACACACTGGAGACAGACTGTGAACACATCTCTAAACTCATTGATGAGAAGCTGGAAAATGACAGGTAAGCAACAAGGGGTCCATCCACCTTTAAAAAAAAAATTTTTCCCCTCCTCCCATTCATTTCTAATCTCTATCTGTAGCTCCCTATTTCTTGTCTTCCTCAATGAAAAGTGTAATTTCTCTGTCTTGAGACTTTCCTCTATATCGTGTCTTTATTTCTCTATCCTTTAAAAGCATACCTTTCCCCTTCCCTTTTATTATGCTTCGTTCCCCCTCTCTGACCACCTCCTCCTCTCTCTCTCTGAAGCAAATTCAGGCTCAATAATTTGATGACTTGCAAACCATGAATACTTTCCACTTCACCAGAGACGGAACATATAGCACCAGAAAAATAGTAGTCTTGTCATATCCTGCTTGTAATATTGAAGATTTCTGTATGTATTAGGGAGACACTTTTTGTCTTTTTTTCTTTGTCCTCGTGTCTCCCTAATACATATATATATATATATATATATATATATATATAATCTCAAAAACTGTCAGGTTGTTAAAATATCTTCTAACATTGTCTATCTGATGTTTGCCGGACAATCTCATTTCTTTTTTTCTTTGATGTTCTTTGTAGGCAATCAAACTCTTACAACTTCAAAGCTAAGGGTAAATCACTCATCTTCTACGCTTTAGGATTGCTGCTTCCATTCCTTCTCTTCATCAACTTCTTGGCCAGCTCTGTGTCAGATGAGTTCACAGCGGGACTACTAGGAGAGGATGGGACTGCTATGCTGAAATCATACCTGGTAATTTGATGGTGGCAATAGTTATTATTATGATGCTGGTGAGGGTGATGATTGTATTCAGTGTTTGTGGTTTTGGTGTTGATGGTGGTGATGACATTGGTCATCAGAGATGGTGAAGAGAAATGATGATGGTAGTGGTCATGTTCTTGGTATATTAAAGTGATGATGGTGATTATGATGTTGGTGATGGTGATGTTTATGATGATGATGATGATGATGATGATGATGTTTATGATGATGATGATGGTGGTGGTGTTCGTTGATATGGGGACGATGATGATGAAGATAGTTGGGGACAATGGTGTACCCTGATTTGGTGGTGAAGATGATGCTTATAATGATTATGTTATTTATGATGATGATGGTGGTGATGGTGATGATAATTATGGTATTTATGGTGATGATGGTGGTGATAATGATGATTAAGTTGTATGATGATGATGGTGTTTATGGTAGTGATGATGATGATGATGATGATGATGATGATAATGATGATTATGGTGCTAATGGTGCTAATTATAATAATGGGAATGGCGAAGTCTATGACTGTTTATGTCTTCCAGCATTTTAATATTTCCTTACTTTTCTGTGTTGTATTTTACAGGCTCCTATTGGAGGTATTTGGCATACCGTACCTGTAGAATACCATCGTCATGCCATGATAGGTATTGCCATCATATGCCTCCTGCTTCTTCTCTTTGCTAAACTCTCAACTAGGTGAGTGTATATACTTTGTAGCCAAGGGTTGCTCAAGAGGGCCAGGGCTTCAGAACCTATTTTCTTAGGACTCTAACACTTGGCTTTAATGTATGTGGGCTTTAGCCCTTTCAGGACAGGAATTATTTAAGGGCTAAATTGATCACATTTTGTTCTTCAAATTGGCAACAATAATTTTTTTTTTTTAATGCTACATGGTTCTAAAAGTGTAATGTCTTTGAAAGCAATATACATGGTTGGCAATTTTGTCAAAAAGTTGAAAATATTGCCAATTTTGATAAAACACAATGATTTTGAATATCTCAATGTGTTGCCAATGTAAGAATTTTAAAGCTTATTCTCGTTTTTAAAATTTGTGGTCTTTCTACTCCCGCATCTGGTATATTTTATAGAGAGCCCTGAATCAAAACTTATTGAACCAAACCACAAAATGTGGTCAATTGTCTCTAAAGGGTTAATATCCTCAGGTACCACAGAATCAAATGGAATATGTGATCAGGGGAATAGATTTATGGGAAGAAAAGAGGAACTAGTATTTCTACAGAGAAAATCATTTTCCTGCACGGTGATGCTTTGGTGATTTAAGTCAATCTGATAACGGAAACTGAAATACATTAATGCGACGCTATTAATAAATTTAGGATTAAGTCTGACGCAAGATGAATAATGGAAACCATAGGGTTTGTGGGGAGACAGAATCCTTTGATTGCTTTGTGGATTTAATACAAGCCAGATCTGGATGTTCTCCTGACAACCATTCACCTGTTAATTACTTCCTGCTTTCTGTTGTCAGGGGGCCTGCTGGTGGTTTGGCCTTTTCTATGCCTGCAAATGTGATTCAACTCGCTTGGATCTCCAGCAGATGTAGTTGATTTGTCACGTAATATCATTTGTCTGGGTTGGGAATTAGAGGTTTGGCTTCTGCTCATAGCTTAATAATGGCCCTAAACTCCTTTTATGCAGGAATGTAGTTGAAATGATAGTTTTGCAAGCCTAAACATTGTTGAATGATATGGATGTTGTAACTCTCATGTCAGTCTTGTAAGCTTGGGGTGATTTTGATTTGGGAAGCGCCGAAGCGCTGAGAAATGGAACCTTGGTCAGTGGTCAGCCATTATTGAATTATTTGAAGCCATTGTCTTCTGCTCCAATGTTGGCTTTCAGGCAAATAGTTTGCCAAGATTGTTATATTGCTTGCCCCTAAGTGAGTTCCTTGCCATAGGCAAATCTGTGAGTGTACATCAAGCTGTTCTCACTCTGTTTTTCCTTCTTCTCATCTCTTTTCCTTCATCTCTTTTCATTTTTTCAAGTAACCATTTACATACTATTTATCTCTTCTTCTCTCCAAATGTATTGTCTGCTGCTTCTCCCCCCTCCCCCTCTCTCTCTCTGTCTATATCTCTATATATCTCTCTCTATATCTCTACCTCTCTCTCTCTCTATCTCTATCTCTATATATCTCTCTCTATATCTCTATCTCTCTCTCTCTCTGTCTATATCTCTATATATCTCTCTCTATATCTCTACCTCTCTCTCTCTCTATCTCTATCTCTATATATCTCTCTCTATATCTCTACCTCTCTCTCTCTCTCTGTCTATATCTCTATATATCTCTCTCTATATCTCTACCTCTCTCTATCTCTATCTCTCTCTATCTCTGTCTATATCTCTCTCTATCTCTCTATATTTCTCTCTGTTTCTCTACCCCCCGTGTCTTCCCATCTCTTCCTATTTCTTGTTTCCTTCCTTTGATATACTCATATTCCTCCCATACTTGTACTTTCTACATTCATAAGCTCCCTGTTCCATTATCTTTTTTCCGCATTGTTCTCTTGTAGCACATTCTTTGAATCTTTGTCCTTGTTGTTTGTATCCATTGTTTGTATTCAGCTAAATTGTATTATAAGCACGCAGCAAATTTGAGGTTACGAAATTTATTTTGCAGTGCTGTAGTATTTCACAGCCCATACATTTGAAACGGACAGGAAACGATTGTCACATTCTGGGTCCTTGCTTCTTTCTTCTCTCTCTCAATCCCATAGCCTTCAAGTCTGCATTTAATTAGAGGGAGCATGCCCAACACAATGCTATAATTGCATTCTCTTCATCCCTATTCTTATTCAAGGCAAAGAGAACTGTGGTGAGAGAAAAAGTTAAAATTAGATTATGATGAAAAGTAGAGTTGAATAGATGATTAAGGTGATTAGTGAACATGTAGGATAACCAAATACAATATTCATTGAAGAAAGTACTCCATTTACATTGGTATGGAGCTGTAGATGCATTACATTACATTACAATGCTATGAGCAGTAAGTAAATTCTTAATCTTTTCAATGGGTAGAGTATGAAAGAATGTTTACTATAAAAGTGGTTAGAAAAGATGAAATAAATACACATAAATTGGCCTATATATTCATAGTAAAAATTTAGATTTAGATAAATGTACATAAAATCAAATAAAAATGCTATTCATTTTATTTTTCAATTCAATTTTTATCAAATGAATTGATTCAGGGGACAAGAAAGTTTTGTGGTTTGATGTGCCATTTTGATTTCAATTTTCAAATTATCTGACTGCATCACATCACTTTTCGAGCCTTTAATTATGAACTAACATTTTACTTCCTGATCTACTGAAAAGGTTGCCTTACATCTATCATTGATATCTGAAACATTGAACATTGATACTTAAGGGGTTAATTCTTTCCTACTAGAAGCTTCATGGCAGGTGTTTGTCTAATGTTTTGGGTGGGTTTTTTTATGTAATCAAGAAGAATGGTAGTCATAACATCTAAAAATAGTCTGGCCCTGACAGGTTTGCATAAGAGATCAACAGGAGCTTGATTTTTCTCACTCTCATTTCCTCTTGTGCTCAGTTTGTCTGTTTTCTCTCTGTCTCTGTCTGTCTGTCTGTGTGTGTGTGTGTGTGTGTCTGTCTGTCTGTCTCTGTCTCTCTGTCTCTGTCTCTGTCTCTGTCTCTCTCTATTTCTTTTCCCTCCCCCCCCCCAAAAAAAAGGGGGGGGGTCCTTTTCATGGATTTAATTCACCCTGCAAAAGTCTGCTCTCACAGACCTCTGTAAGAACAGCAATCACAGTAATAATTACAAGTATTGTTACCAGGAACATGTTAGGGACTTGTAGCATTAAACTTCACAATCAGTTAATTGTTCAGTCATTAAATTGTACCAATCCAATCAAATGTAAAGCAAAGCACATTTGCCATCTGTAGGTGGACTTAAATTGAAAGTTTTAGTTGAACTTGTCAACTCTGTATCAGAATTCTGAAATGAGACAGAAGAAATTGAAAAATAAGCACAGAAGGACATGTATATCTGTAGAGTGCTGGAGAAATTTGAAACTATAAAAAGTGTTTATTTGTAAATACACCCAATGTACATATCCTTGATATCATCTTTACATAGGTACACATGTATGATCCTTTTCTTGATATGTCAATTTAAATATAAATCAGGATTTGTATGAGGTACACAAAATTTGAATGTTTTATATTGTCATACATGCTGTTACATGGGAGTAATATAATTGGATCCATTTTGTAAAACTGGAAAACATCACATCTTCTCCCAACCCACATCTCCTACAGTAATCTTCCAAACCCCAGGAATATGCAGCCCCCATATTGCATATATCATAGACAGACCCAGAGATGATCTTAACATATTGATCCGATAGGGTTTAGCGGCTGGATTGGTATAAACAACATAACACAAGGCCCCCAGATATCTCCTCTAATCAGCTGAATTTCCATTTTTGCTGTATTAACGTTCATGAAGTAATTTCTCAACAGATATCAAGGATAAACAATCAAGGAAATAATGACATTTGAAGATATTATTATCAAATAAATTATCAATAAAGGGAATGTTGGCCTTCAGAACCCTGTGTACTTCTCCTTATTCAGATATTCCTGTCTGCAGGAACACACTTTACTGGAAGTGTACCACTCACATGAAAAAATAATTTGCGTACAGCTAAAAAATATAAAATTAACCTCAAAGAACTTAATCTGGCATTCTGTAGGTCAACAGTTAAGGAGTATGAAGGAAATAAAGGATAACATGAAGGTGTGCGCACGGAACCGAACCTCCAAGTTGGGTTCCGCGCAAGCCCTTATTTTGGCGAGCGCGTACAGGTGCGTTGAGTAGTCTCCTCACGAATCGCTTTTATGCATGTAGAGAGTGTAATTAAACTTGCAATATCTCTTTATAGAAGTAATATTTGAAGCCCATATTTTGAATAGTATGACATAGAACCTCTTACATACAGAGCAAGATAGTTTTTTTGGTGATTGGTACCCTGTAAGCACAAAATTCCAGAAAGCCATTAATTCTACTCAGTCTCTGGCTGTGGAGCAGCTATTACAAGGCCTATGAGGTGAAGTTAACAGACATGTTATGACTGACAAGGGTTGTGCCTGCAAACAACAGATTTTCTCTTTCTCATGCCAGATTGTTATGATGTGTTTGTATTCTTATACAGATTAAAGCCTACATTGACAAGGAAGGAGAAGAGGTACTTCAGTGAACAAAGGGAATATGTACAGAAGCATGTCAAGGGTGCTAAGGTAAATGATATATTGAGGATACTCAATGAACAGCATACATTTTTTTTTTAAATCTTCAAAATGCAATTTATTTACTCCCAAATTCATCATGTCAAGAGCATGTATAAATTACATATAATCTAGTAAATTCTGGTTGAATGGATGATGATTTTGGGCAGAAACATGCCAGACTTGCTCTTGTAGGTAAAAAATATCAACTTGAATAGTCCTTTGCACACATGGATGTCTTCATCTGTTTAATTTGTGGTTCTAAGGTAAAGGATATTGAGCATACTTGAACAGCATACTTTTTTTTTTTTAATCTTCAAAATGCAATTTATTTACTCCCAAATTGATGATGTCAAGAGTATGTATAAATTACATGTAATCTATTATAAAATTCCTGCAAGAGTGCACTAGAATGGCACAAAACAGAGATGTGTGGAAAAATGTTGGAATCAACCTCTGGACCAGGAGAAGATACAACGATAAAGATAGATAGGAAATTCCAGTTGAATGGATAATGATGATTTTTTGCAGAAACATGCCAGACTTGCTCTTGTAGGTAAACATTGTCAACTTTACTAGTCCTTTGTACACATGGATGTCTTCATCTGTTTAATTTGTGGTGGAAAACCAATCGTTTGGAACAGAAAAAATAAATATTAAATTTCATTTGATTTGATTTAGAATTATTAGAAAATGTAGCTTCATAGTGAAATG